>NW_006497389.1:1366111-1446108 GCF_000471905.2 Amborella trichopoda
TGGTTTCATGCAACAGTTATATAGTACTATAATGCGACAATCTTCGAAAAACCATGTTAGGCCATTTGTTTGATCCAAATTTTAACATATACACTCATTTTATTCTAATGAACAATCATAAAAAAGAAAATTATGAAAATGCAACCTAAAAAGTATTTTTTTAACCCAATTAACATAGGCCGTCCATTTTGATAAGATGCTTAGATCTAGGCCTTAGAATGATTTTTTATTTTCCAATTGTTTTAGATGGCTTTACTATCATTAGATGAAGAATGTTAAAAAAGAAAAAAATTATTTCGAGTTTGTCTGTACGCATGTCAGTGTTGGCATTTCACTCTTTGTTGTGGGGTTGTCACGGATTGGCCGGCCATACGGATAGGAAAGTCCAAGGAGCTTTTTCTTTGTGGAGGTTTCACATCACATTAGTTATTCCATTCCTTCCGGATAACCTAAAAAGGTGCGAGCAAGCCTACCTAAGAATAGAAAGGGTACTTTATGATATAAATATAGGGCGATGTATACGATGGGATATTTAAGAAGAAGAATCAAACTGGTTGTTCTCTTGAGCCTATTTTGTTTGATTGATCTTGCCACTTAGAACTGGTCGATAGGTCTGTCTTTCTCTAGATCGCGCTGAGCTGAAAGACATGAGACATACATATTAAATAGTTTAGTAGATTCGGACCGGGCTCTCGAAAGCTCATGTGACCGAAGGTGGGAAGATATGGGCTGGAAAAGCACGTTAATAATAACCGCACGCCCTTATGCCCCGAGTGCGGCTAAGATCATGAAATTCGCCAAATGAATTGTCAAAATTTATTGCTCGAGGGGACTCATTTTGACTATATCTTGAGTTAAAATTGAACTTTATTTTTTTTCGATTTGATTATTGAGATGAAAAGAGTGTGTGCAACATTTTGGATCACACAAATACCACAAACATGGTTTTCTAGAAGATGTGGTTGCATTATACTATGATACAACTGTTACATTAGATCACTACCCACATATATGTATGTATGTATGTATATATGGAAAATGCTGAGATTAGCCCACTAACTCATATGAACATATGAGACCAATGACTTAGATTGAATCTGGGCTGTTTTGATGGACACGGTCTCATTTCGTGTTTGAAATTTAAATTTGTTTTCTACAAATCCAAATAACTTGAAATTTTAGGTGTGTATTCTTAAAAAATAGGAGAATCTAATAAAAAAATCAAAAAGATATTGTTAGCCCACGGGCTGATAACTACAATGTCAACTAACATCCTAGATTGAATCTTGACCCAATCTAATGGTTATGACCTCATTTCCTATTTGAATTTTCGTTGTTGTTTTTTATACAAATCCAAATCACTTTATAGCATAAAGTGAAGTTTTATTGGTGATATGGAACTATTAAGGGATGCATCCCGATTTCTTTAGTTTAGAATGAGTATAGAGTGGTAGAGATCTGTAAAACATACTTCGGCTCATACATGATTTGTCTGCATTTAATCATTGCTTTATTTGAGAGTTTGGATCTTTTCCTCGCTAGGGTTGCTTGTTTTGAACATTTTGGGGACTTGTTTCCTTAGAAAGCGTGTATTGGGTTGGTGAAAAGCACGAATAAACTCCAATATGTCCCACCCAACTCCACACCCAGTGTAGTCCTACGATTGCTTTTCGAAGCTCCTCTTCGGACTTGCAAAAGTTGGTGATTTTTCCAAACACAAGGTCTTTCGAGTTTGACTGGCTTAAGTATTCCAACGTTTCTGCTTTGAAACTTTAAGTTTGGAAGCCTACTAGTCAATATTGTTGGCTATGCCTTTCAAGGCCTTAAAGCCAATAGTCTTCCACTCAGTGGGAGCTAGAGAGAGACTGAATCTGGGTGCTTAGTGCACTGGGGCCCAGATTCATAGTACCCTGAGTTTTATGAGACATTGAGTGCTTACGTTTTGGAGAGAGTAATCTCTCGGAGAGGTGTGAGGGTCACCTCCTAGTCATGACTATATATGTTAGAATGCCTCATAGTTAATGTGATAAGCTAGGGCTTGAAGATTACAAATCAAGAACAATAGAACCCGAATGTTTGATTGGGAGCTAGTCTTGTATGGAATGGTCATGTCTTATGGGATATGAGCCCATATCTTGACACGAGACTGTTCCATGGCATCTGCACATTCAGTCGTATGGGGAAGCCACCCTTCTATAGTGTTATCAAACTTAGAAGAGCTAATGTATATGTGCTGTGAGAGGACCCTTGTAATAGAGTAGTAATATGTCCCATAGGGGTACACCAGTAATTTATTAAGAAGCCGGATGGTGGGAAGCTCTGGCTCTATGACTTTGATATGACCAATTATATGTCTATGCCACAAATTGTGGAGCATAAGTCTATTGAGTCAGCTTGAGACACCGGTAGAGCATCATTCGGGACTAGTCCAATAGAGTACTTACATTACTAAGTAAAAGCTTTGAGATCTCACATATACCTTTAGTCCTATTTAATTATGATGAGAAATGATGTAAAAATCTGTAAATATTTTTCAAATATTTAATGAGATTTTTTGGGTTCTTTTTGGATTTTTTAAAGCACCAAAAATGTATTTTTCAAAATTGTTTTATCTTAATTACAAATGAGGACATCCATATGGATGCCACGTGGCACTTGAGTGGCCATGTGGCACCATGGGCCCCTCACATTGGGCCCCCTTCTACTTTGGGTGTGGATCCCTTTTTGACACTTAAATATGTAATTTGATTTTTGAACCTTATGTTATTTGGTTATAACTTAGAGTTGCATTTTAATCACATGAGTAATTGCCACACATGTGACATGCTTGGCTCATGTGAAGCCAAGGGAATTTTTGAAGTAAAAATTGTTATTAAAATTAATATCCACATAGGTTACATTACATGTGAATATTTCATGTAGATGCACCTCATTAGTGTGACCTATGTGAAGGTGTGGAGTGCATGTGAAGGCTGTGGATTGGGCTGATCATGTTGGTGGTGTCATAACCCTCTTTTTGCCTTTCCCATGCAATGACACCATTTACTTAATTGCCACTTGCTTTTGGAAAATCTCTACACATGGATTTACTAAATGATAAGGGCATTTTTGCAAGTACATTTGGACATGTTTGGAATAAAAGTATGAGGCTAAGAACAAGAAGGTAAATGTGGTTGTGACCTAGGGTTTTAGTGGTGATAATAGTGGCAAATCTCATCCGTTCATCTTGATGATGGATAGGGATGAGTGACTAGGGATAATGGCCTCTCATGTACTATTGATGATGTACATCAAGGGTTGAGATCTAATTCTACCTACACATTTCATATAAATACAATCTTATGGTTCAACCCAACCTAATTTTTTTGAAAATCAAATTTTCATAAGTAAGAGGGAACCTAGAGAGAGAGAGAGTGTGTGTGTGTGCAAGAGCTCCCGTGAGCTCTATGCAACAGCCATTGTATAGTTTTCATTCCATTGATCATATTTGGAGCTTTAGGGTGAGCATTTTTTACATGAGATCTAGTTCGTGTTAAGCCATCTTCAAGGTAACCCTTTATCGAGTTTTTCACTACTATTCTTCACCCTATTCCACTTCAAATCTTGCTGTAAATTCTTAGTTACAACAACTTTATAATCCTTTAATCCTATACTTCATATGATCTTTATGATTACCTTTTTTGGGGTAGTCATCCACTTGAGTATATGCTTCATACCTTGGTGATTATTTGATTGAGTATGATTTACCCTTGATTTTCTATATACGAATTTTTTGGTGCATTTCTTATGCTCAAGTTTCAAATTCCAATATCCATTACCTCTTTGAATCATTTAGAGTCCACATTTTTTCAAGCAATCCCGTTTTGGTGGTCCGGTGGACTATATTACACGATTTTAATCGGATCTCTCTTGTTCTTTTTGCAAACCATTGTATGTTGATTTTATTATTGATTATGGACCATATGAAGTGTTTGTAAAGATGTATAAGCTTCTCAAACTGGATAGACACCTTTGAGATATATAAACCACTTGTGCACTCGTCTTTAAGGCAAAATTAAGTCCTCAAAAGCCCCGATTGTGGGCTGGGCACAAGGGGTATTTTAGATCAGTGGGAGGGTTATAAAATCCCCACTGAATCGTGGGTACGAGTTTTAATACTTGATACCCGATTCTTGGTCTAGATTCGGGCTACTCTGGAATAGTGTATAAAGACATTGTTTTCAAGTCCAAAGACACATGTGGATTGATGAGACAATGAGCACAGTTATAATAGAAAGAGAGAATGGATGAAACCAAATCATAGACCGAAAACAAAAGGATTGGCACCCTATAACTTGATCACTTTGAGACCATGATGTACGACTTCTTTCTACCTTTGAGCATGATTTTAATATATTAAGAGTTCATTTATTTGAGAGCAACCATTTTGACTCTATGATATCTTATGTGTAACTGTTGATAGTATATCTTGGTGTATTATGTGAATTAATGATTGGAAGGTTTGGACTAGTCATATAAGCTATATATTTGAATTTGGCCAATATTTCCATAGTGAGATTTTTGAATGCTTGTATCTACTCTTGTATGAGCTTAAGACATATGGCATATGCATAAGTACTTTGATTCTAGATCTTTGATCTTTGAGTCAAAATACCAATTCAATGGACATGGCTAATTCAAGATATATAGCATGCGTAAGTATTATACTTGTGATTGCTTGAGAAATATGAGATCTGCGGATTGATTATTATTTGTGAGTTGTTTTATGACATGAGAACACATGAGATATATCATGAATATGAGATAGGCATTAACTAGTCATTATGTTTCCTCAAGCTATATGCTTCATTGTTTTGAGCTTTCCTAAATGATGAGATAATTTGATGTATTATGTTCTTATTTGTGGGTACTTAGTGATGCATGATCCCGGCACGAGTCTTATGTAAATAAGTGAATGTGGTATTATGTTATGGATGGCATATGAGGATTATTGCATGGCACGTAAGGCTCAATCATCATGAAAAAGAGTTTTCATGCTTAGGATAAGATTTTCTTTAGAAGCAGCATAATTCTCACTATTTTGAGAATTGTATCTTGAGTATGGATTGTAATAATTGAAAAAAATATGATGAAAGAGATTTTATCCTAAACACTTGTTTTTCTAAACAAGGATTTTCATATTTAAAATGTTTTAAGCAAAAGAGGATGTTAGAAACCGTATAGGGTCATCTGCCTGGTTTTGAGTTTTATTACTTTGTGTTGTATTTCTGTCGATGAGTTATGACTATGCTAAACTCCATTTAGCATTATGGTATGACCACATAACCGTGTGTAATAATATTTTTGAGTTTCTCATAGTCATCAATATTTGAATGAAATTCCTTTTGAAACCTTTAAAGTTTTCTTTAAAAGTAAACTACTTTTTCAAAATATAAATTCACATTATTTGGAAAGACAAGCTTGTTGGTTTAAGTGGGAGCATCTTTAGTAAGTTAAAGTAGTTAACCATTCTCAAATAGAGAACATTGGTATTGATGATGGAAAACTCATTTCTCAAATGAATTTCATTTATGAGAAACTTATAAGAGGCATTAAATAAGAATGATTTGTAAAAGAATCAAATGGAGTGTTTGACCTCTTATTTGAAATTGATTTTGTAATAAACCCATGAGCCGTTTCTTTGGCTGCATTGTAAGTATCATAGTTTTCATTTAATGTCACATTGAGAAGCATCTAGATGCTAGACTTTTGACTTTTCAATGATCAATTGTGTGACATGAAAGTAAAGGATCCTCACTTGTTCATGCATACATTTCATGCCATGGTGATCGAATGCATTCACTTTCACATGATTGGTGCACTAGATAGCTTCTACCGGTCTCTTAAAGGCTAGTAGGCCTTTTTGGTGGAGCATGCATGAGCCACCTGAGAATATTATTTTGATATTATATGAGACCTTATGTAGAGCTACATATCTATGTGTGGATTGTGACATGACCATGTGATGATAAGGACACGTCATTTTGTGGGCTAGTCACACGAATAGTGACTATCTATGCATAGACCATATGCACATGACTTAATGATTTTGGTTGTTTACCATGAGATAACTTGTGAGACAAAATGAAAGAGAAAACCCTATAAATATTGTTAAGTCCCACATTGCATGAGATATTGCCCTTAATATTCCAAACATATGCTGTGTTTGGTAATTTAGATATCTATAAATGAACCTCTTTTGATCTTGGGATTAGATCTAATAAATAGGTTTATGATTGAACCTATTTGTCATTTAATGCAAGTGTAATATCATTATGAGATTGAATATATCGAATGATGAATAAAATGCTTGAAATTCCAAGCTAACACCTTAGTTTTGAATGGAAAAGGTCCTAGTTCGTGACTAAGAAAATTTTGAGATCAATACATGAGATTAAATTGTAATTTTAATGAACTTTTGTTCAAGTGCAAACCTGTGTTACTTGAGAATTGATATGAACAAAGAGTTGTACACTCTTGAGCACATCAATAGATGTTGAGAGATCAAATAAAAGGGATAGGTGTGAACATATACATCAATATTTATGAGCATAAATAAATTGTCGTGAACATACACATGAAAGTCTGTATAAGGTAAGTAGGAAACCTGAGATCACATAGGAGATACATTAGATTGATAATGGGAAAACCATAACATAAACTTGTGTCTTGTCAACCATTCTGCCCATAGAAGTGTTATACTATTTGTCATGCCTTCAGTTCATAAGTTTCTTTTTAAAGATGAGGATTACTTCAGCTTTAACACCTACTAGATTAGTTTGTGAGGCATTGACAGGACTGTGATGTGGATTATTGACACATGAACTACTTGACATTTGATTAAGTGTGTGTATGAAGGAGATCGAACATAACATTTGAATTATGATTTGTAGTTTATGTGACATGCATTGGACATAAATAGAGTTCATGACAATTTGCTCTTATAAGTGCATTTGTTTGACAACCTTACTTTTATTGGTTCCTGAATATTGATCGTACTATTGGACCATCTTGATTGACCATGCTGATGAAACATATAATGGTTTATGCTTGTGAATGATATGAGATTGAAAAAGCTTGTTATTGATACTTACTCTCTTGATTGATATGAGTATTTATTTTTGATTGACAATGAATTCTTACAATGCTTCAATTGAATATAAAAATGATAAAGAATTATGTATAGGGCCTCAAAAGGGCAAGTAGGATATTGTTGGCTATGTGGCATTTCAAGGCCTTAAAACCAAGAGTCTTCCACTCAGTGGGAGCTAGAGAGAGAGACTGAATTTGGGTGCTTAGTGTACTAGAGCCTAGATTCATATTACCCTGAGTTTTATGAGCTCGAGTCCTCATACCCTGCATACTTCTTACTTTCGCCCTCTCCCTCGCGTTCCTCAGCGTTGAGAGCTTACATTTTGGAGAGAGTAATCTCTCGGGGAGGTGTGAGGGTCACCTCTGAGTCAGACTATATAGGTTAGAATACCTCATAGTTGATGGGATAAGCTAGGGCTTGGAGATTTCAAATCGAGAACAATAGAACCTCCGTGTTTGATTGAGAGCTGGCCCTGTATGGAATGGTCATGGCTTATGGGACATGAGCTTGTATCCTGACACGAGACTATCCTATGGCATGCGCACCCACAGTCGTATGGGGAAGTCACTCTTCTATAGTATTATTCGACTTAAAAGAGTTATTGCACATGTACTTTGAGAGGACCCCTATAATAGAGTAGTAATATGTCCCACATGGGTACACTTGTAATCTATTGAGAAGCCGGATGGTAGGAAGCTTTAGCTCAGTAACTTTGATGTGACAAATTATGTATCATTGCCATAGACTGTGTATCATAGGTCTGTTGGGTCAGCTTGAGACATCGATGGAATATCATTCAGGCTTAACCCAATGGAGTATTCACATTACTAAGTCAAAGCCTTGAGATCTCACATATACCTTTAGTCTGATTTAATTATGATGAGAAATAATGAAAAAGTATGTAAATATGTTTCAAATATGTAATAGAATGTTTGGAGATTTTTCTGGATTTTTTAAAGTACCAAAAATATGTTTTTCGAAATTGTTGACCTTAATTACAAATGAGGACATCCACATGGATGCCACATGGCACCCGAGTGGCCATAGGGTGGCCATGTGGCACCATAGGCCCCTCACATTGGGCCCCCTTCTAATTTGGGCGTCGATCCCTTTTTGACACTTAAATATGTAATTTGATTTTCGAACCTTATGTTATTTGGTAATAATTTATTTTATTTTATTATTATTATTTATTTTTTTTGAGAAAGTTAACTAAATAATTTAGAGTTGCATTTTAATTACATGGGTAATTGTCACACATGTGACATGCTTGGCTCATGTGAAGCCAAGGTTATTTTTTAAATGAAAATTGTTATTAAAATTAATATCCACGTAGGTTACATTGCATGTGAATATTTCATGTGGATGCACCTCATTGGTGTGGCCCATGTGAAGGTGTGGAGTGCATGTGAAGGTGTAGATTGGGTTGTTCCTGTTGGTGGTGTCATAACCCTCTTTTTGCCTATCCCATGCAATGACACCATTTACTTAATTACCTCTTGCCCTTGGACAATTTCTACATATGGGTTTACTAAATGTTAAGGGCATTTTTGCAAGTACACTTGGACATGTTTGGAATAAAAGTATGGGGCTAAGGACAAGAAGGTAAATGTGGTTGTGACCTTAGGTTTTAATGGGTGATAATAGTGGCAAATCTTATCCCATTAATTAATACGTAGTCGATCGAACACTACTTGAAAGCGGTTCTTCTGTTCAAAAAAGAAATGTTCCTAATGTTCTTGGAAATTCTTGGTCCTATTGAACCATTTGTATCTATATGCATTAGGATCCCCATTCATGGATCTCTCAGTTAGAGAAATAAGAGGATCAAACCATTTCTTTTGACTCTTTTTTCAAATTCATTTTGGTGGGGGATGGAGATGAGTAGCTAGGGATAATTGGCCTCTCATGTACCATTGATGATGTGCATCAATGGTTGAGATCTAATCCTGCTTACACACTTCATATAAATACAATCTTATTGTCCAACCCAACCTAATTTTTTTTAAAAAACGAATTTTCATAAAGAAAAAAAAACCTAGCGAGAGAGAGAGAGAGCAAGAGCTCCCATGAGCTCTATGCACAACCATGGTAGAACTTGTATTCCATTGATCATACTTGGAGCTTTAGGGTAAGCATTCATCACTATATAAAAAAGTGCTAGGCGGGTCCTAGACAGTCTGGGGGGTCTAGGCCACTCAGCGCCTAGGCGGGCGCTCAGAACCTGGGCGGCTGCCAGTTGAAATTTGAAAGAAGGTAAAAACCATACCAAATAACCAATATAATACCATATTCCAAGTTGAAAAAAAAAAAAGATAGACACTGTAAAACCATACAAGTGTAGGTAGGATATAAAAATCAACACTCAATACAACATAAATTTAGAAAATATACAGTATAACAAAAGTCAACACTCATGACTCAATACAACAGTCAACAGACTCAATACTCAATAGTCAACACTCAACACCAAGAGGCAAGAGTCTTCAGTCGGTGTCATCATCATCAGAAGGAATATCAATAGGGCAAGCCTCATTATGCATCAGAGTCAAGGTCATCATCAGCAGAGTTATCTCCCTCTGCAATATAACGCTCGTCTTCCTCTGTTTCTTCTGAATCTGCCTCTTCTTTCTCTTCTTCTACCTTCCTCTTACTAGTCTGTGCAGATGAGGCCCAAGGAGTTTTGGTTGTTCTACCCTTTTCTTTGTGCTTCTCTGAATTCAAATATTGCATAATTTCCCCCTTGGTATCCTCAGGAACATTTTTACAAGGGGTAACATCCCCCTTAATACCGAGAATGTATTTTTTAAACCGGTAAATGCCTCCATTAGTATCATTTCCACAATAATTACATTTAGTACGATTTTTAGCACTTAGATTCGGGTTATAACCATACTTCCAACCCGAATCACCACTCTGTCTAGAACCTGGAGAAGATACTTCCATAGAACAAGGTTTATTTTCATCCTTTTCTGGTTCTTCAAAATTCAGACGATGCCTAATCTCATCTCGAATTGCTTTAAGAACCTTTGTACAAGAAGCAAGATTACCTCTAACACCAGCAAGGCATTTTTTTGAATCCGCTAATACCCCCATTGGTATCATTTTCACAAAAATTACACCTTATACAATTTTTTTCATTTGGTTTTAGGTTGTACCCATACCTCCAACCAGGATCATTTTTTTTAGGAGTAGCAAAAATAGATCTATGATGAGGATTTTGTTCTTGTTTTTGTTTTACATAACTTATAAATTGCTTAATCTCCTCTCTGATAACTTCAGGAACATTTTTACAAAGGGTAATATCCCCCTTAATATCAGCAAGATGTTTTTAAAACCGATTTATATCTCCTTTTGTATCTTTTTTACAAAAATTGTATCTAACGTAATTTTTGTCATTTGGATTCGGGTTGTATCCATATTTCCAACCCGAATCTCCACTCCAACTAACTCCTAAAAAAGACATCTCAAAATAAAACAAACAATCTAAAAAATACATTTACTTTGGTTGCTCGAACTCCAAGCTTTGATAAACACTTCGACGATTCGATCCAATGAAATGTAGTTGTTTGGAGGTTTCTTTCTCTTTAAAAGGGTTTCTTGTGGGTTTAGGTTTCAAATGAACCTAAAACCCATATTTCTAAACTTTTATATCTTGAAAAAAGCAAATATATATATATATATATATATATGTATGTATGTATATTCCCTCCTCTGGGTGGGGCTTAGGCCCTGGGCGGCCACCAAGGCTGGTTCCGTACCCCCTAGGCGGCCCACGGACCACCGCCCAGTTTGGCTGCCTAGGCCTAGGCGATGCGCCCAAGTCTTTTGGACTGCCTACGAGCTGCGTGGTCCATTTTTTAAAACAATGGCATTCATTCATGAGATCTAGTTCGTGTTGAGCTATCTTCAAGGTAACCCTCTATTGAGTTTTTCAGTACTATTTTTCACCTTATTCCGCATCAAATCTTGTTGTAAATTCGGCAGCTTTGTAATCTTTTTATCCTTTGCTTCATGTGATCTTTATGATTGCCTTTTATAGGGTAGTCATCCACTTGAGTATATGCTTCATACCTTGGTGATTCTTTGATTGAGTTTGGTTTACCATTGATTTTCTTTAAATGAATTTTCTAGTGCATTTTTTATACTCAAGTTTCAAATTCCAGATATCCATTTCCTTTTTTAATCATTTAGAGTCCACACTTTTGCATGCAATCCCGTTTTGGTGGTCCGGTAGACTATTTTACATAGTTTTGATCTTTCTCGATTTTATTCAGATCTCTCTCTTTTTGCAAACTGTTGTGATTTGATTTTATTATTGATTATGGACTATATGAAGTGTTTGTAAAGGTGTATAAGCTTCTCAAATTGGACAGACACCCTTGTGTTATATAAATCACTCGTGCACTTATCTTTAGGACAAAATTAAGTCCTCAAAAGCCCCGATTGTGGGCCGGACACAAGGGGTTCGAACCATGGCTTCCCCCATCATGATTTGCATGCTAATTTGATACATTTAGTGTTTTTGAATGATTAATAAACGATAGAATTGAGTATGTTATGTGAATATTGATATTGTTCTTGAAATCTTGTGATATGAGCTTTAATGTTATACTTTATTGTTTATGTGAATTGAAATCTCATTTGATTCTTATGAGTGACTCTATGATGTGTATAAGACAATGTGGCATCTGATGAGAATGAAGATTGAAGAAGAGATTATTATGTGTTTTCTATAGAATGATGAATTTGAGCATATGTCTTGTAATATGTTGTAGAGATGTACATTTTGAGTATTTGGGCATTATATTAAGCTTAATTGTATTTTGAGAAAGGGTTATGTAAGGGACCTATTAGAGTTGTAATTTTATTTATTAAAGTTGGTATAAACCAAGTTTGAGGACTGGAATTTATGTATTATTGTTTTGTATTGAGTTCTTCATGTAATGAATCTAGCCCCTTGATCTTTTACCAGCAACAAATAGGACAACATGCGAGAAGTCACCTAGAGCTTACTTTTTGAAGTCAAAATTTTGAACTTTTGTTTTACCTCTTTCTTTGTAAAAATATAGGTGTTTTAATTCGATTGTACTATTTGGATAAGAGCGCTGTTGTGGTGAGGCACTTGATTTTGTTGATAACTATGTAGCACCTTTAAGTAATAGAATTTGTTGTACTCGAGTATGAATTTGATGGATTTCCAAAGTAGTGCTTCCTTGCTAATATAGGTGTGCACTTTGCTGTCAATACTGATGGCGGAAGAACCAAGCGAATTTGGTAAAGACACTGGAACAGGTGCGTAATTCAACATTGTTTGTTGATCCATTTGTTTTCGAGTTTCAGTTTTGGAACTTTTCAATAAATATTGTCTAAATATTTGGTCAAGATGATTAACTAAAATGTCTAGTTATGCCTTCTTCCCATGAACATGGCATCTGTTCCACTAAAATGTATAATTATGCATTCTTTATTCCATGGGCCAGTAGATCTTACAGGACTGAGATATTGAGCATTAAATTTACAACACTAATTAAAAGCGACATGACAAATGCCAGATATATAAGCCAACTTCTAATAAGCAGCAAAATTGCTGTCCACAAAACAAAGTCTCCAAGGAAATATAAATTACTCAAGAAGGTTCTAAATAAGCCAATGCACACTTCTGACCATTCGTGTTTGTGCAAGATTGAAATCAGAAGTTGCTTTTCGAATTATACTTCAATAAGCATGATGAAAGCTTAACTCACTTGACTTTGTTGATGCAAATTTGTATGTCCATAGAAAATTATGTTTTACTGCACTAACAGCAGGGATGCATAAGCGCATAGAGCATACATTATATTTTTCTATGCATCATAATTTTGAAGCATAGTTGATTGACCCATGAAAATTTAACAACTACCGAAAGGCATGTCCCTACTGGCTATAACATCCTTTTTTGTGGCCCTCTTTGTTTTTAGAGAGAGAGACTCAAATTAGTTTAATTATGTTTCAATGTTCGTAATAGAGTGCACTATTCTGTGTACATTGAAACATAATTAACCACTAATAACATGCTTTTCTAGTATTATTTACCGGTGTTAGAATTGGAAACAACTAATTGGACCGTGACCCATGGCCAATCTGAGTCCTTAGGCCGATTACTGTAGCAGAAAAAAAAGTTAAAAAATAAAAATTACAGAAAATTCCAAAAAAATAGGATATATATGTTTAGAATAAGATTAAACAAAACACATCTAATTGAGGTTAAAAAAGTTTTAAAAAAATATATTTTAAGAAATCAATTTGTGATCGGGGCCAGTATTTACAAAATAATCCAAAAATAGATGGAAAAATGTAAAACTAAGTATTATGGTCAAAGCACTCTCCAATCTTTGCCAAAAATGATAGAAAACATAAAAAAACAAAAAGATCACAAATAAATTCCTTACTTTTTAAGTTTTTAGTTATTTATTATTATTATCATTTTTTTTTTTTGGGGAAAAGTATGTGAATATCCATTTTAGTTTTTGTTACTACTAAAATACCGAATATTTTCCATTATTGCTGAAATGTCCTTTTTTGGATTTCATAACAAATTTTTTTTAAAGAGACAGAAACTACCAACTTTTAGTTTTTCAAAAACCGAATTCAGATTATTTTCGATTTTTCAAAAACTGAATTCAGATCAATTTTGGTTTTTGAAAACCGAAAATTTAAAATTTACGATTCTTCAAGAACCCTAAATTTTTTTCCCTCTTGTGGGTCCTTTGTGTATTCCCTTTCTACGTTTCTCTCTTTACATTACATGGGTAAGAACGGTTTTTTCTCTCTCCTTTCCTTTCACTCAACACTTTGTTTTTTTTTTTTGCTAAGTTTCACCCAGCGTCTCGAGAGGAATTCGGCTTGGTTTGAATATTCCCATAGTTTGAAGAGCTTAAATTGATGGAGGTCTCTTTTTCAAGGAGGTAGGGCATCATGAGCTCGGTCCATCAACACACTGAATCTTTCCATTTTGTGGCAATTTTTGCAGGTTTCTAGGTCTTCAAAGTCTTCGCACTCAGGGCGAGCTTGGACTTACAATTTTAGCAAAAAAATTAGGTTTCTTATTAAAGAGAGTTTTTGATATAGAATAAAAAAGGGTGTATGTTGGAAAGAGAGAGTATTGGGGTTAAGCTAGGGTTAAATAAGTTATTTAGGTTTATCTAGAGAGAGAACGAGACGGTGGGAGAGAGAGTATTGGCGAAGGCTCCAGTCTAAAATCTTTAGGTTTTAAAGAGAGAGGGGGAGAGAGGAAGAGAGAGTAAGTTTTCTTTTTAGAGAGAGAGGAGCTTTTTAGTTTTCTTCCTAAACAGGTTTTGTGGCGGCTATTTATGCAAATGTGCAGATAGAAAACATAGGGAAGGGTTCAAAGGGAAAAGGCACGTTGAAACGTGCGGTGAAAGAGAAGGCATAGAGTGAGTGTTTTCAAAACAAAACAAAAAAAATTCGGTCGTTCAAAAGTGGAATTTTAAAAAAAATTGGTTTTTGAACTTGATTAGTCGATAGAGGGAAAGAGAATAAAGTAGATAGAAAATACGCAAAAGATCTACAAGAGAGAAATTTTTGGTTCTTCAAAAACTGAAAGCTAATTTTGGTTTCTGAAAAACTTAGAATGGGTAGTTTCCTCTTTTTTTTAAAATAATTGTTGTGAAGTCCAAAAACGGACATATCAATAATAGCAGAAAGTATTCGGTATTTTAGTAATAACAAAAATTAAAATAAATATTTATGTAATTTTCTTTCTTTTTTATATCCTCGGGTAGGACATCCAAATCAGGGAAACTCAGGCTCGCCAGGGTTCTAAGCCTAAGTACTCAGAACTTGGACCGAGTAGTCAAGCAGTGCTTTTCACTTGCTAGATATTTTTGTAATCAATGTGTATAATCATATATATTTTGAGAAACTTTAATATTCGACAATCTTATTAGTTGGAAAACTTGATAGTATTTTGTTAACGACACTTCAAATTTGAGCTTAATCTTATGCTTATAAAAATGGTGAAATTAAAACACTAGACATGCTCTAAAAATATGGGATATGAACAAAAACTATATGACATATTGGAGACTTTTTTTAAAAAAAAATTGCTAATATAAAGGGTATTTACAAATAATAAGCCATTGTGTCGACTCGCATCACCTATGTTAACTCAAAGCGGCGAGGTGCTGTGCAGTTCCTGTTCGGACTCGGAAGAGTTGCTTGTTACATTCTTTACGAGTGAAAAATACTAAAACAACCATTGGGTGCGGGCTGCACCTCTAAATTTTATCATAAATCTAATTTTGAGAATTTTTTTTTAAAATGGTTTGAAAATCTATTTTCATCTTTAATTATAAAATTTTAACTCTAAAAATGATTCAAATCAAGTATATCTTCTAACACATCAAAATCTTGAAAATGGATTGTCTAGATAATGTGTTGCAAGATACACTATTTTTCATACTCAAAATCTTTTTTTCTTTTTATATTCATACATGTTGATGTCGAAATGATCAATTAGAGAGTTTTCTAACATCCAAATAACCTTTTATGATCGATTTTTGCAGTGCACCTTTAAAACAAATGCACATATAATTCTACATTTTAAGATTGCAACCTTATATAAAAAATTTTCCAAAACATTTTATTAGCATCTCTAATTCGTCTCGCCACTTTAATCGTTTTATGCACAAATCGATCCTTCGTGACCCTAAAAAAATATTTTCATCAAAAGTTTGCATTTGGTCGAGATTTTTTTCGTTATATGTCGCCATGACTAAAACCAAATCGGCCTTTTGTTGCAATCTTTTTCCTTTTATTTCTAAATCAAATTCGTTCGAATTTTCCCAAAACATTGATCAATAAAACCCCTCGCAATATTTTTTAAAGCAAACCAAAAATTTCAAAGATATATATTTTTTAGGCTATTTCCTTTTGCAAGTGTATTTGTTTTATTTTTAAACTTGATTTTGATTTATGCCCCCTGTCCGAGATACAATATTTGATCTTAAATCTATGATTTTGTATTTTTCTCAAGTTTTGTCATTTTTCTCTGTTTTCTCTTTCTTTCTTTTTTTCATTAAAAAAATTGGACAACTTGATCCAACTAGGTAACTTTGGCCAACCATATTTTGCAACCTGGCCGGTTTGCCTTAGGGTTGGTGGCTGATTGGTTCAACCTACCGATCCAAATTCCCAAACACTTTATATTAAAGGGAATAATCCTATGCATTTAAGAACTGATTCCAAACAAATGAAATAAAGCTTGGATGATAATGATGATGAGGTTGGTGTTGAGGTTGCCTTGGTTGAGGAATTAGCTTTGACGATGGGGTGTGCGGTTGGTAGTCTTTCTTTTAATATTCAGGCATTCTTATTTTGGATAAAAGGCTATTAAGATCGGTGTGGGACCCAGTAATGAATAGAGTTATCTCTAAGCAGGATTTATGGAAGTCTAAATTCTTATCTCTATGAGGGCGTGTTACTTTGATCAAATCAACTTTATCTAATATGGATGTTTACCTGCTATCCTTGCTTTATATGCTGGCCCCTATTGTTAAGGAAATTGAGCTTGGTGAATTGGAATAGTATCTACACTCCTAAAACTGAAGGGGGTCTGGGGATTCCCAAGATCAAATTAGTTAATTTAGCTCTTTTATTCAAATGGTGGTGGAGATCTATACAAGATGGAGATCAATTGTGGAAGGAAGTTTTGGTTGCCAAATATAGTGTAGATAGTAGTGGATATATTGGTAAGGGAAGAGAAGGAAACTGATGTTGAAAGATATATACTCTACTATGGAATTGGTGGTGAGAAATTTGAGGTAGGTATTGATTTTTTGGAATCATAAGGGTATGGGTGATAGACCGTTGAGGTTTAAGTATAAAGAAGTGTTTGATAGGACCATCAATCAACATTTAAAGGTGGAGAAGACTATAAATTAGTCTGCTGATAGATTATTTTGGGGCATTCGATTGAGTTATAATAGGGCGCCAAATGTTCTTCTTAATCAGCTTTGTGATCTGTTGCGAGATCTTGATGTGATTTATATATCTAGGCATCATGAGGATAAGGTAGTATGGGAGTTAACTACAGATGATATTTTCTCGGTGAAGTCGGTGTATCAATTATTATTTCATGATAGATTAAAATGGGAACAACCAAAGCTAAGATCCATTTGGAAATGATGACATAAGATTGAAATCTTTTTATGGACTCTTTCGTAAAATAAAGTGGCAATAGTTGACAATTTAAAGAAGAGGGGGAAAATAATCGTCAATATTTGCTTGCGTAAAAATGATGAGGAGACTGGAGATCATTTATTCATTCATTGCCAGTTTACTTCAGTGTTGTGGACCTGGGTCTTTTAAATTGTTGGTTTTCAAATGCTTTTACTGGCACATCATGGTGATTTGATAGATCAACTCTCGATTCTTTCTTTGCCTAAAGAAAGGGTAATGATATGACAGATCGTAAGGGCTTCAATCCTATGGGAAGTTTGGCTGGAGAGAAATAAGCGATCTTTAGAGCTGGGAAAGCATTGGAGGATAAGTAACCACCCACTCCCATAGATGTGCAAAACTAGTCGGAAAACCATTGGAGGACAAGTAACCACCCACTCCCATAGATGTGCAAAACTAGTTAGAAAAACAATGGAGGATAAGATGGGGTAACCACCAACTCCAAGAGATGAATCAAAGCCTTAGTGAACGAATACTTGGAGCCAAAAGCAAATAAAAACTGGTAAACAATGGACGGAGGGTCCTGCAATTCCATCTACATTTTCATAAAAACTTTCTTCAAATATCTTCGACTTTCTTCAAATGTCTTTGGGAGGCTTCTTAGTAAGAAAATCATTTTGGACTTGAGGCCATGGATCGTTGCAGGTTGATCTTTCATCATCAGACTCATGAATTGAGTTGAGAAGAGAGACAAGGGATTTGGAGATTGTAGAGAGAAGACATGGGGAGGGCATCAAGGGACTCACTGGGGAGAGAGAAAAGAAAAGCTTCACAGGGTAGAGGGATATGAGAAGAGTGAGAGTCGGGCTAGACCAGTGAATGCGGAGAGGAGATAGACGGGGAATGGTAATTTGACAGAAGACAGAGAATGAGGGAGTCGGGAGTTGAGAAGAGGGAAACCAAGGATAGGCTTAGAGGGGATAGACCGCGAGAGACAATGTAAACAACTATTCCAATGGGGTGATTTCTTATTTAATTAGGTTTGGAGCTCTAAAATGATGGGAGTGGGTTTCAAATTAGCAGTTCATGCGATTGTTGCACAGCTTTGGGGATTTTTACTTGTTTTCTAAGGTCCCATGGTGAGGTTGTGCTTTGACAGGCAATGAGCTAACTGGTTTTTGCTTGATACATAGAAAGTGTGGCTAGAGAGAGAATCAGAGAGAAAAACAGGGTGTTTTGCTACATAGAGCAGAAGGGATTGGGTTAGACAGAGTTGGATTTAGAGAGGGAGGAGGTCCGAAGACAGAAAATGAGAGAGATGGCAGGTTAGACGAAAAAAAAAAAATGAGAGAAGGATAAATTTGAAACTGAGTGTGATCATTTGTTATACAAGTTAACTGGTGACAGGGTAGGCTTCACCTTGAGATTCGATTTTAATTCTACATCCCATGGCCAAAATCACCCCATCATTCCCCTATTATTGAATATTAGTCAAGGTGTAGCATATCTAAGGCACATTTAAAGGTGGCGTTGATTACTACGTGTACCATCTCGTGTAGATATGAAGTGGGAAAGGGAGGGGAAGCCAAAAGATTTAGACTGTCTTGCAATGGTAGGTGAGGACTTTAAATTTTCCCTTTACCCTTCTTAAGTTTAGTTAGGTAAAGGAGATAAGTTATATTAGGTAGGCAGCCAATATAAAATTTTGCCAAAACTTTTTATAAATCTTGTATCTACATTGATGACCTTAAATTTTCCTTTAATCCGTCCCAGGCCCGAGTAAAGGAGATAGGTTGTGTTAAGTCAGTAGCCAATGTAAAACTTTGCTAAAACTTTTTACGAATCTTGAATCTACATTAAAGGTATGGCTTTTGATAGAGTAGATCGGTGGGTCAGGATTCGAACAGCCGACCCCAAATAGTTGGGCAAAGGCTCTAATGATGATGATGTACCCCCACACATATCCTTAGCATATTGAACTATTAATTATAGAACGAAGAAGTTTATGTAAGGTTGTAACTTTATATTATAGAAGTGAGGTGCACCTCAATGATTGAAGAGAAAAAAATGTTTTGAAGTTGGAAAACCTTCGTGTTGATCATCTTGACCTCGAGATACATGAACATAACAGAAGAAAACAAATTTCAAGTCCTAAAAATATTGCATGTTGTAGCAAGTTATTTGGATTGCCTCTTTTCAAGATTTTTAAGTGTTTATATATATATATATATATATATATATATATATACATATATACTTGATTTGTATTGTTTTTGAAATTTTAAATTTCATAATGAGGGTTGAACATGGATTTTCAAGCCATCGTAAGGTTTCCAACACCAAAACTGCATCTTTCGATAAAATTTAGATGTGTGTCATGTTGGGTGCGTGTGACCATTAGAGGCCTTATGAGTGCTTGTAATAAAACATTTTGATATAATGGAACATGAACTCAGTGGGAGTGTGGTCCTTCGTGGACTATACTAAGAAAATAATGTTTGGTGATACCAGACTGAGCTTGACGAGTCAGGCTAGTCGGTTGAGAAAAACCTATGTTACCCGGGCATATAAAACTATCCGATAAGGAACCGATACGGATTCTAATAGATCATTCCTTGATGAGGTCGAAGTATTCCTGGATGAGTGAGCCGAGGGATTGTGTGACCCTTGTGTGTGATGGTGGCCTTCAGAGAGGGGAGCTAAAGCCTCATCCATGTATCATCAAACGTCATGCATAATGATAGTTATTTCGGGAAACGAACCACCTTTCAGGGTGAAGCTTATGCATGTGCGAGAGATACCTTCATGCACCATAGGAGCTGTGGTCAGATCAAGTCTAGGTGACCTTGGAACATCTCCAGGGGAGTACCTGTAATCCACAAACTAGGATTACGACCCCTTGGCTCATCGGCCAGGCTTTGGTGACCCACTAATGAGCCCGTGCATGGACACCGAGTCATGAGAAATACTGGGTCGGTTTGATAAAACAAGTATGGTCTGTAGTCTATAGTTGAAGATGGAGTGCCCAAATGTTTACTGATTTAATTCCTATACCATATGGATCATTTTATCATCTAATGAATTTTATTATATTTCTCTTATAGTGTATATTATTTTAGAATTATTATTTGAATTTTTATAGATCTTTGGATATTTTATTTATCAAATTTGGATTTATAAAAATAGAGATATTGATTTTACATTGATTTAAATATTCAAATAAATTCTGAAATTTTTTTATTAAATTTTAAAATATTTAAAATTGCATGAGGGCCCATTGTGCACATGGTCCCACCATGGCCTAGATGGTGGGGCCCTTGAGACCCTCTCATTGGTGGCATGCCCCACCCATTTAGGGAGCTTTCTTTTTTTGTTAAAATGGAGACTTTGACTTGTGGTTAAAAGGGTTGTGTTTTGGAAAGGAATTGGCATGAGGAAGCTTTGAATGGATTTTTTGGAATTATTATGGTATGCACTAATTATATTTGGAATGAGTTTATTTAATTTCTATTGATGAGAAAATGCTTTAGAAAAGGGAGATAAGGGTTCAACACTTTCCATAATGTTGATGGCCCATTTATGAAATTGAGGGCTCAAATCTCTCACCACACAAATCACCCAAGATCAATGGTTCATGTTCAATCTCACAAAAGAGGCAAGCCATGGAAAATCCTAAAAAACCCTAATTCTATTCTTGCTCTATACATATATGACCTCTCCCCATAAAATCTCTACACCAAACTTTCTCCTCTCTCTCTCTAAAAAATTTCTCTCTCTTGGAAGCTATAGGGGGCACGCCCCAACCCTAGGAGACTCCCTCTCTCTATCTCTCTCTAGTTTTTTGTGAGGGACACGACCCACCTCTTGGCCTCTATCTCTGTCATCTTGCTTTGAACCTAAGGGTCGGGTAGTGTTAAGAAGATGATATCTTAGATTAGGTCTTGAGGGTTTGAACCTAAGTCTAAAAGTTTTGTGATAAAAGAGGAGTTCATAGTTCCATTGGAGGGTTTGTCCTTAAACTTACTTTTCCAGTTGAGATTGAAGGTTGATAGTTGATCTCATGCCATCAGATGGTGGTGACTCGACGTGGGGTGTAATCAGCCGGTTGAGGTATTCTCCAACATATATTTTGTTTCTTGCATATTTAATTATATTGTCTTTATATTCCCAAGCATAAGAAGTAGTGGTTAGTTTTCTTTGATTAAAGAAAAATTGCTTTAGTGGCATCAAGGTTTTAAAAAGATCTTGGATTTGCTGATTTTATTTGAAGCATGAATTGTTGTAATAAGACTACTTGTAAGTAATCTTTGCTAAAATAAAAAAGGGGTGAAAAATAAGAAAAAAATATATACCTCGACAATATCACATTGGTTTTTCTTTCAGTGGTATCAAAACATAGTTACTTGTTGCCAATAGTAGTATTTTCTCTTTATTGAGTCTAGATTTTGGTTGGGAATAAAAGATATGTCTGCCTGTACTTTCATCTTAGAGATCCTAAAAATGCGAAAGGTTTGATGTGACCAATTATGCCTCTTGGAAAAAAAAGATTGGATATATCTTTTATGAGGAAAACTTGCATGAGATGCTTTATGAGCGTCGTCCTCATCGTCCAAGTGACAACTCATCTCAAGCAATCAAAGATGAGTACGTCACTTGGAAGAGAATGAACTTGAGATGTAAGCACGTCCTTTTGTGCACCATGACCGACTCGTATGCTTCCGAGTATGAGTCAATTTACACTGCAAGTGGAATCTATGAGAGGCTTGAGAGAGAGTATGTTGATCCCTCTCTCATGAAACAAGTCATGGCTATGAAAAAATATAATGAGTTAAAGATGGCAGAGGGAACTAAATTCTCGGATCATGTGCACATCTTTCGTGCACTAGTCTGAGAGATGGAAGATACCAACATGAAACTTTCTGAGCCCATGCAAGTGATTCATCTTTTGAATTCATTTTCTAACTCATGGGAAACTTTTGTGTCCTCCCTCTCGGCTAGAAGAAAGGCACCAAAGTTAGAGGAGCTTATCACGACAATCAAAGGAGAAGAAAAAAGGAGGAACTCAAAACGTGCACTAACATCAACCCCAAGGGAGGTTGTACACATGGCAAAATTTCCACCATCTTTTAAACCTAAGAAAGGAAATGGTAGAAATAATTTTGGAAATAGAAGACACTCCAAAAGGAGAGATTTTGGAAATAAAGGAGGAAAGAGAGAGACTAGGATTTGCTTTATTGGCAAGAAGGTGGGCCACATAGCCAAGTATTGTCGGTTCAACAAATTTGGTGGGACCAACAATGAACTTGCCTGTGTGGTATTTATGATGTGCTAACCGACCTTGGTGTCTTGTCTTGGGAGCTACGGCTTATGTTACAAACACCAAAGAAGGCTTCCGCTCTTTCACTCCCATCAGGCCTGGAGAGCAAATATCTATATGGGAGGAAACCAGAAGACCGATGTGCTTGAAGTCGGGGACTTTGAGCTTAATTGAAGAGTGGGAGCATCATGATCTTAAAACAAATATTTTACGCTCCCGATATGAGGAAATGTTTGGTTTCGGTTTCCAAGATGTCTCTAACGGGATTTGTGATCACTTTCATTGGAGATAAGGTAGTAGTCAATAATGACAATAATGTTGTCATGACTGGACATCTTGTGGATGACTTATTTACTATTGAAATGAAAAAGAACATTGCTTATTTCTCGTCCCCTAATGGTTTGGATGCTACCCTATGACATATGAGGTTAGGACACATTAATTACAAAGAATGGACGATTGAAAAATGACAGTGTTCTTCAAAATTATAAAGGTGATTTATCGAAAGTGTGTAAGTCATGTGTGGAAGGAAAAATACTACCGGGGCAAAAAGAGCTACTAACATTTTAGAAATCATTCATAGCGACTTATGCGGATCTATGAATGTGGCTACCAAAAGACGCAAAAGATATTTCATTACTTTTAACAATGACCACTCATGATATGACCATGTGTATCTTATTCACACAAAATCTGAAGCCTTAGAAAAGTTCAAAGTACATAAAGTTGAGTTAGAAAATCAAACTAACTTGAAAATCAAAATCTTTAGAACCGATAGAATTCATCAGAACTTTTCAAAGAACTTTGTATTGAAAACATAATTATCCATCAGTACATCATGCCCTATATTCCCGAACAAAACGGTGTTGTCGAGAAACGAAATATGACCTTGGTTGAAATGGTAAGGAGTATGATGGGGCACGTTATGCTCTTTCTAGATTTTTTGGGAGAAGCATGTTGATGGCATGTTATATCCTTAATTAGACTCCCACAAGAGTCGTCCCACTTACTCCTCACAAAATATTCACCGGTTGTGCTCCCTCCCTTGATCATCTAAAAGTTTGGGGTTGCTCAACCCATGTCCTAATCCCGCACCAAACTAGGACCAAACTTCAACCCAAAACTGTAAAAACCATTTTCATTGGCTACCCAGACTATGGTAAGGGATATCGATTTTACAACCTTGAAATTGAAGAGGTTATGGAAAGCTGCGATGCTCACTTCTTCAAGGAAGAATTCCTTGAAGCAAGATTGACTCATAAACATGCCGACTTTTTTGAGGCGGTAAAAAACAAGGATGTGCTTTGAGAACCCGAACTTGAAACTTCAAATAGACTTGAGCTTGAACCTGAACTTTCAAATCAAAATGAACATGAACCCGAACCAAGACGAAGCAGTCGAATTAGTAGACCACCTCTATATTTAGAACTCTTTGTCTAGCTAGGGGAACACTATGATAAAATCGTGGAAGATCCAGATTCTGAACCTAAAACTTACCATGAAGCCTTGTCTTGTTTTGAAAAAAAATATTGGGTAGAAGACATGAAAGACAAATTTGCTTCCATTAACCAAAACCATGTTTGGGAATTAGTACCACTACCTTAGAAACATAAGGCTATAGATTGTAAGTGGATTTTCAAGGGAAATTTAAACTCTGAAGGGAAAATAGAAAATACTAAGCTAGGTTAGTTGCAAAGAGATTTACCAAAAAAGAAGGGATAGATTATGATGAGACCTTTTCCCCTATTGCTAAATTCCAATCTATCCGAATCTTTATAGCCATACCAACCCATTTTGATTTTGAGGTACATCAGATGGATGTCAAAACTGCCTTCCTAAATGAAGATTTAGAAGAAGAAATCTACATGAGTCAACCCGAGGGATTTGAGAAAAAAAGAAAGGGAAACCTAGTGCGTAAGCTTAACAAATTCCTCTATGGCCTAAAACAAGCATCGCGTCAATGATACATAAAATTTCAAGAGACCCTTGCCTTTGTAGGGTTTTCTACCAATAATGAGGACTATTGTATCTATTAAAAGATTAATGGGAGTGATGTGGTTTTTATTTCTTTATATATGGATGATATACTGATTGTTAGTAGCTTGATTGCCCTAGTAGTAGAGACGAAAACTTTCCTTGCACAACACTTTGATATGAAGGATCTTGGAGAAGCTTCATCTGTGTTGGCATCAAAATAACAAGAAACAGAAAAGAGAAAACTATCCAACTTTCCCAAGCAACCTACTGCAAGAGGATACTGAAAAGTTTGATATGGATAAGTGCAAGCCCATATTTACCCCAATAGACAAAAAGACGAAGCTTAGTAATAAGATGCATCCTATTGAAGATATCGATATAAGAGCCATGGAGATGGTACCTTATAGGAGCACAGTTGCGTCCCTAATGTAAATCATAACGGGAACAAGGCCTGACTTATCTTTCGTCATGAGTTTGGTTAGCCAATTTCAAATCAATATTGAAGAGGAGCATTGGAGGGCGGTTAAAAGAATCCTTAGATATTTAAAATGGACCATGAACTATGCGCATAGATACAAATGAGGAATTGAAATGACTATTGAGAGATATTCAAATGCAAGCTATCTCGTAAATCCAGATGATGCGAAGTTTACATCTGGATATGTGTTTATACTTGGAAGGGGCACAATTTCTTTGAAATCAAAGAAACATGATGTAGTAGCTCTATCCACCATGGAGGCAGAATATGTGGCATGTTGTTTGGTGGCCAAGGAGACTGTATGGATTAAGAAGTTTCTTAATCAACTCAACTTTTATCCCGTGCATTGTGAGGTAGTAAGGACTTTCTATGACAACACGGCGGCAATTTACGTGTCAAAAGAGCCACATTTTCATAAGAAATCCAAGCACATAAAACCATACTTCTATAACTTGAGGAATGAAGTGAGATTGAGGGAAATTGAGATTAGCTATATATTTACACATCCGATGATTGCAAAACCTATGAGTAAGGGGGTTTCCCCTAATGTTTTTGTAAGATATGTGAGAGAGATGAAGATGAGAGAAAGTGAGGAAGAGAAAATGTAAAGACCTTCAAAGGCCAAGTGGGAGATTCTGGGTGAGTGTGACCATTAATGGCCTTATGAGTGCTTATAATAAAAATTTTTAATATAATGCAACGTGAACTCAGTAAGAGTGTGTCCCTCATGGACTGTACTAAGAAAATAATGTTTGCTGATACCAGACTGAGCTTGACGAGTTAGGCCAAACGATTGGGAAAAACCTATATTACCTGGGCATAGAAAACTATCCGATAAGGGTTTTAATAAGTCATCCGTTAATGAGGTAGGAGTATATGCCTAGACGAATAAGCCGAGGGACTGTGTGACCCTTCTGTGTGATGGTGACCTTCAGAGACAACGGTCAAAGCTTCATTCATGTACCATCACACAACATGCATAATGATAACCGTTTTGGGAAAGTGAACCACCTTTCAGGGTGAAGCTTAAGCATATGCGAGAGATACCCCCTATGCACCATAAGAGCAATAGTCGTATTAAGTCTAGGTAAACTTGGAACGACTCAAGGGGAGAACCTGTAATCCACAAACTGGGATTACGTCCCCTTGGCTCATTAGCCAGACTTTGGTGACCCACTAATGAGCCCCTGCATGGACTGTGGGTCATAGAAAACACTAAGTTGGTTTGATAAAGCAAGTGTGGTTTGTAGTCTACAGTTAAAGGTGGAGTGCCTCAATGTTTATTGATTTAATTCCTAGACCGTATGGATCCTTTTTCCATCTAATGAATTTTATTATGTTTATTTTATAGTATATATTATCCTAGAATTATTATTTGAATTTTTATAGATATCTGGATATTTTATTTATCAAATTTGGATTTATAAAAACAAAGATATTGATCTTACATTGATTTAAATATTCAAATAAATTCTGAAATTTTTTTTATTGAATTTTAAAATATTTAAAATTGTATAGGGGCCCATTGTACATATGGGCCCACCATGGCTTAGATTGTGGGGCTTATGAGACCCTCTCATGGGCGGCATGCCCCACCCATTTAGGGAGCTTTCTTTCTTTGTTGAAATGCAGACTTTGACTTGTGGTCAAAGTGTTATGTGTTTTGGAAAGGAATTGGCTTGAGGAAGCTTTGAATGGATTTTTTGGAAAGCATGAGAAGGCATTTGCATTATTATGGTATACACTATATTATATTTGGAATGATTTTATTTGATTTCTATTGATGGGAAAATGGTTTAGGAAAGGGGGATAAGGGCTCAAATCTCTCACCCCACAAGTCACCTAAGATAAATGGTTCACGTTCAATCTCACAAAAGAGGCAAGCCATGGAAAACCCTAAGAAACCCTAATTCTATTCTTGTTCAATAAATAGAGGACCTCTCCCCATGAAATCTCTGCACCAAAATTTCTCTTTTCTCTCTCTTTAAAATTTTTTTCTCTCTCTTGGAAGCTATAGGGGGCATGCTCCAACCATAGGAGACTCCCTCTCTCTATCTCTCTCTAGTTTTTTGTGAGGGGCATGGCCCACCTCTTGGGCTCTCTCTCTCATCTTGCTTTGAACTTAAGGGTTGGGTAGTGTTAAGAATATGATATCTTAGACTAGGTCTTGAGGGTTTGAACCTAAGTCTAAGAGTCTTGTGATCAAAGAGGAGTTCATAGTCCCATTGGAGGGGTTGGCCTAAACTTGCTTTCTTAGTTAAGATTGAAGGTTGAACGTTGATCCCACGCCATCTGATGGTGGTGGCTCGGCGTGGGGTGTAATAAGCCTGGTGAGGAATCTCCGACATATATTTTGTTTCTTGCATATTTAATTATATTGTCTTCATATTCCCAAGCATAAAAAGTAGTGGTTCTTTGTTTTTATTAAAGAAAAATTGTTTTAGTAGCATCAAGGTTTTAAAAGATGATTTGTTGATTTTATTTGAAGCATGAGCTATTTTAATAAGACTACTTGTAAGTGATCTTTGTCAAAATAAAAAAGAGTGAAAAATAAGAAAAAAAATATACCCAGCAGGATCACATTGGTCTTTCTTTATAAGGTGGGCAGTTTATACAAACCTCACCCACTATAGAATGTGGGCTCTTGAGACGCCCTTGCTTCAACTTTTGTTGTTTTATGAATGGAGGACACATTTCAATCTTATAATTTTCACACTAAATAACTCATTGAGGAAATTTTTCGCATGCTTGTTTTAAGAAAAAGAAAACAAATTGGGAAATGATGTTTCTTCCCTTGTCTAGTTCTTTTTTTTTTTTTTAAGTTACATCGTACCCATTTGGTTATGATAGCAGTTTTAAGTTACACCGGACATAGGCTTGGAAGTGGTTTAATCGGCCCAACTGGTAAATCGGCCGATTCGACCGCTCTAACTGGGCAAGTCTAGGGCAGTCAAAAAAGTATTGGAAAAAAAAAATACACTAAAATATGAAAAGCATATAAATAATATTTAAAACAAAATGAAGTTAAAAATTAATGAAAAAAAAAAGATTTTAACCATGTTATATTTTTCAAGGGTTATTTTTAAATTTTTATGAAAAAATATGAGAAAATATAAAAGTGAGTATTAATGACAAAAACAAATTTTAATCTTTACCATAATGTAAAGAATATTTAAAAATGCATTACAAATCAAATTCCTTATTTTTGAGAATTTATATACATTTTTTTGAATTTTTTTTTAAATACAGATTGATCACCCTAACTGCTCAAAACTGGAACCGACCACTGGCTGGTTCCTATCTAACTCGGTAGTTAACGGTTAGATTGGGCGATTTTGTGAACAATGGAATGAACTCCTCCAAGAGCTCCGATAAAAGCTTCCCAACAAAACAAACGTGCTCGTATTTGTCATACGTCGCACTAACAACAAGGAATATAACTACCAGCATCCTTCATATTTTTCCAAGAAAATTATCAAGGCCTATTTAGGCAAAGAAACCAGGAAGGGAAGTCCACTTACATCAGATATATATACGGTTCATAAATTGTAAGTATTTCTCTATGATATGTCCTCAGCTAGGGATAGGGGTGGCAATCGGGTTAGGTCGACCCGATCTGGGTCTAGATTCATGTTCAAGTTTTGAACCTGGTGGGTTGGGTTCAGTCCAAAACCTTGGACCCAAGTTGGATATGTGTCCAGGTCGACCCGACCATACCCGAACATCTCTCTCTCTCATATATGTATATTTGAAATATATAATATTTTGATAGGTTTGTTTATATATGTATGATGTGTGTGTGGGTCGGTTCAAAGTCTAAGTCCAAACCCTAGATCCGAGTTGGGTCTAGGTCATGGCCAACAAGGACTACACCCGACCTATTGCCACCCGAATCCTTTCCCCCTTTCATAATCTCGTGGTTAGAAGTTTCATCTCTGGGCTAGAAAACGGGGCATGTTGCATAGAGAAATAATTCAATGTTTTTTATAGGTGAATAAAATATTGCAATAGTACATTTTGAGAAGAGGAAAAAACATCATGGCTTTTCAATGGAATAAACAAGGTGGCCACCGCAACCATGGAAGGACTTGGTCTTTCAAGCTTTTATCAATATTTATTATGAAAAAAGTTTATATAAGGTTGCAACCTTAAAATGAAGAATTACATATGCATCTCAAAAATCTATTGGAAAAGGTTGTTTTAATACTGAAAAACCGTCTAATTGAGCATCTTAACATCGAGATATATGGATATGAAAAATAAAAAAGATTTTGAGTCCTAGAAATAGTGCATGTTGCAACACATTATCTAAACCGTCCATTTTCAAGATTTTCATATATTTTTAGATCTACTTGATTTTAATCATTTTTGGAGTTTAAAATTTTATAATTAGATACAAAACTAGATTTTCAAATAATTCTAAGAATATTTTATACCAAAATTACATGTTATGATAAAATTTGGAGGCGCACCTTAATTGGATTGTTTAATATTGCAACTTTATAGAAACCGCACCCATTTATTATTGATTCTTGACGTTTGAAGCTTCATTCTTATTGTAGAAAAAAGGAAAGCATTAGAAAATTAGAATCACTTGAGGGGCTGTTTGGATACTTGGAAATACATTTCCACAAATGGTTTTTTTTTGTGGAGATGGCACATTTTTAATGTTTGAATTGAAATTTGGGACAGAAAAGGATTTTCGCCAAAAATTATTTTCTTCATTTCAAGAAAAATATAAAGAAATCTATATTATTACTTTTGCCCTAAAGTAAAGAAATTTGGGGCAACGAACCTTGCGGATGAAGTATTAGGGGATGGAAGTGAGACTTGGCTGCGCTCCCGCGTGGGTGCATAGAGTGCTGGTCTTTTTGGGTCACTGATTGCTGAAAACGACACTTGGTGTCGACGTAATGGATCTGCGGGGAGTGGTGTAACCTGGGGGAGGGGGTAGCTCTAATGACGTATCCATGCATACATGGGGAATGTCGCTCGAAAGGTGGAGTTGACCGCAGACTGACATGTGTTTGAGGAAAGTGACGCCCGTACGGCGAGGCTGCGAGAGATCAGCCTTGTGACCCGTTGATGATGACGCTTGGGAGGCGAAGCGGCGGCAGACTTGATTGGTGATCTCTTGAAAGTGGCGCCTGGAAGGCGAGGCAACAGATGACTTTAATGGTGGTTGAATGAGGCGCCGTCGCAATGACATGTGTCCATGTGGTTGGACGACATGTTGCTCAGGAAGCGGAGTACTTTTATGGGGGGCTTGTAGCCTTTTTAAAAAGGGGCTTAGGCCAAGCGAGCATGAGGGCAGTTTTCCCTCTGTCTTTGAAAAGTTTCTTACGTCCGCCTTCTTTTGTAGAGGGAAAGCAGAGACTCCTTTTTCTTCTTTCTTTTGAAGCATTTTTTTGGGAGGCCATGTCCTTTGCTGGGGCTGGCTCTTGGGTCCTGAATCCTAGAGGGTGTCCGAGAATTGGGCTTCTGAGTGAGGGTGTTCGACCCTGTGGAAGCATTTGCAGACCCATGCTAGATGGTGGACCTATGCCTTCAGGGCCCTTCTGCTTGCTTGGGGTCCAGAGCGTAAGGTGTAAGGTTGTGCGTAAGATGTTGAGGGCCAGTCACCTTGAATCCGATCACGTTCATCCAGATATGATGGTAAATTGTGATGGTCTTTGCTGGCCCATCATCTTCTTCATGATGGTTGATCAATCAAATGATTTGGTCGATTTGTTGGTTCAACTCTTGGGTGAACTGTTGGTATGCGGAGCAGATCCCTTCTTGCTCAGGCTTTTGCTTGTTGCTGCTCAGGTAACAAACTTCTGACTTTTTGCCATCACCCCAGGGTACGCAGGAGGAAGAGGCGATCTTCGTTCTTTTCAAGCCTTGCTTGAAGAGAAGGATACCGCCTCTTGGAAGACACTACCGTCATGAGAGGGTGGCGGAGCTCTTGAAGGGAATGGATCTATTTTATAATGGATTTACTTTTGGGAGTAATATATTTACTGCAACAACAATCTTGTAATCCTTTTTGTTCATGAAATAAACCTTCCTCTGAATTGAATTCTCCTCTTTTGTTCTATGCGCTTACCTTTCTCCATTCCTTGGTTCAGTTCTTATCCCTGCTGGTGGTGAGGATAAAATGGTCCTCAGGACGCTCATCTTGCCCGTGGGGCGACTGCCGCTTATATTTCCTTGATGGTTCGGACGCCCTTGGCGGGTTTTCGTCCTAACCCTTGGGGTATGCGTCATTTCTGATTTTCGTAAAGTACCCACGTTTTGTTTTTTGTTTTTTGTTTTTTTTTAGCATTGACCGCGGAGGGTCCTGTGTGTGCAGATGGTGTAAGGAGCATAGTTCGCTTGTCCATCTGGTGTGGTGGTGCATGGGTGTGTGCCAAGCTCTTGAGTGGGTTCGAGATTTGTGTGGGTTGAGGGGAAGCGTTGCGTACCTGAGTGGCATTTCGCCAGAGGTGGGCGCGTCATGTTCAATGAACATGGATGTGCATGCAAGGCAAAAAATGCTGAATGAGAGGGCTGCATTGGGAGTGCACGACGTCTCGATTACGCGTCCTTCGTGCCTCCTCTGGACGGAGCGTGATCTTTCACACGTGTGACATGTTGCTTTGAGTGATGTTCGTACTTTTGGACGTCTGGGTCATACGATGTTTCGCCCGTGCGACGCTTTAATTCGCATGCCGGTTGTGCCTTCGTGCCCCTGTTTTGATGCTTCTCTTCGTGTGCCATTCACGCTCCTTGACGATTGGGCCACGTGTCGCTCCGTTGATGTGCTCTCCTTCTTTCTAGCTTTATAAAAGGGGTGTGCGGGGACAGTTTTTGTTTTCACCAAGGATTTTTACCCAAGGCAAAAAAAAACCGAATGCCCTTTCTGTCTTTTGCTTGCGCCCCCCTTTTACCATCGCTCTTTGAGAAGAGTTCCTTGCTACCCTTTAACGCCTTTATTAGCGACCATGACTGGTACTAGTTCGACTCCTCCTCCATGTGGGGTTGCTTCTTTATTTGTTCTAGTGTGTCCCTAGCATGGCCATGGTGATGTTTCTTTTTGGGACTAACTCTTCCTCTTGCCCCTTTTCTCTTTTTTTTTTTTTTGACTCTCCTCTACAGTGGAAGTCTTGGGCATGGACCGCTTACCCCATGAGGAGGGATGGGGGAGCGTTCCCCTAGGAGTGCTAGTAGAGAGGCGAGAGGGAGAAAGGGGTGAAGGGATCGAGGGTCCCCAGTCGGCCCCCTTGGTTTTGAAGAAGACCACCCGTCCGAAAAGGAGGGATTCATCCATTGCGAGTGCGTCGCCGGTGACTCCTTTTGCAAAGCGTGTGAGGTTTGGCGCTGGTGCGGTTTTGACCCTACCTCCCACTGTGGCGATGCTGATTGGTGTTGAGATAGTGGATGAGGCCCCGAATGACAGCACGACTGGCCCAAGAGCCTCTGCTCCAACTGTTTCAGAAGCAGCACGGAGGACAGAGTCCAGATCAGAGGTTGCTTCCTCAGTTCCAGTGGGGACGTTGGGTCCAAAGGTGGACACAAGCTGGGGAGTCTTCATCCAGACGTCGCACCGTCCCCCCCAAATCTTTGGCCCTCGTGGTTGGGGGTCCAGTGCATGATGTTATGGCTCTTCCTTACATCGACTCCTCGACCCCGGCTTCATTAGCGCCAAATTTTAAGGCGCTCACTTCAAAGGCCTAGGGAGTGTCCCCTTTCTGATCGCAAAGGGGAGATCAAGGCTGTCAAGGCTTGCACGGCTGGGCTAAAGGCTGTGTATGATGATGAAGGGGCCTTGGGCTAGCTGAAAGAGTTGTTGCGGAACCTCACGGATTGGGAAGCTGAGGCCCTTTATTGTGAAACTATGGTGCATGCGGCTCACGAGGCACACTTGGCCTCTTAGAGGGTGAGGCTGGTCAACCAACAAGCTCTTGTGAAGGGCCACGAGGAAAAAAAGAAGTGGATCACTTTGAAACAAGCTCGCCTCATGGAGGAAGAGGCTAGTATATCTCGAGAGATTTTGGATGTGGAAGATGAGATCGCTTGGTTGCAAGCCCGCGAGGCTGATTTGAAAGACCGTCGACAACGATATCGGGAGGTGATGGCCACGAACTCTTGCAGACTGGAGCGGTTGAGTTCTGAGGCCAAGGCGGTCCTTGCTTTGTCTGAAGCAATCCTTCAGGACATTGCTCGCAGTGAGGAGTAGGTGCAGGCTGCATTGGAAAGCGCGTAAGAGTTGAAGGCGAGGATGCGTGAAGCTCTCGATCATTTTTGAAGAAGATTTTTTTTATTCCAATGCATTTTGCGAACCCCTTTCGAGGCCCGTATGAATTTTTGTAAATCCTTTGATACATATATGAGATGGTTCTTCTTTTTTCTTTCTTTCTCGTCTGCATGCTTCTCCTGCTTCTATTTTTATCTTCTTGAGAAGAGAAATGAGGGACGAACTGAAAAGACCGTTGAGGAAGCATTTGAGTTCCCTTATGGTTGTCTTGAATGCCCATTAGAGTTTTCATTCAGGGCCTTCGATTTTTTTTCGGGAGGTAGTTTTAAGGTCATACTGCCGTGACCATGGGGAGGAGCGTTTAAAGTTTTTCCTTCAAGACTTTAGTACGGTGTGCTTTTAGGGTTTCTCACCCTCATAGGTTACACACTGGGTGATCCTTGCAGTGATGCATTGGCCTTCCTTAGCAAAAAGGACTTGCCTTGGGATGAAGTCGTGCAAGGAAGGAAGAGGGGAAAGAGATCCTGTCTCGACAGCGTACTTTGGAAATTTGAAATTGCGACCTTGCGTCGCTAGATCCCTCTGATCTCTCTCTTTTTCTTTATGTGGACAAGGCTCTTGAGCTCGAGGGGCAGGTATCACATTCATTTGACGAGTAGCCTCCCTTTGGAGACCTTTCATTCTGCCACGGCCATGAATACTTCCCATGGTGTGGGAGCCCTTTCTTGGAAGCAGGGAGTGGACGTTTCTGAAGTGCTGGTGACAAGACTTAGAGCCTGTTCGGACCTCTATTGTGGTTGGGTCTCTTCTTCATGGGCCTCTCCTAGTGATGGAGATTGTCCATCAGTTAAGACTATCCTTTCGATTCGTAGATACATTTCCAAGATGGATCGAAATCCTTAGTGGTGTTATCAGTCATGGCCCCTCAATTGATGATAGAGACACCAAGAGTCTTGATCTCTCACGGCAGTCTGCCTTCATTTCTTGGGTGTGCAAGGCACTATCATCTGGTATTGTACCATTATGTCGAAGAGGGTGGGAAACCAGCTAGGGGATAGTTTAGTCGCATTGTCAGTCGGCTCCTCTTAGATCGTGACCATGTGTGAAGCCTCTAAGGCCTCGAAAGCCTTCTTCAGGTCTTCTAAGTTCATATGTGCTTTTTGGATTAAGGCCTCAATGTGCTTCTTCAGCTGGAGGCAGTCCTGTACCGGGTGGCCTAACATTCGGTGATAGGCACAGTAGTTGGCATGATTGACCATCTTCGCCTGTTTTGACTGTTTGATGGGGGGAAGGACCATCATGTCATGTTCGATCAGCATCTTCAAGAGAGTTGGCACCCATGCCTTGTTGAAGCTGTATTGCTGATTTAGTCTCCGCTCGAACTCTTCAGTTCGATAGTAGCTTTGTGGTGGAGGCCTCCTATTGTAATTCTGCCTCTGGGGTGCCTGCTGCTGCGGTTCCCCTTGATTTTTGGGCGGTAGCCCACGAGAGGTGCCTAATGTCGGCAAAGGAGCAACATTAGCCGTTGAGAGGTGGTCGTGACCATTGCGCTGATCAGATTCCTTTGTTGGCCAACACTTGGGTTAGGCCGGTTGCTACGAGCTTGACCACCCCCCCACGAAGTTTGGGCTCAATTTCCTCCATGATGCCTTAGCAAGCTTTTGATCTTAGCTGCTTCATGATCATGTCGGAGAAGGTGGTGGGGTTAGAGGCTTCAACATGTAAGGAGATTTCATTTTCATGTTCCTTATACATGTTTGGATGGCCTCGATCTTGCCCATGGGGTTGCTCTGGCATAGGGCGAGATCTCTCCACCTTTGAGCTTGTCGAGTATATTGTTCAATATGTTCTCAAAGTGGGCCATCGGGTTTTCAGGTTCTTCCCCGTCGTGGCTTACCACTACTACCTTGACTTGCTGTCAAAGTCGGGTAGTTCGGAAGGGGGAGTGATCCTGGTCCACTTCACTCCTCGATCTGGCACCCCAGGGAGCAAGGGCTGAGCTTGTCCCATTTCAGCTTGGGATTGCCTCGCAGTACACATGAGTACTGGTTCTAGACGGCCTTGGGGCTGGGCTGATGTAGAGGAGGGCGCTTGAAGGCCTTCGGGCCATTGCTTGACTCGAAGAGGCGTAAGACGGCCTTGGGGCCATATCTTGTCTACTAGCTCATGACAGCCTTAGGGCCGCGGATCGGATGAAGTGGGTTCACCTTCCTGTACTTCGACGACATTGCAATGCATAGTGTCATTTGTCTCAGGCTCCTCCACGCCTTGTAACGGGGACAAGCAGTTCCACTCTGGTAGGTCTCCTGAGGTAAAAGACTCTACTTTTCGTTCCTGAAGCGGCACCTCCATGCCCCTTGCTTGTTTGAACTGCAAGCTCGGGTAAATCTTTCCCTAGTACCGAAAGCGACTCTAGTTTCCTTCCTGACTGGCTCACTCCACTGAGGCGGGGGCGAAGTTGGGCAGCGTATGGTGCATGGGAGAAGGGAGCTTCTAATTGCCGCTGAGGGCTTAGATTTGTCTAGAGAAGGGGGTGCTCCTTCTGTCTCGAGCCCTGCCCGAGGGCTAGCACACCCGTGTAAGGAGGGAGGAGTGGCCAGGATGCTGCTCGAAGGCGTTCGAGTACCATGTAGCGAGCGGTTTTGAGGCAGTCAGGGGGGGTGCGGTGGACACTCATTTCCCCTTCTTGCGGATAACATCTTCAGATCTGCACATGTGTGCATGATCCACAGCAGTGTTTAGGGTGGCTCTAAGTCCAACCCTTTGTGAAGTGACGGGGGGAGTATTTGCAATACTCGCCCACCAAGTTTGAGAGGCCTTAGGGCCTCCAGCATGTATGTGCATTTGTTTGCATGACCTTTGATTATCTCAGAAGTTGTGTGCTCGCATGGTTATAGCCTTTGGGCTGCCTTGAGCTACGGGGATTAGTATGCATGATAGGGGTGGTCTTAAGGCGACCTGTGGCGAGTCCAAAACTGAAAAGACCCAAAATCCCAGGGGAGACTGGGATGGGCTGTCGCTTGCCCCATCCCGTCACAGTGACGGTTAGACCGTCAGTAATGACATAAGTACATGTGTACACGGCAGTTGCAGGGCCGCGCGGACTGGTGTGAGAAATGCTAGGACGTGGTGTGTGCAATGGCGTGCTAGCTCTAACGACGCCTTTGTGCAACACAGGAGGGGTTACCCTTCAGTTACCCGTAGAGGCGGTGGTCTTACTGGGACTCACCAAGATAAGAGGAATAGTGGCGTAGGGGCCACGTTGAAGCATGCGACTGGCGGGGTGCCCGCCAGTGACAGGGTGCTTATGCGAGGAGCAACTGTTGTTCCACCCATGCAATTGACATTAACTAATTTCCCCTTGTTATCGGAGGAGGAGGGGCCAGGGGTTTGAATACCCGTGCCTCGAGTTTTCCTAGGTTGGACTAGGATGGTAGGGCCAGTTAGGCCGCTTGAGTAGAAAAAGGGAGAGGCAGGATCAGGTGACCTGCTCAATGCGAATGAGGTCTCAAATATGAGGATGAAGAAATCCCCAATCTTGACAAAGGAGGGACAACGAGATCCCATTGCAATTTTAGAGAGAGAAAGGAGAGACGGTTCTACCAAAAAACAATAGGAGCCAACTACAAGGTGGCGTGTCCCCAGTGGAGTCACCATTTGGTCGGGGCCTGATCTCCTTCGGTCCTCGTGCATTGGGGCGGTGAGTGCATGGGGAGAAGATCCTCTCTCAAACAACTACGGAGAGTCCACATGCGTCCCATGTTTAGCAGGTGCACGTACGCGAGATCTCATGAGTGCGTATAGGAACCAACAACGAGAGATATTTTTACGGCGGGGGTATGTTCGTATGCTTGCCTCGCCGCTCTTGGGTTTGGAGGACACACCTGGGAGGTTCGCCCTCTTAGAATAATTACGAAGCCCTCCGGCTATCTGCCAGCACGGTTTGGATAAGGGCTCTCTTTAGGCTTTCCAAAAGGTCTATTCTCTCTCTCTCTCTGTCGTGCTTAAAATTGCGATGGGGATTCAATTATCCCTCTCCTTGACGACCCTCTCGAAGGGACTTGAATGGCAAAAGGATGGAGTGCAGAGACGGTGTGCGTTTGCGCACTCAAGGTGGCCAAAGAGTTGAACCCCTCTTGGCTACCAGCTCAGGCTGACTTGTCCCCAGTGACTAAGGGAGAGAGGGAGTGTGTCTCTCAGCTCAACTCGACTGTACAGGAGGAAGTTAGATTGGTGGCCCGAGGGTTGGAACTCTTGGGCTCGCTCGTGACCTCACATTTGTCGCAGATGGCTTTATCGCACTAGGCAGGTAACGCTTAGAGGAGAAGAGAGAGAGTAGGCCTAGAGAGAATGGGACAGTGCACTTAGGGGTATTTTCTCTATGTGAAAGTTTTCTCTCTCCTCTCAATGGGATTAAGGGTTTAGAAGCAAAAGACAAGCGAAAACAAGTGTGACGCCTCTATTTGAGTGATGAATAATTCGCCCTTTTACAAGTGACCTAAGCTTGTTTATATAGGGAACACACAAACTAAGGACGAAGCTAAAAAACTAAGCTTAATTCTAATTAAAAGAATTTAGAATAAAATCCTGAAGTTAGGTAGAATGATCAAAACGCCCCTAAAATCTTTTGTACTACTTACTAAACCATCCCTCGCTGCGGGGCCTCCCGCCATTGCCAGACCTTGGAAGCTTTTTCGGAAACTTGCAACGATGGTTCAAATGATTTGCTAGCATATCTTCAATGTCCTTTCGATTTTGGGAATTTTGATGTCCTCTAATCGTGTTAAGGCGGCCTTTTTCCCATGGGGTGGAAGTCCGGCTAGATTTGTGAACTTTGGTCGTCGATGCTCTTCGACCTGTGACGCCCTGAGTCTTTGCTTTATTTGTAAGTGAAAGAGGAAGCTGTCACAAATGTTTTGCACCAAGTTTGGTCTGTTTTGGCCTTCATTTACGGCATTTCCTATTTGGGGAGGTCACTGGAAACAGGGATTCCAGCAACTGAGCGGCCTTTCTCTCTTCTGTAACCTTGGGATTTGTGCTTATCCAACTTTCGATTGAATGCAACAGCTATACTAATTTGTAGTTCTTCGTAAGATGGTCGCATTGAACTTGGTTTCGCGATGATCCGATACGCGGATTCAAGCTATGCTTCATGAGGTTCGAGACGTCTTCTTCTTAAAACACTAGTTACTATGGTTTCGTGCTCACCTTCTTTCTAGAAAAAGTTTGACTCTGGGTCGCACCATGGTGCATGCCTTATGTCAAAATGACAAGGATGCCACGATTTAGAGTATGTCCAAATTTGAGCTTTTTCTGATTTCGAACGAAGGTTCTGCGGACCTTTGAAGTCCATCCCAATGTATGAAGTCGCAGCCTCCATGATTGAGGATTGGTTCAGTGAAGCCGCACCGCGATAGTGTAAAACCTATCCAATTTGAGGCAATTTGGGCGTAGGACCCTTTTGGGGTCTTTAATGCTCTGAATGTAACGGCGGTAGTCAGGTACTGTTTTGAAGCTGCTAGCACAGGGGTTCAGTTGTAAGGTATTTTCTTGGCAAGATAGAGTTCTTCCCAGGTTGTCTAGTACGAGACTTATTTTGCAGTACAACTTTAGCATGTCCTTGTCTTGAGTACCAGCAAGACCGCGTTGTCATTGACTCTCTCCTTATTCGTGCGAGGGAGACAAGTACGTCAAAGATGACATACAACACTATCCACATACATTATCTGGTCGTTTCAATCAAATAAATCAATTTGTCCACAAGTTTCTAAAAGCGGCCCTCATCTTCAAGAGATTTTCCATTTGTTAAATTAAGTTTGCAATTAATATCTACAAGAGTGTCAATGGGTTTGACTCTTAGTTTCACATTTTTTTTCAACAGATCTAATACATATTTCCTTTGACAAATGAGGAGTCTTTTTTTTTAATTTGCTACTTCAATGTCGAGAAAATACTTTAGTTAACCAAGATCATTTATATCAAATTTCTTGTGAATATAATTTTTAAGTTTCATAATGCTTTCTTTACCATTTCTTGTAATGATAATATCGTCAACATAAATGAGTACAGCTATTGTACCTGAAGTTCCATTTTTTGTGAACATTGAAGAATCAACTGAACTTCTAAAAAACCCGACACTCATCAAGGCTGTGCTGAGTTTGGCATACCATGTGCGAGGTGATTGTTTAAATTCATACAAAGCCTTCTTTAATTTGCATAGAAGACCTTTTTCCTTTATTTAGAATGGCTTGGAGGACGACTCATATAGACTTTTTCTTCAATGTCACCATATAAGAAGGCATTTTTTACATCCATTTGATGCAAAAACCACCCACAATTAACTACAATAGACAAAAGGACACGAACATTATTCATTTTGGCAATTGGTGTAAAAATATTTTTATAGTCGACTCCATAAGTTTGGGTAAATCTTTTGGCCACCAACTTGGCCTTATGTCTTTCAACAGACCCATCACTAGTATATTTGATTTTATAAACTCATCTACATCCAACTGTTTTATTCCCTTTAGGTAGCTTGATAATGTCTTAAGTATGGCTCTTGCCAAGTGTTCGAAGTTCATATTTCATGGTCTTCCTCCATACAAGTTGAGAAATAACATTTTGAAAATTGGTTGGCTCATAAATATTAGAAATAGAACTAAAAAAAACAAAATAGTCAGGAGAGATATTTTCATATGAATTATGATTTTGATCAGGATAATAAATTGCTTGGTAAGTGTAAAAATCTTGAAGTCTAGAGGAAGGTTAAGATGTATGAGAAGATCTGTGCAAGAGGGATCAGGTGGGGCCACGTCAGATTCTTCTTTGTCTAAACAAATTTGGTCAGTTTTAGAGGGTATCTTCAGCTTCGGCTTGATCAACATTAGTTGTTTTGGGTGTGGTGGACACATCACTGGTACTAATATTAGGCAAGGGAAAACGACCTCTTGAATACTCCCACTGAATTCTATTTTCCAAACTACTCTCCAATGTCATGAAAATATGACTCTATTTCAACAAATTAAACATCTCTAGAAATATACATTTTTCTGGTTGTGGGATCATAATATTTGTATCCCTTTTAAGTAGATGAGTATCCAAGAAGGATACATCGCCTGAAATGTTTATCAACTTTTATCCTGATTGTGCCAAGCCACATGAATATAGAACACGCATCCAAATACGAAACTGGGACAAATTAATTTTTCTATTTCCAAAACATCAAAGGGAGATTTATCCTGAAGAATTTTATTCGGCAGTCTGTTAATCAGATTGCAAGCAGTTAAAACAGCTTTAGACCAATAAATTTTTGAAACATGCATCTGAAACATCAAAGACCTCGTAAATTCCAGAAGGTGTTTATTTTTTATTTCAACCACTCCATTCTGATGCGGTGTCCCAATACATGATGTTTGATGTATCATACCAAGATTACGTAAATGCTCAGAAAAAAATTTTATTCACATACTCTATGCCATTATTAGTTCGCAAAATTCTAATCTTGGCATTATATTGATTAGAAATCAGATTGAAAAATTCTTTAAACACAAAAAAGACCTCTATTTTTTATTGTAATAAATATACCCAAGTAACACGAGACCAATCATCAATAAAAGTAACAAAATATTTAGAGCCAGCATAGGAGTCAACTAGAGCCGGTCCCCACACAATAGAATCTATCAAATAAAATGGTTCGAAACATGCACAAAAGACTGAAAAAGAAGTCTTGCCGGTTTTGAGAATTTACAGATTTCACAAGAATGAGCGTTTGAGGATAAAGAAGGCATTAAGATTTTCAAAACTTGATCTGAAGGGTGTCCAAATCTCCATTGCCACAATTTATTGACATCAAAATTATTTTGACTGGTAACTAAAGCCTTATTCTCTTGATTAAATAAATATAGCACATGAGATAGTTTTCCTTCACCAATCTTGCTCCTCGTAGCCCAGTCCTGATAAGTCACAGAGTTGGAAGAAAAAAGAACATTATAATTGATGCTTTGGGTAATTCTACTAACAGACATCAAGTTAGAGGGAAAAGATGACATAAATAGAACTTTAGAGTTATGAGGTTTAAAGAAGAACTTGGTCTTACCAACACCATGGACAAGAATCAAAGAACCATTAGCAATGGACACAGAATTTATATTACCATTTTTTTCAAGGTTGGATAAGCACTTTAGGTTACCAGTCATATGATATGTGGCCCCTGAGTCTATTATCCAAGGAAAGGTGTTATAGGAAGTCATGAAGCTACAAGGATTACCTTTGTCTTGGGAGGAGGAAATACAATCATGTGTTGAGGAAGAACCACTCATGTCACTTAGTTGATGAGAATGATCACAGTTGCAGCGATGGTTTTGAGTGGTTGCGGCCTAAGCAGTAGACATGTTGGATGTTTTGTCATTGGTGGGTCTGAGCAGTAGACGTAACTGTGGGTACAGCACCCAATACCTATCCCTCACATGTCTTATGTTGTTGCAATGGTCACATCTTGAACACCCTCTATTACGGTGACCCCTTCCACCACCGCGATAATTATTAAAGCCTCTACCTCCACCATTATTTTGATATTTTCGAGTTTCATATTTTTTATTGGTAGTAACCAATGCAGATTTCTCAATACTTTCTTCAAGGGTTTTGAAGTCAAGACTCATGATTTTCTTCTTAGTTTCTTCTCATTGAATAGTAGCACAAACATTGCTAAAGGAGGGCAATTATGTAGACATTAAGATTTGGCTCCTGATGGATTTATATTCATTATTTAACCCAGTCAAAAAATGAAATATTTTGTCTTGCTCAACACGTTTTTACAAGATTTCCAAGTCAATAGTTGTACGTGACGGTATTGTCAACTCATCCCACATACTCTTGAGAGTGCCAAGATATTCAGTCATTGTTTTATCTCGTTGTTTTGTTTGAGAATTTTCTTGTTTTAATTGAAAAATTTGAGCAATGTTGTTTTGTTGGCCACAAATTTCCTCAATGGAGTTCCATAAATCTTGAGCATTCTCAGCAAAAGTAAAATTTATGAAAGCTTAGGTTTCATGGAGTTCAAGATCCATGACATCACAAGAGCATCATTGGAATGCCATTCTTCAAACAAGGGATCATCTTTGTTGGGAGCATTTTTCTTCCCATTGATGTGCCAAGTCTAAAATTTCCCAGAAAGAGAATGAGAAACCGCTCTTGCCCATGCAAGATAGTTAAATTCATTCAAAAGAACAGTAGTAAGTTTCATGCTAGAATTACGTTCTGAATCTGCCATTACGAAAAAATAAAGGGAACCAGAAAACTGACCTGATAAGTAAATAGTAATTAAAGAATATAAGATGCCTCAATCAGAAATAGTCAAAGATCTCAATGAGAATTATAAATTTCTCTTTGTAGAAATTGCCGATGCGCATACTGATTGCAGCAACAAGCAATAACTAGCTTGCAAAAAGAGATAGCAACTCGAGTCAAGATTTCAATTGCAACAAATAGATGTCAACAAATAGATTGCAATTTTTTTTTTACAAAAGAAGAATCCGTTGAGCGTCTTTTGAGCCTATAGAAGATCAATCCTTGAAAAATCAAAATATAATGATTGTACTGATTTTCTATATAGGTCTCAAGATTTATGCTCTGATACCATGTAGAATTTGCATTAAAAGAAATATAGTCGAGGGAGAGAGAAGAGGAATCAACAAGTCATATATGTGGTTTGACAATGGTGCCTATGTCCACGGAGGGTCAACTAGTATCTCATTCGTGGTTTGACAATGGTGCCTAGGTCCACGAAGGGTAAACTAATATCTCATTCGTAGGGATTGCTCTGGCTTACCAGTTATACTTGTAATTCCACAACAGAGGAAACTCAATAAAGTCAATATATATCCTCAATATTTGATAATTTTCAATCAATATATATCCTCAATATTTGATAATTTTCAATCAATATATATCCTCAATATTTGATAACTGTCAACATTTATAGAGAAGTTATCTCAATTTTTAAGTTTTAAAGAGAGAAAGTACTTAAATTTTTTTAAAGAGAAACTCTCTAAACTTTAAAAGAGGCCGAGATATATCAACTTTTAAGTTTGAGAGAGAGAGAGAGAGTATCTTAAAATTTTAGAGAGAAAGTATATCAAATTTTAAAGAGAAACACTACCTAAACATTTTTAACAATAAACTATCGCAAAAATTTTAAAGAGTGATCTCTAAGAATTTTAAAAGAGTGAATTTATATCAAATTTCAGAGATAGAAAATACCTGAAATTTTTAGGAAAAGAAACTATCTCAAAAAATTTAGAGAGAGAAATTATATCAAATTTTATGTTTTAGTTAGAGAGAAAATATCGTAAAATTTTAGATTGAGAAGCTATATCAAATTTTAGCAGAATAAGTTACTTAAAAAAATTTTAGAGAGAAATTATCTCAAAATGTTTAGAGAAAAACTATATCAAATTTAATGAAAAAAAAAGACATTATAATGAATAATACAATCAAAAGCATTTTATGAAAAAAAATAAAACACAAAAAACCATGAAAATGTTATGCGTCCATGTACCATCCAAACAACAAAAAATGATTTTAAGGGAAATACTTTTATCAAAAAATACATTTAAAAAAAATATATTGTCTGTGAGTTTAGAAAAAATACATTTCCAGGTAATCTTCTTCCATAAGTCCAAATGGCCCCTTAAGGTCGTTTGGATACCTGGAAATATATTGTCTGTGAAATATATTACTGGCGTAATACATTACTTGTAAATGGATTGTTACTATTTAGGTAGTATTTAGAAGCAACCTAGAAAATACATTGCTACTGTTTGGCTATGTCTTGAAGAAATATGAGAAATGCATTACCAACATTTAACTAGCACTTACCTATAAACTATTATTTTATTTTTTTTTATCAAAAAATTTCGTTGAAATGTGGAATTAAAGTCATCATCACACCATTCCAAAATGGGTGGTTGTACTAGTGACATTATATAAATATAAAAAAAAAATTTAAAAAATTCACTTCATGAGTCACCTCAAGCCATCCAATTTGACATATAATATTTGAAAATGATTATGACCTCCATTCACAAAAGATAAATGGTCTCTTTGTAGACATTCCTATTTAATATTGAAATGCATATATATAGATAGCATGACAATACCATGCTTATCATGCCTCAAAGAATAATAACTTAATAGTGTGAATTAATATTGATCATAAACATTGAGTGTTTTATTTTAGTCGCAACCTTTAAATATCACTAATTTGTAGTTTAAATAGTAAATTTTGTATAATTTATTTTCATTTTCATACAATTGAAGTGTACCCAAACGTGATAAATCTCATATTTCTCTATATTTTATTGTAATATGTTTTTCTGTAATAGATTTTCAAGTATCCAGCGCTAAGCGTCAAACTATTTCATATAATAATTAAAGGTGTCACGTTATCCTATGTAATATATAATGTCTTTTTTTAACTTTCTTTGCACTCATGCACCTTTTCAATAAAATATAAAAAAAATGATCAAATTACCCATGTTAAACATTGAGACTGATAGACTAAGGGTATTTTGTCTATCCCAATTAAGTGAATTGCGCCAAAATAAAAAACTACTTTTGGTTTTTAGGAGTTAGCAATATGAAATTGCGAAATGAGAAAAATACCATTCATAGTTTAAGGTCAGTGACACGCGCTTTTTTTAAAATAATTAAAAATATCGTTCAAGTGGGGCTAAAATGAAAATATTCTTACTTGTTTAGAGTTTCTCAACGACAATTAAGTAGGTGCCACTGTGAGGTACCTATGTAAAAACAAAACTTAGAGAACAACTCTCCTAGTGTCAAATGGAATAATTAGATACCTTTTAAGAGCACATTTGACGTTTCTGTTGGTTATTTTTCCGAATCATCATTATTAAGTGGGGCTCAAAATCAAAGTAGTGACATGTAAGATGGGCGACTCCATGCTTTCTTACGACGTAATTTATTGATTACCAGGTGACTTTGGGAGGTTGCACACCTCACATATTTCAACTGTTTCTTTGTGAGTTTGGTGTCGTCCATAATTAGCAGGTTTGGGAGGAAAAAAAGAGGTAAAAAATGTTGGAAATAACCTATTAAGGCTTAAATTCCAGTAGTTTCTCATTCAGTGGGAGATATTAAGATATTGAAATTTTGGTGTCTTGCGAAATGGAGCCTAGATTTTTTTACCCCGAGTACGCATGAGGCATCGAGAGTTCACGTGTTGAGAAAGCAATTTCTCAAAGATGTGTAAGGCTCACCTCCTAGTCAAGATTTTCTAGGTTAGCCTTATGTTTAGCTGCAATCAGCCAAGGCTTGGAGAATCCAAACGAGAAAAATAAAACCCCGAGTACTTATTGAGTATTCACCCTGTATGGAATGGTCAAGACTTATGGGACATAAATCTGTATCCTGACACAAGATCATTGCATGATATATGTATTTTCATTTCATACGGGAAGCCACTCTTTCAAATGTATTATCCGAGTTTGGAAGAGCTAGTGCACATTTGTTTTGAGATGACCCTTGTAATTGAATTAGATCATATCACATAGGGGTACACCTGCAATCCATTGAGAGCAGAATAATAAGAAGTTCTGGCTCAACGGCTTTGATATGGCCAATTATGTGACCCTGCTTCAGACTGTGGAACATAGGTCTATTGGGTCGATCTGAGACTCGGCAGAACATCATTTTGGACAAGCCCAATGAAGTACTTTGATACCTATAGTTATTAGCCTAAGACCTCACTATACCTTTTGCCCGATTTTATAATGATGAGAAAAACCTAAGGATTTCTCAAATATAATTTAACTATTTATTGTGAATTTTAAAGAATTTTTCAGTATTTTATTACTAAAACAATGAGGGTTTTCAAATTGTTTGACTCAAATTCCACTTTAGTCCTGACCTTGTAGTGCTATGTGGCGTCAAAGTGGCCATAAGGCTGCCACATGGCACCCCACGCCTCACTCTAGGATAACCGCCCAGCTGGACACTGATCCCTATGCGGAGGACTAGATTGGCATTTGGTTACTTGTTTTATAAGGGGTTGTGTTATGGTGTTTTGTTATATATTGTTATATAATGCTATAAATTAATGCCCCCTTTTTTATCACATGTCTTAATTAACTCACAGAGGGTCATGCATGGAATGTGTGAAGATTAATTAATTTATTTATTAGATATTAAAGAGAAAATGCATTTTCAAATTTGAGTTGAAAAATATTGTCACACACATGTGAGCAGGGGACATTATCTTTAAATTGATTGATTTGAAATTTTAGATCGACAAAGTGTTTGGTTTTAATAAAGTAGAATATCTCCACATGTGTGAGCTTTACCAATTACTTCTTTGCCCTTTAGCCTTTGTGGTTATCTACTCTAATACATTATTAAAAACAATTAAGGGTACTTTTGTAAGGCCATATTGGATACAATTGGCATAAAAACATGGGCCAAGGACAAAATAGTAAAGTGGCATAACTTAGGGTTAGGGTGAGTGATAATGGTGTGAAATCCCATCCCCTCATCCTAGTGGTTAGATGGGGATGAGTGGCTAGGTACATTAGCCTCTCATGTGCTTTTGGATTAATGAATCAAGCGTGTTGATTGAGTCCAACGTTACACCCATATTATAAAAACACATCATGAGATTTCAAACCTTAACTATCTTAACTCTTGAACCATTTTGGAAAATTGTTGCTTCCCTCTTTCTAATGTTTTGTGAGAAAAAATTGAAGAGCGAGAGCTTTTAGAGTTCCATTAATGGTGATCTTGATGGTGGTCCTCATTTTTTATGCTTAAGTCAATATTGTGCATTCATCAAGGTAAACTTCATTGAATCTTCTTTTCTCATAGGATCATATTCTTGGCATCTATAGATGCTGGAGCTTTGAATTTAGAAAAGTTTCATTGATCTTAGAATCCCCATTTGATCATCTTTTTTATCATGCTTATTCATAGTGTAGTCCTTAATGAGTTATAGCCTATATGCATGAGAATCCATGATCATGCATGGTATCTATTGATTACTTTGCTTCAAATCCATCAAATAATTTAGTCTCAGAGTGTCACTCAATTTCAAAAACTTTTTCATCATGTTTTTCCTATAGTGGTTCATAATCTTTCCATACAATACTGTTTTGGTGGTCCAAGGGACCACCGTGTGTAGTTTGGCCACAACTCTCTTGTTCTTTATCCGATACGATTGGATTCAAACCTTTTGCATTGTGTTTTGGATGATAATGCTAGTGTGTTGAGATCTTAGAAAGTGATTTTAAGATTTTTAATTTCTTCCCATTTGAATTAGACACTCTTGTGAGATTGAACCATTTTTGTACAATCTGAAGGGACAAAATTAAGTCCTTATATGGCTCGATTGCATGGTCCTGGCACAAGGGGTTCGAAACATGGTTTCCCTATTTTAATTTGGCATTCTAATTCCCTTTTTAGTTGATTTTATTCCTTAGAATTTTGTTTAAATTAGTTGCATGATATATTTAAGCTTTGAGACATAGTTTATGTAACTTGTGTTATGAAAGTGTACTTCATAAGCAAGTCTTGTTTTATATGTAATTGCTCCATAAGGGGTTGGTATTTGAATTTATTTACAGTAGTTATACAAGGCTAGAAATGGTTGTTATTTTTCTTTAAAGGATTGTAACTTATTCACTTAGCTTGGTTTTTAGCAAGTGGCTTGTTGAAGGTGTCCATGTTGCCTTGTTTTTCGGTTTGGAAATTTACTCTAGTCTTTGTATCCACTATCAATTGGTATCAGAGCTAGGCTCATTTACAGCCTCTTTTAGGGTCTTTGGAGGGATTATAGAGTGCCAAATAGGAACCCATGCCAGCCCGTTCGATACTCATCGAATTGCTTAAGAAGGAGAGGTTCAATGGAACCAACTTCTCCGAATGGAGAAGGAAAATTGGTTATGTGTTTCATGAAGATGGTTTATTTCCATTATTGACTTCTAGACCACCTAATCCGCTCACAATCAATGCTCCTCAAGTTGTTAAGGATGCATATGAGATATGACATAACAAAAATCGAAGTGCAATAAATATTATTTTTGCAACCATGAGTGATTCCTTTGTTAAGGGGTATGAGAATTCCGTATGTGTCAAATATATTATGGAGAGCATGAAAAAGAAATCCGACACATCGAATGAAGCTCTAAGGATCATTAGAATGAGGAATCTCATGTGTTACAAAATGGATGATCACATCAAAGTGGATGATCATCTAAGAGAGTTCAAGAGTTGTATAAGAGAGAGTGAGAGAGTCGGTCACTCATATGATGAGGTGACACAAAAGACGATGTTTGTGCTTTTTGATCTCACCTTCATGGGAGACGTTTGTGGTCAATTTGATGGCCAAAGATATGCCTATAACAGTGGAGGAGATTGCATTTTTCATGGACGGGGAAGAGCAAAGAAGGATGGCAATAGATGGACCATCTTCCATGGTCCATATGGTAAAATCTCACCAACCCTCATCTTCTTCTACACCCTTACTCATTACTAATATCTCTTATTCTCTTCCTAACTCCTCTATAGTGAATACATGTAATGTGGGAGTGAGTTGGAGTGATAATGCCAAGAACAAGAAAAGAAAGAAAAAAGGCAAATGGAAAGGGAAGGGGAAGCAAAAGGGAAAATCCTACTCCCCATATCCATTTAGCCATTACCCTCCTAAAACCTGTGCCTACCCACCAAAATATGTTAGCCCTATACCTTTTAGGCCTAAACCACACCCATACCCATGATGGTAGGTGGGAGACCGTTTAGCCCTCAAGCCAAGATTATTCGAAGAAGCAATGCTTTAGATGTAAAAAATACGGGCATACCCAAAAGTTTTGTAAGTATCCTCCACCTCCACAAAACCTTCATTTTGCTCTTAAGCCCAATACCGGTAAGCCTCAAGCTAATACCGGTGGAGGACTAAGGAAATAGAGAGTTTGCGTGGTCTATGAGACTTTGATTGCCAATGAAGAGGTGGATGTGTGAGTTCTTGACTCGGGGGCTATTATCCATGTGACAAATTCTATGAAGGGCTTTAAAAGGTTTTATGATGTCAAACCTGGTACCCATAATCTTTATATGGGTGGGAATTAAATGGAAAAGGGTCTTAGAAAAAGGGGACTATGTGTTGGAGCTCACTAATGGTGAGACTCTCATGCTTAAGGATGAAGAAGAATCTCATCTCGGTTTCCAAGATGAGTAAAGCTGGGTTTGTGCTATTGCTCAAGGAGGAAATGTCTATGTGCATGATGACTCTATTAATGAAGACCTTGTGTTTGTAGCCCACTTGGTCCGAGGGCTTTATGAAATTTAAATGAATAAGGAGTTTTCTTACTTAGGTGATGATTTGCAAAATTTTAGTTTATGGCACTTAAGGTTAAGTCACATTAATCCATCTAGAATGCATATTATGAAGAAGGATTGCTTGATGAAATGAATATCGATTATCATAATAGATGCGAGGCTTGCCTTAAAGGAAAGATGATAAAGAAGTCTCACTAAAAGGTCGAAAGGCTAGTCTTATAGAACTAATCCACTCGGATATGTGTGGACCTATGAGTGTGCCTACCATGGGGCACATGAGGTACTTCATAACATTCATTGATGACCATTCCCGTTTTGGTCACACCTATCTCATGAGAAACAAAAGTGAGGCCATAACCAAATTCCAATAATATAAAGCGGAAGTTGAAAACCAACTAGGTCGAACCATAAAAAACCATAGATCAGATAGGGGTGGGGAATACTCCTCCCAAGCCTTCCAAGATCTTTGTGTCCAATATGGAATTGTCTACCAAACCACCATGCCTTACCTAATAAAATGGGGTTGCCGAGAGAAAGAATAGGACCCTAGTTAAGATGGTGCGAAGTATGATGAGTACCACTAATTTTGGATTAGAGTTTTAGGGGGAGGCGATTCTAATCGCCACATATGTCCTTAATTGAACTCCCACCAAAGCAATTCAATCAACTCATTCCCAACTCTTCATGGGCAGACTTCCCTCAATAAAGCACCTTCAGGTTTGTGGATGTTCAGACCATGTTCTCATATCATCCCAAAATAGGTCCAAACTTGATCCTAAAACCATAAAATGTATTTTCATAGGATACCCAAGTCATGGGAAGGGATTTAGGTTTTATAACTTCTTGAATCGTAATGTAATTGAAAGCCTTGACGCCCATTTCTTTAAAGATGAATTCCTTGAGAGAGAATCAACCCAAAAGAAAGTAGACTTCCATGAGTTTCAGCCTAACAAAGAAATTGAAACCATTACACTTAGGCGAAGTGAGAGAATAAGGAGACCACCTACCTTTTTCACTTACCTTAGGGAGGACTATGAGAGAATTAGTGAAGAATCCAATGATGAACCTTATTCTTACCTACATGCTACGTCTTGTCCGGATCATACGTTATATGGAAGGAAGCCATGCAAGATGAGATAAATTCAATCATAGAGAACCATGTATAGGAGTTAGTCTGATTACCACCTAACCTTAGATCCATTGGATGTAAGTGGATATTAAAAAAGAAACTTAACTCCGAAGGGCGTATTGAAAAATACAAGGCAAGACTTGTAGCAAAAGATTTTACTCAAAAGGAAGAGGTATATTATTTTGACATCTATTCACCTGTTGCTAAAATGCCTTCAATTAGAATGATCATATCCATAACAGCCTACCTTGACCTAGAATTGCATCAAATGGATGTGAAAACCGCCTTCTTAAATGATAACCTAGAAGAGGATATATACATGAACCAACTCGAGGTTTTGTTGTGAAAGGAAAGAAAAATTTCGTGTGCAAACTTAACAAATCACTTTATGGTCTCAAACAAGCTTCAAGAAGATGGTTCATCAAGTTCCACTAAACCCTGATTAGATATGGATTCAAACCAAATGAGGATGACCATTGTGTATACCATAAGACCAGTGAGATTGACATTACTTTCATAACTTTATATGTGGATGACATTCTTATAGCTAGTAGCAGCCTAGACTATATAAGGGACACAAAGGCAATTCTATCAAGCAATTTTGATATGAAAGATGTGGGAGACGCTTCGTATGTATTAGGGATTCATATTATAAGAGATAGAGCATCCCGCACTATTCAATTATCTCAATCTACATATTGTAAGAAGGTTCTTGAGAGATTTGGTATGAGTGAATCTAAGCCTATAGATACACCTATGGAAAGGAGATGAAACTTAAATGTCAATATGAAACCAAACAATGATCTTGAGAAAAATGAGATGGAAATGATCCGTATCGGAGTGCCGTATGATCACTAATGTATTTAACCATGAGAACTAGACTCGATCTAGCTTTTGCTCAAAGCTTGATTTGTCGATTCCAAAGTGATCCTGGATTAGAACATTGAAATGCCGTGAAAAGAATCATGAGGTATTTGAAAGGAACATGTGATTATAGATTAACTGATGACAATGTGAGTGAGCTTAAAGTATTTGGATACACAGACTCTGACTATCAAAGAGACCCGGATGACTCGAGATCTACTTCAGGTTATCTATTTCTTTATGGGGGTGGTGTCATTTCTTGGCGCACCAAGAAACAAGACACTGTAGTCCTATCTACCATGGAAGCCGAGTATATGGATTTAAGTTCCACAACTTTAGTTTCCTGAATCATCTTAACTTTAACCCTCTAAAATATGGAACTATTAGAATCATGTGTGACAATCAAGTTGCAGTAGCAGTGGCAGTAGAACCAAGGTTCCACAGCAAGTCAAGGCACATTGAAGCTCAATGTCATAGAGTAAGAGAAGAGATATCAGCAGGTGAAGTAGAAGTTGGTTACATTCCATCTGAGGCTATACATGCAGATCCATTAATCAAAGGCTTGGGGGCAAAAGATTTTGTGAGGTATGTGTAGGGATGGGTTTAAGGAGGTTGACATAGTTGTTATTACTTTGTCTATTGCTTGTGAATGATAAATCCATGGATGAGTATGCATGTTTTGATTATTGTGAACAATAATGAGAGAGAGAGAGAGAGAGACGCATGCAGGCCTCAAAAGGCCAAGTGGGACAATGTTGGAAATATGGCCTATCAAGGCGTAAATTCTAGTAGTCTCTCATTCAGTGGGAGCGATTGAGAGATTGAAATCTTGACGTCTTGTAAAATGAAGCCCAGATTCTTTTACCTCGAGTACGCATGAGACATCGAGAGTTCACGTGTTGAGAGAGCAATTTCTCAAGGAGATGTGAGGGTCACCTCCTAGTTAGGATTTTATAGGTTAGCCTCATGTTTAGCTGCAATCGGCCAGGGCTTGGAGAATCCAAAAGAGAAAAATAAAACCCAAGTACTTATTGAGTATTCGCCCTGTATAGAATGGTCAAGACTTATGAGACATAAGTCCGTATCGTGACACGAGACCATTGCATGACATGTGTATTTTCATTTTGTACGGCAAGCCACTCTTCCAAATGCATTATCCGAGTTCGGAAGAGCCAGGCACATGTGCTTTGAGATGACCCCAGTAATTGAGTTAGATCATGTCCCATAGGGTACACTTTTAATCCATTGAGAGTTGAATAATCGAAAGTTCTGGGTCAACGACTTTGATATGGCCAATTATGTGTCTCTGCATTAGACTGTGGAACATATGTTTATTGGGCCAATCTGAGAATCGGCAGAATATCATTCGGGACTAGCTCAATGAAGTACTCTGATATCTATAATTATTAGCCTGAGATCTTATTATACCTTTTGTCCGATTTTATAATGATGAGAAAAACCTAATAATTGCTCAAAAATACTTTCAATATTTATTTTGAATTTTAGAGAATTTTTCAGAATTTTAGTTGCTAAAAAATAAGGGTTTTCAAATTGTTTGACTCAAATTTCACTTTAGTCTTGACCTAGTAATACCATGTGACGCCCGAGTGGCCATAGGGATGCCATGTAGCACCCCACGCCTCACTCTAGGATCACCGCCCAACTGGACATTGATCTCTACGCAGGGGACTAGATTGGCATATGATTGCTTGTTTTATAAGGGGTTGTGTTATGGTTTCTTATCATATATTGTTATATTTTGTTATATAATGTTATAAATTAAGACCCATTTTTTTATCACATGTCTTAATTAACTCACATATGGGTCATGCATGGAATGTGTGAAGTTTAATTAATTTATTTATTAGATATTAAAGAGCAAATGTATTTTCAAATTTGAGTTGAAAAATATCTTCACACACATATGTGAAAAGGACATTATCTTTAAATTGATTGATTTGAAATTTTAGATCTACAAAGTGATTGGCTTTGATAAAGTAGAATATCTTCACATGTGTGAGATTTGCCAATTGCTTCTTTGCCCTTTAGCTTTTGTGGTTATTTACTCTAATACATTATTAAAAAAATTAAAGGTATTTCTGTAAGGCCATATTGAATACAATTGGAAGAAAAACATGGGCCAATGACAAAATGGTAAAGCAGCATAACTTAGGGTTAGGGTGCATGATAATGGTGTGAAATCTCATCCCCTCATCCTAGTGTCTGAATGGGGATAGGTGGCTAGGTACATTAGCCTCTCATGTGCCTGTGAATTAATACATCAAGGGTGGTGATTGAGTCCAAGGTTACACCCATGTTATAAAAGCACATCATGAAATCTCAAACCCTAACTATCTCAAATCTTGAACCGTTTTAAAAAGTTGTTGATCCCCTCCTTCTAATGTTTTGTGAGAGAAAATTGAAAAGAGAGAGCTTTTAGAGTTCCATTAATAGTGATCTTGATGGTGGTCATCCTTTCTTATGCTTAAGTCAATATTGTGCATTTATCTAGGTAAACTCCATTGAATCTTCTTTTCTCATAGGATCATATTCTTGGCATCTATAGTTGCTAGAGTTTTGAATTTAGAAAAGTTTCATTGATCTTAGAATCCCCATTTGATCATCTTTTTCATCATGATTTTTCATAGTATAGTCCTTCATGAGTTATAACCTATATGCATGAGAATTCATGATCATGCATAGTATCCATTGATTACTTTGCTTCAAATCCATCAAATAATTTAGTCTCAGAGTGTCACTCAGTTTTTAGAACTTTTTCATCACATTTTTTTCTATGGAGGTTCATAATCTTTCCATACAATACTATTTTGGTGGTCCGAGGGACCACCGTGTGTAATTTGGCCATAACTCTCTTATTCTTTATTTGATTCGATTCAAACATTTTGCATTCTGTTTTGGATGATAATGCCAGTATGTTGAGATCTTAAGAAGTGATTTTAAGGTGTATAATTTTTTCTTATTTGGATTAGATACTCTTGTGAGATTGAACCACTTTTATACAATCCGAATGGACAAAATTAAGTACTTATAGGGCCTGATTGCGTGGCCCCGGCACAAAGGATTCGAAACATGGCTTCCTTATTTTAATTTGAAATTCTAATTCCCTGTTTAGTTGATTTTATTCCTTATAATATTGTTTAGATTAGTTATATGATGTATTTAAGCTTTAGGACACAGTTTATGTAATTTGTGCTATTAAAGTGTAATTCATAAACTAATCTTGCTTTATATGTAATTGCCCCATAAGGGGTTGGTATTTGAGTTTATTTACGGTGGTTATACAAGGCTAACAATGGTTCTAATTTTTATTTATAGGATTGTAACTTATTCACTTAACTTGGTTTTTAGCAAGTGGCTTGTTAAAGGTGTCTATTTTGCCTTTTTTTCGGCTCAAAATTTTGTTCTAGTCTTTGTATCCACTATCAAAAAATACGGATCGCAAAAATAGAGTTAGTTAAAGAATTGTAAATATTTCAAATTTGTCTCAAACAATCAGAAATATAAAGATGACATAAGATAAAATTATGAGTTGCAGCTATTGTATGGATACACTAAAGTCATGGAAAGGTAGTTTTAAGTCTTTACCTAGAATCTTTTAGGGTAAATATGTGACAAATTGTTATCTAAATTTTCAATAGATACAATAGCTATATTTGTACAAATTGTCCGATGGATTAATTGGCATACATAAAAAAAAGCAAGAAAATGAATATTCTACCAAACAATATCTATAAGCAAATCCAAATATTCGAACCTCATCCCGAGTTTCTTGCTGCCTAAATATTTGGTTGTAACTAAATTTCTCTCCTACTCTTTATATGGTTCTCTTGATCTCGAGAAAATATTTCATTATGTTAGTCTTTAATTCTATCTATTAGTTCGAGATATGTAGTTGCTTTGAGAGAATATTTTTTCTAGGAATATATTTCTTGTGTTTTTTAATACAATTTTCTAAGAGAATTAGTTGGTGAAAAATTTTGACGGAATATTTGTCAAATCAAGATTTTTAATTTAATCTCACTTTCAATGTTCTTATGCCAAAACCAAAATTCGAAGTTATCAAATTAATAAAGAGGATAGAGCATTGAATAAAGTTTAGTGGAAGGATTTTTTTTTAAAAAAATTAAAATAAAATATGCATTTAAATCAGTTCCATTTAAAAAAAAATGAGTTTTTGAATTGGAAACTCTTCAAATCAATTACTCAAAAAAAAAAAAAAAACCTCTTCAAATTATCTTTGCCCCTTTGAGATCAATTTAAAAATAAAATGAAAGGCAACAGAAATCACTCAAATTTCAACTCTGGACAATCCATTTAGTGGACAGTTTAGATGCAGGGTATTAAGTACGAGGATTCAATCATATATCATGCCATTTGGCGGTGGTGGTTTTTTGCCGAAGGAATTTGATGAACTTAGGTACCATTAGATTTTCTTGCTAAATGACAGTTTGGGTATATTTGAAAAAAACTTATTAGAAATTTGACCCTTTAAGATATATGGAATTCACAAGTTTGAATTGGTTCCCAAGACTTCCCAACTAAATTATTTTACAAAACCACTCCAAGTTGTCTTAACAAATATTCAGTTTGACTCTCTCTCTCTCTTTCTCTTACCACTATTTTTTTTTGAAACGATTACCATAAATTTAATTCTACCAAGAATGAGTACAAGGAGTCCAAGAAAGAAAGGATGTAACCACCAATGATTGTTGGTGAACACCACCCCTTGCTAAAATATCCGCTTCCATATTAGCTTCCCTAAAACAATTAGATAGCTCAAAAGAGCCACTATTTAAATAAAAATAATAATCATAAAAAGTGCTGCATAGTCTCCAAGGTAGCTTCATTTCGCCTTTTGCCCGAATAATGATATTGTTTGAACCTCCCTCAACCATTTTATGGCCCTCAGGGTTCTTTATTAGCTTTAGACCTTCCCAGAGAGCTCTTTTCTTAGCTTCATTGAATGTAGTGTGTCCATATGGCCTTGAGTAAGTATATTTGTAGTTCTACCAAATCCTGCAGGGCCTGGGTTTCCATTCGAACTTCTATCGAAATTAAGCTTTAGGCAATTTTCATGAGGAGGCATTTAGCAAACATTTCGAAAATGTCTGCCATTGTTAAGCTCAGCACTTACAATCCTTGTTAGTTGAAACCCAATCAGCTTTAGATGCTAATATGTTGGACTTTATTGTTTTGATCTCGTATTGTGTCCTTTCAAAAGTTCTTCTATTTCTCTCTCTCAACGCATTCCATATGGTACTAGCCCCTAGAGATCTCCATAGCACAGTGCCAATCTTCGGCAGTCCAAGATTCATCAATTGTAATAGGATTAGATCTAAACTTAGTATATTTAGATTCAATAGCTTTCTACACCAATCCCATAAACTTTGAGTAAATGGGCATTACAATAGGAGGTGATCCACACTTTTATTATCCTTCAAGCATAATTGATACACGTTAACAATAATGATACCTCTCTTTTGAAGATTATCCACATTAGGCAACTTCTTTTGAAAAGCTACTCACAAAAATAATTGAACTTTCACCAGTATCGTCAAATTCCAGATTTTAGCTAATTTTTCATCAGTCGATCTGCAAACCTCCTCATATAGCAAACAATAGATAGACTTACTGAAAAATTCCCTGATAGTGTGGGCTCCCACACAAAGCAGTCATCTTGAGAAGGAGCATAAAAGAAGCTATGCAATAAATTAATGAGCATTTGGGATTTATGAATAAAAGAATTTGTAGCCGTCTTGTACCTGCAAACAATATCCCCTCTCATACACCACTAAAACAACCACTACTATTATTACTCCCCCACCACCGCCTAGCCATTATTATCCCACCACCCACTCTACCACCATCATTGTTGCTTTAATGCCACCACCATCACCATTATACCACTGCTACCACCCCACTGCCATCATCACCACCAAGGCCTAACTTCCACAACCACCATCATCATAACACTGCACCACTTCCACCACTTTTTACCACAACCATTTTTGACACAACGACCACAATATGGTACACTTTCTTTTCTCTCTTCGCAGTTGAATTCATTTTTTTTTGTCATTTTTTTTTTTTTCAAAAACCCATTATTTGCTTCCTTTCAAACCGCAGTGAATTACTTAGATCTTTTCATTTCTTTTGATTCTAACAAGAATCGTATTTAACACCTATGCAGTGTATCCAAATAGCAATATTTCTATCTACGTTTTGAGAATGGGCTAGGATCTTAATGGTAGTAACAACGAGCCCTATCATGAAGTCTCTGACTCCATTCTCATCAAAGAATAGGAGCCCAAATCCACACTGACTTACTTTTTACTTACCACCAAAAAATGGACCAGTCGCATCCATTAAGTTCTTATAAATTTGTATACATTTCTTTTCAATTATTTAGAAGACCTCCAATCCATACTCAATTGATCCCCTTCACTCTAATCAAGTTGGTGGTCAAATCGACACAAAACAGAAAGTATCATGTGCTACTACTTGGGCTTTGGACAATTTCCAAGCACCTCACCAATGTCAACAGTGGACACTTCTATTGTTCTTCCACTCAAAGTTAGTCAAATATTATTGATTTTTTAGGGTTGGGAGTGTTTATAAACAAGTCATCATCATCATCAAAATCATCAAAGCCTTTTTTCGAACTATTTGGCATAGGCTAAAAGTTTATAAACATGTAATTCATAAAAAATATAGAGGCCAGGTCAGCTTGATTGGTCTTTTTGGGACAAGCGCTCAAGCCAACCAAAAATGATAGTATTCCACTATGCAGAAGCTTAAGGGATTAACCAACATGGGTTTGATGATCTAAATAAAAATTAAAGAAATTAAAAATAATTAGGTTATTGGCATTGGCTTATACCAAGGAGCAGAACATGCTTCTATAAAAGAAACCAAATCTCCTTGGAAGTTTGTTGCTTGTTTCTTTTCATCCCTTATGCTGAAGTTGAAGAGTTCAACATTTTTTATTATTGTCGAGAAAGATTTCAGCCTCTTTGGTTGCAAAGCAAAGAGAATGACAACGCTACAAAGTAATTAAATACCAATGCAACATAAAATCGTCTTTCATATATAAAGATACATTCTAATGTGAAATTCCCCTTTCGTTTTTTCACAAGCACTATTTAACAATTCAAGGTACATTTCTTTACTGGAGCCACAAGTTATATGGGGTTTTGACTGGATGCTTGTATCTTGTACTTGTATTTTCTTTTTTTTGGTAGTTCAACATAGAATAGTCTCCTACCGGTCGTAAGAATGGAGCTCAAGATGTCACATTCTTGCGGCCCGCTACCCTGACCACCTAGTGTTTGAGTCTATTCTTAATATTGCATTTAACCACCTTAGGAATGTCCCTTGTACATGAACCAATTAATATGACCTTGAGCCACACACTTGCATAATAAAAACATGTGAAGTGGGGTGATGGTAATCTTGAAGTGATATGTTGCCAACATTTATAACAAGCTCGATGGAACAAAATGGATTTGTGTTGTGTCTACAATGTCAAGGTGATTAATATGGTGAGTGAATTAACACTCTTATAAGATGATTCGACTCATCTTTTGAGCTTATCAACACCTAAAGTTTGGATTGGAACTTCTGGATGCAAGTCGGTAATTTCTGATGAGGAGGGTGTGTTATTTGAATTGTGTTCGTCTTGCATTGGCCCCAGAGGCATAGTCACAGATATAGGTGATGGTTTTTCAAAATTATTCAAGGCCTTTGATTCGAGAACCAGAGATAATTTATCAGGGGAGGAGCCAACAATTGGGGGTGTAACTGATGGATTTTGAGGTGACGATGGTTGCTGCTTCTTCTGCCTAACACCCTTGTGCCATCGGATAAGAGCGTTTGCTGTTTGCGCTTCGAATATGGATTTCTTATACTGCGATCCCATCTGAAAAAAAAAAAAATGAATACTCTTCTCAGTGATGTCAAAAATACAAGAGGCGCCTTGTGTGCGTTTTACTGGTGGATTTATTCTTATTTATCATGTCTTACTTCTCAAAGTGGACCTTTCTAATTAGGTACTCACTACTCAGTTTCAAAATGAAAAAACCAATGGAACCTTATGTTCTTTTTTCACTGGAGTTCTACTAGGCATTACCATTCATTATACCCACCTGTGTTACAAGAGCATAAAGGGGGAGAGTGATGTAGCTGCACATAAATTGCACAATTACCCTGCAACAAATGAAAGTTCAGCTATGAATAATTTCTTGTCCATGAGGATAATAAAGAGCATGAACCAACCATTCAGGAATGATCCCATGCCTACCACTAGGACTCACGTTATAACAACTCTTATGATGATAATTGCTAGCCTCTCATGGTAGCATGATCGCACTCCATACTCGTACTGTCAAAAATTGGATTAAGAACATAAACTACCTCTTAGTTTGACTTGTATAGGACAATAAATTATAGAGGAATTGTAGCTAGAAAAAGTAGTATCATACTTACACATGTCCAAATGAAAAAAGCCATCTCAAATGCATTCTGAAAGATTCAGAAAAGTAGGAATTAGTTAGTCATATTTGAGGAAGAGGAGTCGTGTAGCCGACCCAAATAATTGGGATAAGACTCGAATGATGATGATGATTTGAGGAAGAGGAGTCATGTTGGAAAGCATCAAACTATATTAAATCGTATGTACCTGAAAGAGAGTGAAATGAATGAGATGCAAAACCAATTGAGGTCGTCCAAAAGGGAAGAGATTATCGTTAGGTTGCACAAGTGGGGTCCCTTTAATAAACACACTTTCTTCTTGGAGTTGAAGGGCCATTCTTACAACAACCACCTCCAGATTAGTTCCCACGTACAAAACCAACTGCACAGTAACATGCATCATATGTTTACATTCTAAGAACAAAGTGCATGAATAAGAAGATCCACTTTGAGCTAGATGCTTACAATAAGTGGGACAATAGACAACCAAAAGTATAAGTTCCATCCTGCAATTCAACAATTAAAATAGATTGCTCTAAGACTCAGATCTTTTTTGTTTTTGGGTGAATGCTATCAGACTAGCATCATTTGTGAGATTAAGAGAGGCACATTACCATGTACGTTGAGAAGCATGAAGATCACAACCAAAAACCACATGGTTGGACTGAAAAATAGAAAACACATACTTATATACTTAGAGGCCCAATCAACATGTAACTGCAACTAAAGAAAAATGCCAATAAATATTTAACTTAAAATCCAGACTGAAATTTCCATCATTTTATAAATTTCAACAAGTTAAAATGATGAAGAGAAAAGTTAGGAGGTCATAGAAATGTCACCTGATACCCACCACTACTTTGAAATCATCATCGAGGGATCTTTTTATGTACTTTTGAAAATTAAATACACCATTTGTGTTGGGCAAGTGGGCCTGAAAGATTGTTTGGAATAGGTTTGATATCAGATGATTGATCAATTTGAACTCTGCATTCCCAAGGGCATGATGCCATTGAGCTCTGACTATAGTATTGTTTTACGGACGAGAGAGAGAGTCTTTAAAATGTAGTTGTATAACTATGTTCATTTTTTATGCAATCTTTAGTGCTAACTCAACCAATGCAAAAACCATAAAGAGGAGAAGATAAATCAATATCTAGGAATTGACTTACTGAAATAAAGCCATGGCGCAGGGTAAGATAGTCGACCTTCGCAACTGAGCTATAAAATTGCCTAAAGAAACATTTCTGGAAATTCACAGATACATTTTGTAACTTCATGAAAAAAATACCAATGTTTTAAGAAAATAGCAAAGCAAATCATTGATGGATTCCAATCTATCATAAGCAAATGTAATGATGGATGATGCTTACAATCCAAAGGTGAATGGTGGTTTCAGTCCATGAAATTATGTGTCGTCTTGCAAATGTTGTTTGTCTGAAGTATCGAAAACGTTCAGGATCTGCAAATCACAACTAACATCATGAAATGATAAGAAAAACAATAATCATAAACTACTTCCTTACTTTGCCCATGGCATCAAAGACCACACAAGGTCCTTGGTCGATCTAACCTACTTGAGAAAAGATGCTAACTTACTTGGATTATTGTTTGTGCTTTGTGGTTAGGACCCAAGGGCCACATGACATCATCCATGTTTAAATCTCAAGTCACCTTATCTTCTCATGATACTATCTAACAGGATATGCTTTCCATATAATGTTTTTTGACAAATGTTATCAAATCGTATATATAATAAGAGTTACCCGAAAGGAATTACATCATCAGAAATGGAAATAGCAGACAAAGAAATACACCCTTTAACCAGATAGTCTGCTAAATAATTAGCTTCCCTAAAGACTTGTTGAAACGAAACAGACAATCCAACCGAGAGATCAAAAATCTGAAGCCAAATAGATTTCAATTCCCAAGGCACCCTTTGAGTTTTGTTGCACCATTGAATAGCATTCAACGAGTCTCCAATCACAATACAGTTTCCTAAATTTTTATTACAAAATATCCTCAATCCATGGAAGATGGCGAGCATCTCAGCAACATTTGCAATAGCTATTCCAATGGGCCCTGCATATGTGAAGATAATCTGGTCATTCCAGTCTCACACAACGACTCTTTCACCTGCCACTACTAGGTTTCCATAAGAACTGCCATAAAAATTCAGCTTCAAAAAGACTTGTGGTGGAGGGGTCTATACACTCCCTGGATGTACTCTAGGAGAACCTAAATTCATAAGATTTTGCAAGTTAATCATGACATCTACCTCAGAAACCCACTGTCCCTCTTTTGTAACAGCCAGCCAACACCACACTAAATGTTTATTTTTAATAAGGACAAGCATTCAACTTCAAAAGTTCTTTGGTTTCATTCCTTGCATATCTCCCACATTATCAAACCTCTTGTGATCTTCCAAGTGGCCATACCAGTCTTCCAACTCAGCTAAAGAGAAATGAGTGATGATACCCAGCACTGCTCGAGGTAAAGGTAAACTGATACCCAAGAGTGAGAAGAACCACCACCATATCCCACTTGCAAAAGGGCAATGTAAGAATAGGTGTTCCCCAGTTTCTGCATCTTCATTGCACATTAAACAAACATTTGACAATATTTTTTCCCTTTTAACCAGGTTATCTATGGTTAGAATTTTATCTTGAGCAGCTAGCCAAATGAAGGATTGTACTTTACGAGGAATGAACCATTTCCAGATCTGAGAAACTTGAGACAAAATCCATCGCCAACGATCATGGAAAAGAAGTTTATAACAAGATTTAATCGCGAAGATACCATCACTTTCTACCTCCCAAATTATATTATCTTCCGAACACACAGGGATATAAGCATCATTTAACATATTCAACAAAGAACCAAGCTGCTGAATCAACTCATCTCGAAGCCTATTATAAGGGAAGCTTATATTCCAAGTGACAGAATTACCACCACCTTCAAAGAGTTATGAGATCTACACATTCTGATTGATCACCTTTTCAAAGATATCCAGAAACATTACCTTTACTGGACAATTTCCAATCCATTTATGTTGCCAAAAGAAAATTTGATTACCTTTGCCAATGATCCATCTAAAATTCCTAGCAATGAGCGGCTTGCTAAGGAAAATAGGCTTCCAAAAGATAGAAACATCATTTCCCCGACCATTCCCTATTCAGACACCTTGCCTATCAAGACCGTATATGGCTGCAAGGATCTTGAACCGCAGCTGATCTTTGAAAAGAAAACTTCTCCACCACTACTTACAAAGAAGATCTTGATTAACCAACTTGATTTTCCTAATCCCCAGGCCTCCCTGACTCTTGGGGGTACATACTCTATCCCATCTCAACAGGTAGAGTTTCCGCTCTTCTCCAAATGTACCCTACAGAAAATTCCTCATCATCCTCTCTACAATTTTAAAAACTGACTGAGGCATCTACATAATAGACATCTGATAATAATTAGACTAGCAAAGCAGGATTGAAGTACAGTGGCATTTATTCCAAGAGATAAATATTTTGGTTTCCAAAGATCCAATTTTTGTTGAACCCTTTGGATAACCTTATCTCAAACTGAAACAGGAAACCTCCTATCCAAGATAGGCAGTCTAAGATAGGTAATTGGGAAACGATCAACCCTGTAGCTCACTGCCTTAGTACGATTCACGTCTACTGCATATTAATAACGCGTGTATAGTGTACTCAGGGCAAACTCGCATCCCTGAGTTACTTGGCTGAGTCCGAGTAGTCCCGGCCTAGTCTCAAAACAGTGACTACAAGTAAATGAAAGATACTATTTTAAGATTCTCCTTTCTTACTATGGGCACGGTGTTGAACCCTATTTTTAATTGAAATAAAAAGAAGTTGTTGCTCACCATTTGATGCTTGATACCATGTTGACTGAGTTTCCTTCTCCCATGCTTTCCACCGTCGCATCTGGGGTTTTCCAAAGCAAGAATTATGAAGGCTGAACAATATATGAAAGCAATTAACCAAACTTAAAAAATAATGAACTACGCCCATTTGAAAAACACCCTTACCTTTAATCTTCCAAGTCCCATTGTTACAAGGCTGTAAATTACATGAATCACGGCCAAGACAAAGATAAATATGTGAAGATGATGTATACCATCTTGACTCACCAAAGACACCATTCCCTGCAGTTCAACATTTGTTTAAGAAATGGCTCATTGATTCAATCAAAGAATTCTGCTCTTGGAATTTGTACAAGGAAAAACTTGGGTATATTAAAAAATAAAAAACATAAAAAATATGTAAACTTTTAGGATCGATGCATTAAGGTAATACATACAATTTGGATATGTTTCATGCTGTTTTGGGAGGATTTTATTCTCAAATTCCACATTTTTGTATTTCCTTTTTTTTATATAAATTTTCCTAAATGTAATTGTAAAATCAATTTTGTATAAATCCATATTTTTATTTTTATTTTTATTTTTTTGCTTATTTGGATTCCTTGTGTTACTTTTTAGTTTTGCTTCACCATTTGAAGTTTTTTTTGTCTTTATTTTTAGCTTCTTTAGCATTTTTTAAAATTTATAGGAATTTTTTGGCCCTTTACGTTACTTAGATGAGTACACTCAAACACAATTGAGTTACTCGGCTTGGGCCAGGGCTGAGACTGAGGCTTGAGCGGATTAAAAAATATTATTGTATAAACTATTAGTAATTGATTGCATATGCACATATATGAGGCATAGACCGGCAATTTTGGAGATTGAAACTAAAACTAAAATATATAAATAGTTGGAAAAAGTTTATATAAGGTTGCAACCTTAAAATTTTGAGTTAAAGCTGTACCTCAAAAATCCATCATAAAAGTTGTTTGGATGTTGGAAAACCCTCTAATTGGTCATCTCGACATCAAGATGTAAGAATATGAAAAGAAAAAAAGATTTCAAGTCCACAAAATAGTGTATCTTGTAACACATTATCTTGACCGTCTACTTTCAAGATTTTCATATATTTATAGATCTACTTGATTTGAATCATTTTTAGAGTTTTTATTAGAGATGAAAATAGATTCTCAAACTATCTTAAGAATGCTTTATTTCGAAATTACATTTATGATAAAATTTAGAGGTACGCGTTAGTTGGATTTTTTAAGGTTGTAACCTTGTGCAAACCACACCCTAAATAGTTTAAGGATCGTGCACATTGTTAGCTGCTTACTTGAGGAAAGGGAATGAACTTAGTTTTTTAGTTTATGGATGTAAGTCAATAGGTTGCGGAACACCTAAAACAAGGTTACCAAGGAGCAAGGCCAATGGTAGCCATGTATTGTCAAAGCCAATGTCGAAGAATGTTTTGACATTGCTACCATTGCCTGCTTTACTAAGCTACATTAATTGGCTTTGCTCGTTGGAACCTAATGAGGTATGTCCTAAACCTTCAAAAAATCTTCGAAAAGATGAATTTCGATCTAAACTAGAAGAGTGGGACGTCAATAATCATAAAATTGTCACTTGGATTGCCAATTTTGTTTTCCCTCCATAAGTATGCAACTAAGGAAATTTGAAATGGCAGCGGAAGTATGGGATTCCAAAAGGCATGTCCAAACCAATTTGCTCAAAATTATGAACTTGAAATGGGCATAGAACACTTGCGTTGAAAGAAGGGACAATCAGTTTCATTATTTCACTCTAAAATGACCATTATTTGGGATCAATTGGCAGTTGTGGAACCTATATGGATTGCCGATGCTGAGAGTTATTATAAGTATCTTGATGAATCTCGCCTTGTACAGTTTCTGATGGCTTTACAAGATGATTTCGAATTAGTACAAGCCTCTATTCTTTATCGGACTCCTCTTCTAACTATTAATGCAGCATTGGCTGAACTCATGGTGGAAGAAACTCCGAAAGGTATTGTTGACATCTTGACTGATATGAGTGACTCTGATCTCGCTACTTCTCTTCATGTTGTTGTCCCAAATTCAATAGGAAAAACATCTATTGCTAATAGAAACTCTTTAATAATATGTCTCCAGTCTAATGCAATTGCTTAAAAAAGAAGGCTCATTCACAAGGTTTTACAACAGCAATAGCTTCTACAACTCCTCAGCAACTCATTCAGCTCAGATCCCCACATTTGCCACATACCTTACTACAGAAAAACCTACTCCTCTTCACGCTGCCGCCCTAAATTCAATAGGAAAAACCTCTATTGCCAATATAAACCCTTCAATGATATGTCTAAAGTGTAATAAAATTATCGCAAAGGACTTGGGTACAAAAATACAATTGCCCTGTTAAACTCAAGAAGTATGCTCATTCACAAGGTTTCACAATAACAGCAACTTCTACAATTCCTCAGCAATCATTCAGCTTAGATCCCCACATCCGCCATATACCTTAGTATAGAAGATGTGTAAGAAATGATCAAACAAGCTCTCTCTAGTACAAATAACTCATTTGTTGTTGCTTTTGCACTATATCATGCTTCAGGTAATTCTAACACACATTTTTCTCAATGGTATTATTGATTATGGTGCATCAAACTATATGATATTTGCACATCTCTTAAGCTCTCCTATTTTTATTAACAACCATTCTCCTATTTGCACTAATAGCTTAATGGTGTCTGTAAGTCATGTTAGCACTGTTAAAACCCTTAATCTTTCAATTTTTGACGTACTCTCGGTTCCTAATCTTTCCATGAATCTAATTTTTGTTGCTCAGTTATGTGATCAAGGTTATGACATGTTGTTTTCCTCATCTAGTTGTCTTTGCAGGATCACTTGATAGGGAAGTGAGTTAGGACATGCCATAAAGTTGGTCGTTAGTTTGTCTTGGATACCTACATATTCCTCAACAACTTGGTGCTTCACTTATTAGTAGAACTTCCTTGATAGATCTTCCTACCGTATTTTTCTCTCTTTGGCATAGCAGGCTAGACCATATTTCTTTATCTCATCATATGTTTTTGATATCCTAAGGAAAGTTAGAGCCAATTTATACTAATAGTTCTCGTAATTATGTTAGTTGTAAACTGGCAAAACATATTGCTCTGCATTTCTCTAATATTGCGACATTTACCACTTCACCTTTTGAACTTATACATTCCGATGTGTGAGGCCCTGCATTGGGTGGTGTAATTGATGATTTTTCTTGATATACTTGGATTTAGTTGTTGCACAATAGATCTAACTTTTGTCAAGTTTATGATGAATTTTCCACTACGGTCAAAATTCAATTTTTAAAAGTATTAAAATATTTTGTTTTAACTTTGCTGGGCAATATTTGTTTAAATCTTTTAAAACTCTCTTGAGGTCCCATGGAACTGTTTGGTCAGTTATTTTATCTTGACGCACTCTAGCATAATGGTGTTAGAGAGCGAAAACATCGCCACATTATAGAAACAACAATAACCCTTCTTGTCCTCCCTCTGTTTCAAAAGAATTTTGGTCAGAGGCTGTTTGCACCCCGTCATACATCATCAATAGGATTCCTTCCTCTATTTTAGGTGGCATATCTCCCTATGAGTAGTCGTACGCTTCTCCTCCGAACTATGCTCATCTTCGTATCTTTGGTTCAACATGTTTTGCTTTTCTTCTAAAAAGTAAAAAAAAAAAAAGTTGTCAAAAAGTTTTTCTTTTTTTGTACAATTTACAACAAAAAGGTTTTCGATGTTATGATCCTATATCTCGAAAGCTTTCTTGTAACCTTTTAGGAACACATTCCAATTTTTTTCTCTTCCTCAGTTTCTCTCACCAACTAAATCACTTTAATTCCTTGATCCATTCAATGAACCTTCAGAGACTATTGCTAGTCCAAACATTGAATCAGTTGTTATCTCTCAGGATATTCAAACCAACTCTTCTCAGTCTCTTATTTCTACACTAATGATGGTTCGTCTTGATTATGCCTCTCCTGAAATTAATCCCTCCCATCACCATGCGCAACGTTACAATGAGCTTTCACGTTCCTTACCCAAATATCTTCAAGATTTTTAATGCTTCTTAACATCTTCCCTTACTTTTCATGAGCCTCAATCTTATCAAGAAGTTGTTTCGGATCCAAAATGGAAACAAGGTATTAAAGATGAGCTTATTGCCTTATAAAATATTTATACTTGGGATCTTGTTGATCTTCTTCTTGGCAAATCTGTAGTTGGATGCAGATAGGTCTATAAAATTAAAACCTGCTCTAATGGGACCATTGATTGATATAAAGCTCATCACGAAAGGATTTACTCGATAATATGGGATTAACTATGAAGAAACCTTTGCGCTTGTGGCTTGTATGACCTCAGTTCATACTTTAACTGTTGTTACTTTTATTCGTGGTTGGTCCATATACCAAACGGATGTTAAAAAAGACTTCCTCATAGAGAGTTGCATGAATAAGTCTATATGAAATCTCCTTGTAGACTACCTCATCAGTCTCATCAAGTCTAAAAGCTTCGACGAGCCCTATATGGTCTCAAACAAGCACCTCATGCTTGGTTTGAGAAATTCACTTCTATCATTACTCGCCACAGTTTTGTTCAAAGGATTTAGCCATGTTTATTAGATGCTCATCCAAGGGTCTTGTTATGCTATTATCGTATGTTGGTAATATGATTATCATAGGCAACGATCCTAATGGGATTCGTGACATCCAACTTCATCTTAGTAACTATTTTGAATCGAATAATCATTGACCAGCTCCGTTATTTTTTGGGAATAGAGATGGACTCCTCTCCATGTGGTTATGTTTTATATCAAATCAAGTATGCATCTGAAATTCTTTGTAAGGTAGGTTTAACTAACACTGAAACTGTGGGTACTCCACTAGAGCTTAATGGTAAACAACGGACCACTAATGACGAACTTCTATTTGATCCTATACGGCATCGGCAACTAGTTGGCAGCCTTAACTATTTAACTGTTACACGCTTAGATATTAGTCATGCCATTTATACTTTCAGTCAGAGTTTGTTTGCACCATGTTTTGTTCATTATGTGGTAATACTTCAGATCTTACGATATCTTCGTGGAACTCCATTTCAGGGTCTTCTTCTCTCCTCCACTTTTCAGCCAGAATTGCAAGCCTCTTCTAATGCTGATTTGTGGGTAATGTTAGGAATTGTCGTTCCACCACTAGATTCATTATTTTTCTTGGTGACTCCCTTATCTCTGAGAAAAGTAAGAACAATAAGTAGTTGTTCGGTCTAATGCCGAAGCCAAATATTGTGCATTGATCATACTACCTCCAAGATTATCGGGTTACGATGGTTACTCCATGACATAGGTGTTTTTCACTTGTTTATGCATGAATTTAGGCCGATCTCTGAGTGAGATAAACTCTGAGTCATGCAAAACTTATTAAAAATTTTATGAATCGATAGAGAATGCGGGGTCACTCAAATTATAGATCTAGAACTGATGCAGATCAAACAAATTTGATCTTTTTTTAGTCTATTAACAATGGCACTTGTAAATTCACTGCTACTAGGTCTTTAAAAAGTTCAAATTTTAAACTAAAATATCTAAGTAATGAAATAAAGTTGAAAATCATAAAACAATAACTAAACTAGAAAGAATTAAGAAACTTGCCTTCGGGGACCCGAAACGCAGAGTTTTGGGCTTGGATTAGGCTGTTGGAAAGCTCTTGGACTCTACTTCAACTTGAGCTAGGTTTTGAGTATCTTTGGATAGTTCTAAGGGGTCTAGGTTCACTATAATTTACTAGTATTTGATATCACCTCAAATTCATACAAAACTAGTTAAAATTTGATAAATGGATAAGGAAGAGGGACCACTCAAATTATAGATCCAAAATCAGTACAATGATACATCTAACCTTCTTTTTTTTATCTACTAGCAATGCCAGCTGTAAATCTCACCTACTAGATCTTAAAAATCTATGAATTCTAAATTAAACTAAGAAATCCAATTATAAATAGAAAATAAAGAAACAAATAAAAATAAGCAGAGAATAAAGAAATATCACATAGTTGAGAAACATGGAGTTGGGGTCGTATCAAGACCGCGGGTTGATTTACATATTTGGTGCATTCTCTTGCTTTCTTGAAGAATGGTTTTAAGATTTTCGATCTAGAAGATATTGTTCCTACGGTTTTGATTTTGGGGATTTTATAGAGAAATTTTGAATGAATCCAGGATTAGGGTCTTTAGCGTAGAGTTTTTCCTAGATCTAGGGTTTTTAGAGCCTAAGAGAATTTTCTAAGGTTTTCTAGGAATTTTTCCTAATTTTGTAAGGGTTTTTCTTTTTTTTTCTAGGGGATATAGGATTTTCTATTATTTTCTAAGGATTTTTAGACGAATTTCTGATAATTTTCCTAATTTTCTAGACTTTCTAGACTTTTTCTAGGTTTTCCTAGATTTTTAAGATGTATTTTTCTAGATTTTTTAGACGGATTTATATAACTTTTGCCTGGGAACATGGTTGAAATTTAAGGAATTAGAGTTCCAAAGTAACTAGGATAAGAGAAAAACTGTCAAAGTTTAGGCTCATCCAAGAATCGCCTCAACAGATCTTTCGAGAGCTTTTAGAAGAGTTTGCCACTGCCTTAGTGCCCGTGGTTTTGCACGACACATGGCGGCTTGTGTGGCATATGGGTTGTGCGACAGGCCACAAGTCACGTGTGTAGCCAATGTGTGACCCGCCACAGCTTGCATTGGGGACCATTTTATTTTTTGTTCAAACAAATTTTGTCGGTACGTAACTTTCAAACATTAGGTCCAATTTTGATGGTTCTTGAACAGTTGGAAAGCTCATCGGCTATACTACAATTTAGGTTAGGCTTTGGGTGTCTTTGGGTCAAAAAGAAATGATCTAGGTTCACTAGGTTTAGTGTGGTTCTTAGGACTCAGAATTAAGGTTTCTAAGAATTTTGTTAGCTAGAATTTCTTGGGGGGGGTGGGGGGGGAGGGGTTTATCTACATCACTCTGGTCCCTGATCTATTTTTTTGTGATAATAGAAGTGCTATTCAAATAGCTCAGAAAGATATATTTCATAAGCGACGAAGCACATTGAAATTGATAATCATTTTACTCGCTATGATGTATTGCAGGAGACCATTACACTTACCTTTATTCCCTTAGTACACCAAGTAGCTGATCTTCTCACCAAGACTCATCGTGCTATGCGTGTTTGCTACTTATTATCCAAACTCCGGTTGCTCTCTTTCAAGGCACCTTGAGCTTGAAGGGGGGTGTTAAAAGATATGAAAGTGTATTCTTTAATATATATACAAATTTGATCTATATTTTCTATATATGTGTCGTCTGTTACATATAGCAAACCTCTGGTATATTTATCTTCCTTCTCTGTTACTAAAATATATATGACAGTCTTTTTTGCCTTTTTAAACATTATTAAAATACATCGGCCGAGCCCGCTCAGAGTCAGGCGAGTTTACTCCGCCTTGCCTTATGGGCAAGGCGAGTTTTGATGTACAACCAAGTGTTTTTACATTATATATATAAACATGTCCAATTCAATTAAAAACATTTGAGCTGCCTTTTGGGTAGCATGCCGCCTCGTTAACATGGTGGGGGGTGGAACTCCCCACATGCACCTCCTTACAAATTTTAAACCCAGTAATCCGACTTATTTTTTAAGGGGTGGAGTCAATGATTTGTATATGGCTGAGTCCCTAAACCATCAAAGTAAGGCGCGCCTTCAAATAATATTGAAAGATGTTGTTTCAAGACTGAAAATCTTTATCATCGGCTGAAAATTTATTTTCATATCTAATTATAAGTAGATATGTACCATCTGTCACTCTGGTATATTTATCTTCCTTCTCTGTTAATAAAATGTATATGACAGTCTTCTCTGCCTTTTTAAGCATTATCAAAATACATAGGCCGAGCCCACTCAGAGTCAGGCGAGTTTACTCCGCCTCGCCTTATGGGCAAGGCGAGTTTTGATGTAGACCTAAGTGTTTTTACATTATATATATTAACATGTCCAATTCAATTAAAAACATTTGAGCTGCCTTTTGGGTAGCATGCCGCCTCGTTAACATCATGGTGGGGGGTGGAACTCCCCGCATGCACCTTCTTACAAATTTTAAACCCAGTAATCCGACTTATTTTTAAGGGATGGAGTCAATGGTTTGTATAAGGCTGAGTCCCTAAACCATCAAAGTTAGGCGCGCCTTCAAATAGTATCAAAAGATGTTCAATACTGAAAATTTTTGTGATAGGCTGAAATTTTATTTTTATATCTAATTATAAAATTTAAAGCTTTATGAATAGTATAGATCGAGCAGATCTACGAGCAATTGAAAATCTTGAAAATTGACGGTCCAAAAAGTGCATGACAAGATGCACCTATTTCCAATACTTAAAATCAATTTTTTTTATGTCCATTCATCTTGATGTTGAGATAATCAATTTGGAGATTTTCGGGCATTAAAACAACATCTTTGAGTGAATTTTTGAGGTGCGCCTTAATTTGATTGTTTAGGACCTCACCTTATATAAACTTTTACCGTTAAAAAAATGAACCAGGTGAGGTTTCGAACACAAGAGCTGATGAACTAGATACTTTTTTTGTTGGATATTTTTATTTTTTTAAAATTATGCTAGACTCAACTGCACTCCGAAGTCTAACTCGCCTAGACCAAGATCCAAGTACCTTGGCTGAGACGATTTTCAGTGCGCTGAAATTAGTAGCTCCGTGGTCATGCCAATTAATACCGAACCATTGACACAAAGCATTAGAACAATTGTTCGTAGTAGTTCAAGTCTTGAAGGCGAATGCTAGTCACTAAGGAGAAGGCAGCACGTCTCCCATAAACACCACACGCCCCACATAATACCTATGGAAGACCGCACGCCCGACTTAATACCTATGGAAGATGTAACTATTTAATATTTTAGCTGTCTTTTGATTTATTTTCAAAATACCTACCAAAATAAACATGATAATGATCATAACTCGAAATAGTTGTAAATGTATAAAACATTAAATATTTCTTCTTGGTAATATCATACTGCCTCCAGCCTAATGTGTTTTTCCCCTTATTTCAATTGAAGCAAGCAAGTTGGTAGGGGTATCCATGTGTTGGGCCGGGTCCAGGTCGACCCAGCCTGACTAGGTCCTACATAAATCTCGACCTGGGTCAGGTCCAAGGTACTTGGACCCAGACCCCATTGGCACCCTATCAGGTCCATCCCAACCGGGGCCAGGCCCCGCCGGATTGGTGCCCCTACATGTTGGCAACCATCAAAGATTGTGAGGCCCATGATTCCTCAATTTAACAACTATATGAAATCTTTGTTGATAGAAAAGGGAAATCACAGCTCCGCTACGACTGTTAAGAAGAGAAGAGAGGAGACTGACTCCATAAAATAACAGGGAATCGATCCGGTTAGTCAGTCAGTCAGTCTCTGAGGAGGAGGAGGAGGGAAGAAAAGAAAGGCGCGTACTCTTGCTTCGCAGTGGTCGTAGGCCATTGTTCCGGCCAATTCTCGCCTGTGGGAGCTGCTCATGTCTCCTCCTCCTCCGAGGTATGAGAGTAATAGTCTCCTTCCAGTGACGTCGTGGGGGAGAGCGGTGGTGGTGCTATTGGTTTTCTTGCAGGGAAGCATGGTATCTGAAATACTGGTGGGTATACAAATACGTGAAAGGGTACCCTGAGCCACTCCTAACAAGAGAGATATGAAGCCCAAGAGCATGAGCTCTGTTCAACCACAAGTAACCAAATCAGTAGTAGTAAAAGGATAGAAAGAGCACATGATGATCGTTGTACATCACCAACAAAATCTTAGTTACCACATTGTGGTTTTCATTCCAGCCACTAATAACTTCAAAAAAAGCTATTTCCTAATCTGATTGAAAAAAATGAGTAGTTGCGTGTCTTCCTCTACTGAATTACCAAAAAAAAAAAAAGGGTGTTTGCATCACCTGATTTGAGCTTCTCAAGAGCCTCATTTAGGGCCTTCTTACGATGCCTCGTTAGCCACTGCAGAATGGAGAAGGAGATGAAGAAACAGCAAAAGGGAGATTCATTAATGAAAGAGGCGCTTGGTGAGTTAGCTTACATGGCCTAGGTGCTGGATGCAATGCTCCATGATCAAGGAAATGGAGATGAAGGCAAAGAACACAGAGGCAAAAGCCCATGTTGGTGTCTGTTCCAGTGTTCGTGAAGAAGATGATGATGAAGCTGCTGCCATTTGCCCCTCTCTCTCTCTCTGAATTTTCCAAATTGTACAGAGGGCGAGGGGCGTATCATGTGCATACCAACTGCACTGGGGAAGCAACTGACTGAATCAAATAGGCATGGTGGAGACTAAACTGCACCACTGGATTCCCAACAAATAATTAATTACTCCCGCTTTTTTAATCACTGCTTCAAAAACTTGTACCCTGTGAGAGAGAGAGAGGGCGGTGGGACTACATGAGAGAGAGATATTGTGGGTGTGCGTACATTAAATAAATGACAAATGACTGTGTCTTGGTCAAAGTCGCGGAAGTAATAGAGTAGGAGTGGCAATTATAGGATAAAAGAAGGGTGCAATATTGAATGAATGTCGGTAGAGGGAGAGGGAAGCCCTGAGGTAAAGAAAGACAACGATCCCAACGCATCTGGCGTAGGTATCATCGTGAAGAAGAGGGAGACCGAGACGCAAGCCTCGATCAAAATCGAGACTTTGTTCTGCGGCGTAGACCCGGCGCTTCTAATGTAATAAAAAGGGAAATTTACCCAAAAAAAAAAAAAAAGACCGCGTACCCTTTCTATGCAACTTACCGCCTAAAATACCCTCCCATACTCTTTATTTTAGGAAGGCTTCCCTCTCCTCTATTTCACCAAAATAGGGACTTGGCACTAGGTTTGAAAGTACTTTTCTATTTCACCAAAATAGGGGCTGTGGCAATGTGTAAATGCTGTTTGAAAGTAAGACTCCGGCATTGTGTAAAGTGTGGTTCGGTAGTAAGGTTCTGACAGGGTATTTGCATAGAAAGTTTGTTTTGAGAATAAAAGTGAGAGAAAAAATTAAGTTGGGATAAATTGCGTAAAATATTTAGTCTTGGGGTTTTTGGTAAATTTTCCTAATAATAATGAAGAAGCAGAGGTCTGCTTTTCTCGACCCATGCCCACACCGAGTCACTCGCATTCAATTCACCATCACGATCATAGTAGTGCACCCAAATGTGGCCTTTGAGACATCTCTGCTTCAAGCTAGTTTCAAAACAGTCCGGATAATGTGTTAGAAGACGAATTATTTTTAGGACTAGAAATTTCTTTTTTTTATGTCTATGAATCTCGAGGATTAGATGATCGATTTGAAGATTTTCCAGCATAAGAACAACTTTCTCTAATAGTTTTTTAGGTTCACCTTACTCGTACAATATAAGGTTAACACCTTATATAAACTTTTTTCCAATAAATATTAATTATATAGCATAGAATATGTTAAATAAATTTTCATATATATTTTTACTTATTGATCTGGCCGTACCCAATGGGTCGGGTCTTCATCCAATTGACTTGGACCCAAACAGAGTCGAGGTGTAACTTGGACCTGAACCCGACTCCAACCCAGACGCGACCCATTCCATTCCGACCCCTTATTCTCATATAGTTATGAAAAATGCCTTTACATACCCAATTGTCCTATAGTAATAGGGGTATCAACATTGGCACACCTAAAAAATATGTCGGGAAAGGTAGTTCTGCCGCTTGAGGACTCTCCAATTGATCTCAATTTCGAAATGTATAAATATGAAAAAAAAAAAAGAAAAAAAAAAAAGAAACGTCAAACATTTGAAATATTGCTTCTTATAATCGTCCATTAAAAAAACGGGTGACATTTGCATAGAGCTGAGGTTCTAGACAATCAAATTAGAGCCTACCTTCAAATAGTGTCGAGAAATGTAGTTTTGATACTGGAAATCTTTGTGATAGCTTTAAAATATATTTTTATCTTTATTTATAAAGTTTAAAGCTACAAAAATAGTGTAGATCAAGAGATCTATGAAAACTTGAAAGTCTTGAAAATTGATGGTCAAAAAATGCGTTACAAAATACACTATTTTCAAAACTTGAAATCTACTTTTTTCTCATGTCCATGTATCTTGATGTTGAGATGATCAATTTAAGGACATTTGGGCATCAAAACAACCTCTTCTAGTGAAATTTTTTTAGGTAGGTTCAAATTTGATTGTTTAGAGCCTCGGCTCTATATAATTGTTTCCCCACAAAAAAGGATAAATATTTTTAGATATTATGGATTTGCACTATTTTTTATGCTTTAAATTATAGTTCTCAGTAAAAATTCATTTTTGGGCTATTGTGGGCTATTAATTTTTAGTGGCGGAGATAAATGGTTTGCGCACAATAGCAAGTGCAATCGCCACCGTCCAACACATTAACATGATATGCATTTTGCAGGCCTTCGCACGAACCTTGGGGTGGGGTGGGGTGGCGTGCAAGCGTCTTAGGCCTAGTTAGACCCGGGCCCAAGAACAATAATTTTTTGCCTCGCCGGACAGCCCTATGAAGGGGCCAAACCTAGCCTACGCCCGGCCTGCCCATGCCCGGCCTGCCCATTTTGCCAATGATAAGGGCCTGTAAAGCCTTAATACTAAGACGGGTTACAGGTTCAGCTGTCAAACTAATGGGCTCAAAATTCAAGCCCCGTGGCCTCATAAATGGGCCTGAAAATTCAGTCATTTACGCGTAACTAGAAGATGACCCGGACCCTGGAGATTCATACAAGTCAAAAGTTTAAATGAGGTCATATCCAAATGCTTTCCCTAGCAAAAATCCCTCTTAACAATGGATTTTAAATATAGAATTTTAAGAGTAGATAGAGAGTTTCCACCACCATCATCATAAGGAATGGTGAATATAAAATATTAAAAATTATTCATTCTAAAAGAATTAGATGGACTATCCGAAATAAAATCTAGTATAAAATATTAAAAATTATTCATTCTAAAAGAAGTAGATGCACTATCCGTAATAAAATCCACAATAATTCACTCCTAAAGCCTAAAATTGCGAAATATGGGAGTCCCTTCCTTATTTCACCAAATTTGAATAACTCAGAACTGGCCGGTCAAAACCGAAACCAGGCACTGGCCAATCTGATTTTGGCTAGTACTGATAGGTCAAGTCGGATATTTTTAAAAACATTACAAAAACGTATAAAAAATTTTAAAAATAAGGGATTTTTTTGTAATGTTTTTTTTTCCATTTTGGCAAAAATTAGAAAGTGTTTTAGTGATGAATACTTATTTTTATATTTTCCAATCATTTTTTGAAAATTTCAAAAACACCCCTAGGCACAAATCAATTTTTTTAAAAAAAAACATACAATGAGACCTTTTACTTGTGATACAAGTTGATCACAATTAATCTTGACAATTGGATGTGAAATTAGAGGCCTGCATTTATTCCATTGACCAAGCTCAAACTTTAAAAAAAAAATTTCCAAACTTTATGATACACCCAAGCTATCAAATTTCACATCGGACGGTTGTACGTAATTGTGACCACCTTGTATCAAAGGTAAATAGTTTCATTATATACAATTCTTTTGTTAAAATCGATTATTTTCATTACTTTTCAACTTTATTTAGATTTTTTTGTTTAATCATACTTTAAATACATTTTTAAAATTTTTTATATTTTTAATACTTTTTTGACTGGCCGGGACTTGCCCAGCTAGGCTGGTTTGCTCGTGAGTAACCCGCGGATTCGATTTGTGGAATACCCGTTGATATTATTAATAAAAGAAGGGTGTGGTTTCCATAAGGTTGCAACCTTAAACAATCCAACTATGGTGGACATTCAAATTTTATCATAATATATAATTTTGATGTCAAATGTTCTTAGGATTACCTCAAAATATATTTTTATATCTAATTATAAAATTTAAAATTTTAAAAATGGTTAAAATCAAGTAGATCTATAAACATATGAAAATCTTAAAAATGGACGGTGTAGATAATATGTTGTAAGATGCACTATTTTTTAGACTCAAAATCTTTTTATTTTTCATAGTCATACATCTCGATATCGAGATGATCAATCACAAGCTTTTTCAACATTAAAATAACTTTTTCTGATAAATTTTTGAAGGGCATCCGTAGTTCTAGATTTTAAGGTTGCAACCTTATATAAATATTTTCGTTAAAAGCATGATATATTTAATAACCAAACCCACAAGCAATGTTCAACGGCTTGCATCTCATGTTGTTGTGGTCCATCAAGCTAACGTGCTGTGCGGTGCAGCTCTTAGGAAGATCATCGGTGCACGTTGGACCGGGTTGGGTGCGAGTGCCCCCTTTACCCTTAGAAAGATAAGATATCTCATCTTAACTTTGATTGAACAATTCAAATTTTAAAAATTATCGAGTTGAATCAGAATCGTCTAAATTGAAAGAAGTAGAGCTTTAAACATAAAACTTGAACTGAGTTTTATCTAGAAACAAAATATGAAAAATCAATTATTTCTCTTTCACTTCTTCATCTAAAGCTCTCGTATTTGCCGCAATTTGTTCGTTTTTGTTGATCTATGGTAATCCTAAAGAATTTTTTCCAATAAAAACACCAAAATTTTGAAATTTCCAAATCAAATTTTGGGTTTCCCTTTTTTGACATTCTTGATATCCGATCCACAATTCTTGAGATTTCTCTCCAGTTTTCAATCTGATTTCTATGAACTTTTATCTCATTTTCTTGTTGTAACATTCGGATATTCCTAAGGTAATTTTGGATTAAACCCCCTAATCCCATGAATAAGAAGCTCAAAAGATTTGTTGCATTTTGATATTCTCTTATTGATTAGTTTTTTTCTCAAGTTGATAAATTTCTTTGTTTCTTATTGTTTTGTATTTTTTTTTTGTTTTTTCTTCATTTTTGTTTTAACGGGGTTGGCCGATCCAACTAGTCCGACTCAGTTAGTTCGACCTGGACCGGTGAGTGGTGAGTTTGAGCGACAAGTCACTCCACCCATTATGATGCCTCGCTCTTCCACACGCAAATGCACCTATGTGATGTGATGTGATGTGCTTAGGAAAATAACGAAGTTGTTATGCTTGAAAATGACGTTCAGAAAGAAAAGTGGTGAAATTGTGTAAGAAAAGTCGTGAAGATGGAAGTGCAGCAAAGGCTTTCCACAACATCCAATACTACACAATTTGGGTGATGCGACCGAAGTTGAAAATAGATCATAGTTAGCAAGAAAATAGATCATAGTTAGCAAGTTCACGTTTAAAACGCGATTTTTTTAAAACTAAAGCATTTTTTTAAAAAAACGTTTAAAATTGTGACCTTTTGAAATGATTGCCTAAAATACAATGGTTTAAAAAACGGATCGGTGATCCAGATCGGGTTTCCAAAAAGCCGATTCGGATCGGTGAATCGGCGATCCGGATCGGGAATCGGGTGAATCGGTCAGAATAAAGCTTCAAAAAAATCCGAAAAAATTATTAAAATTTATTATAAATATTGTTTTTTAGGAATTAAATAAGAAATGAGGGTACTCCATTAAGAATTTTTATGTTTTTGAATGAATATGCGAATATTGATATGTTCTTTTCCTGCATGAACCGCCATTTAGCATTTAATTTACATCACACAAAAGGATAAACATAGAATTATCATGGAATAAGTATATCAATATACATGGACTACAATAAAGCATAAAATTAGTAACATACGATCTAAAAATAAAATGATAGACGACTTTGTTGTTCTTCTTGGTCACGCTGGTGCCATTGATTGAATTCGTTTGACAATTCATTGATTCGATCTAAAAACGAATAATCGATATTAGCGGGCGTCTGACTATTCCCAAATCCTTGAGTGTTAGTGTTTTGTTGTGTTCCCAATCCAAAATCCCCGAAGCTTGCCATCATTCATGCTCACCTA
>NW_006497389.1:1446742-1466148 GCF_000471905.2 Amborella trichopoda
ACAAAAAAAAAACAACATTTCGATCATGGACTACAAAACATTCGATCACGGATCACAAAAAATTCTATCATGGGTTACAAAAATAAAAAATAAAAAATAAAATTCGATCATGGATTACAAGAAAAAAAACAAACATTTCGATCATGGATTACAAAAAATTCGATCATGGATTACAAAAAATTCTATCATGGGTTACAAAAAAAAAAAAAAAATTTCTGTTCTTCATAGAGCCGTTTTACATGAGCGATTTTAACTCAAAAATCCACCTCTAAGTGAATAAATTACATCCAATTGAGTATATTTTCTGATAAACAACAATCTAAGGAATCAAAACCCTAAATTTTTAACACATTATTTCTAATATATCATGAAAACAAAATCAAAAGGCGGAAAAAAAAAAAAAAAACAGCGGAATTTTGGTTCCGCAGACATCTCAATGTTCATCTCAAATTTCATGCTGTAATTGACCAAATTACGTAAAATTGAAAATTTTAAATCATACTAGACACAATAAAGATTAAAAACCCTAATTATTGAACTCATTATGTTCAAAATATGCCGTGAAATAAATCAAATGGCGGAAAAAAAAAAAAAACCCAAACTTCTTACCTGATTTTGTGAACCGAAGCCTTCAATCTCCAAAAAACTCTGTTTTTCTCAACGATTATCACAAATTAGTAATAAAAGGTTTTGATTCACAGCTTTAAGATCAAAATGCCTACAAATTTTGAAAGATTCATGCCCTATTTGGCATGAAACTTTCAGAAAAGGCGGAAACCCTAAACACTAAATTTTTCATGATCCAAAAACACCAAATTTTTCAACCATTTAATCCTTGAAAAAGCTGAATAAAGCTGTTTACAGCCTGCAAATTAGATCACATGCCAAAAAAAACAAGAAAAATGATAAAAAAATGATAAATTTCAAAGAATCCCGTGAAAAACACTGTGCAACCCGTGTTCTTCACAGACTCGCCGATTATGCACAGTGACTCGGCGAGTCACTGTGCAGAATCGTTAGGTTCTCTCTAGAACCGGACGATTTCCGATTTCTTAGCCTATCCGATCCCCATTTCGCGATTTCCGAGTCGAACCGGGCGAGTCCGGTTCGACTCGACGTTTTTTAAAACACTGCTAAAAAACATTGTTTTTTTCACATAAATGTTTAAAATGCGCCTTATTGATATTTATAAAAAAAACGGTCCAAAAAAAGTTTGTATTTTTGAATTTTTTTTTTTTTTCCTGAGAATTGAACTTTTTTTCTATTTTATGTAAGTGCTATCTCCATAATTTCTAAAAAGTGTATTATTTCAAAAAATATAAATAAACTAACTTTTGCCTAAAAAACATTGTTATCCCCAAGTACTAGGTTTATGTATTCTTAATATTTATCTTAGGGTTTATGTTCAATCAAATTAGAATAAAATACTATAAAAATCATTGAATAAAAATCCCCAAATTTAGGCTTGGAAACTTTTCACAAAAATATCCATCCAAATTAGGGCTCAAAGACCCAGATTATCATAATTTATACGAAATCTTAAATCCCTAAAACAAAAGCTTTAAAAAAAACCAAATTATGGCGCAATCCCTAAACCTAATTCATGATTAGAAAACTTGGATTCGGGTTCATGTCCACCACCTTCTTCATTTTTTTTGAGATTTTGTGTCCATCTTGTTTTTCAGTACCTGTGCATGCTCTCTTCTTTATGGAAGATTTTGTGTTTGCTTCTCTCTCTCACTTTGCGTAATGCTTGTCTTTTATTCTCTGTGTTTCTTCTTGATCTATTGCGTTTGCTACTCGTCTTTTATTGCTAACCAAAAAAGTGTATATCTTTTAATTTATTATTATTATTTTTGGATAATTTAGTAGAGATAACAAGCCTCTACCCGTTTTCTAAATCGTTAGTGGTTTTTGAAGACGTTAAATAAGAAAAGAAACCTATCTGATAATGGAATTGCTAACAAAAAAAAGGTGTATATCTTCCCATTGCTTAACTATGGTTATAATCTTCCCACAGGGACAGTTAGGATAGGGAGAGAAAAATGAATATACCCAAATCAATGATGCTTATCTCACATTGCCCCTTCTTCTTCATTTTGTGTTATGTACTAAGCATGTGTGATGTTTGTTAAAACATTGAACGAGAAAATTCATATGGTATATTTATCATCAACTTAACATTTTATTTTTTAATTTCTACTTAATTTTATTTTAAAAATAACCATTTTTTTCACTCCGATTTTTTTAGCCCAGTTCGGCATATTTGTGATATTTTTACATAAAGTATTTTTTTCGATCCGTATTTTTTACCCAATTTTTTTATCTGCCTTTTTAAAATAAAAATGATTTATTTCTAATTTTATGGTGAGTTGATATATTGATATTCCCCAACTTGCTGACTATGAAACATATACCCACAAGAAGGAACACAAAAGCTTAATTTTGATGATAATTCTGTTTTTGGTACCCTGTTATTTTACCACCTAGTCTGAACCCATTTAAAGTAAATTTTTACCCAAGGGAGCAAATGAATAGTTTGCTACCTTGGAAGCATAGTATACAAGCCCCCAAGTTAATGCTCCAAAAAAAAAAAAAAAAAAGGTGCGCCTTGTGAGTGAACCATACTCTATACCAGTGTTTGTAAAATTGAACAGGAACGGTTAACCAGACATGGGCCTGGAAGCGGTTTAACCGGCCTAATGGGTAAACCGGCCGATTCAAGTGCTCTAACCGGACAAGTTCTGGGTGGTCAAAAGTTCTGGGTGGTCAAAAAGTGAAAAAAACAAAATTTTCTACTAAAGTGTGAAAAACATATAAAGAACGATTAAAACAAAACACATTCAAATGAAGTTGAAAATTAATAAAAAAATAGATTTTAACCCATTTTATATTTTCCAAGTGCCATTTTTAAAATTTTCTAAAAAAGATGGGAAAATATAAAAGTGAGTATTACAAGTCAAATTCCTTATTTTTGAGAATTTATATATATTTTTTAAAAGTTTTTTTAAAAATATCGTTTGATCACCCTTACCGCCCAAAACCGGAACCGGCCACTAGCCGGTTAGCGGTTAGATCGGGTGATTTTGAGAATCCCCCACATGTGGATGTCTATAGTAAAACGGAAAACAAAATACCTCATGGGCATGCTTGTGCTTGGAAAAAAGTTTTTCCCTTGAAAATTTGTTTATTTTGGAAAATAATTTTGATTGTCTTGTACAAATTTCATTATTATCATCATCAAAGCTTTATCCCAATTATTTGGAGTCATCTATACCAATCATACTTTACCATTCAAGATTCATGAAAAGTTGTAGCAAAATTTTATGCTGGCTGCCGATCAAACACAACTGTCCTCCTATATTTTGGGGGGGGATGGGGTAAGTCAATGGGGAAGAAGGCCCCTACCCATTTTTAATTAATACCTTAAAAAAAGAGAAGGTTACAACTCGTTTCTTTACAACCTTGAAAGAGGTCACCTGTGACCGATTATAAAATAAAGCCATAGAAATAAAAATAGAAACAAAATTGGACGGACGAAAACGTCAAATAATAGCTTATAAATGAGATGCAATTCATTTTACAAGAATATCAGCCGCAATGTTAGACTCACGGAAAATATGGTTGATGGACCACCCACAATTAATAATGTGTTAACTGCAATTTCGCTTGTACGAATGTAAGAAACCTCCCTGTACGAATGCCGGAAAGATAAATGGTCTGCAATCTCTAAAAAAGGGATAGGGGAGAAAACATAAGCTTTTGAAATTTCCAAATAGCTGATGATAAAAATGACATTCATCCTGAAAAAAAAGTGGGAAAAAATAAGAAAATAGGAAAGGACTTTTTTCAACATGACAACGCTCTGCAACCACTTGGCCATATTTTCAAGATGAGGCAATTGCCAAGGCATTGCAACAAAAATTCCTAATTCCCGCTACTACGTTTTCATTCAAACAATATTGCTTGCACACAAGGCAAGACGATACCCAAATGACGCGCATAGCCTACTCCATCTCCATGTCATTTTCTAATCTTTATAAAATTAGGATAAAGCAATACATGTATTTGCCCTCTTTAAAGCTTGTGCAATAAAAGTGCCGTATGGCAGTCATGTCCATAATAATACGCAACAATTTTTTTAAAAATATATAGATTGGCAGTCCTCCACCATAAAAGTCCATACTAAATATGGCAATTACATACTGGTTCAAATTTGTGAATAATTTTAAGTAGAAGTCCATCTATTTATTATTATTATTTTTTTGTTTATTTTTCAATTTTCCTCCACAGCTCAATGTTTCAAATATTGGACTGGCCAATACCTCAAAATTTTGTTAACATACATAGTTTGACGTTGGAGATATCAAACCAAAATTTTCAAAAAAATAGCAAATAGAAGGTCTTACGTCTCTAATATCGGACTTACCCAACAACCCAAGTAATACTTCCACTAATATCAATTGTTCTAAATGGTCTGCTGGACCACAAAAGTTGATGACCACAAAAGTTGATAAAAAAACTTTGCGGTTTCGTTGATCCCATGAACACTTTCTTACTTTTCCCAAATGGCGAGTTTATATAAGCTCTTAAGCTTCAAGAAAATTTGCCAAAATTTTTAAAGGTATTTGTGGTACACTGGGGCCTTTCTAGTCGGGCAAACCACCTAGGATATAAAGAGAATGAAAAGCATCATGTTGGGTACATCCGATATCCGAGATATCGGAAAATTTTCATTTGATATTTCCAACATCGAGCCATGTACTTAATAAAAATGATGAATTATTAGCATGTCCGATGTTTCTAACATCGGACCACTTTGTACACTTCAACAAAACCGAAAAAAATGCACATAAAAAGCACTAGTATGTTGTAAATATCGGACTAGTGTATCTCCACATAAATTTTCCATACATTTGAATAAGAGTATAACTAACATATTTAAATATGGTACAAATACGAATAAATGAATATTTGCTTTTGTATATTTATTATTTGATGGAAAATGTTTCGATAATGCTACAACTCTATCAAAGTAAGTACAGTCTCAACTCAAAACTCACCAAAAATTGTAGTTTTGGAGTCATAAAACTGTTAAATTGATCATCTTGGCCTTAACCATTATGGTTGTGAAAATAAATTAAGATTTCGTTCCCTAAAAATAATGTATATTATAACACATTTTCTATACCGTCTATTTCGCCCTAAAAATAAGTGTTCACGGATCTGTAAGATCTATACTATTCTTCGAGCTTCAAATTTCACAATGGATGTTTGGAAATTGATTTTAAAGCTACTGTAGAAATTTATGATGCCGAAAATGCTTTTCGGAAGAAGATTCGAGGCGAGCTTTACTTTATTTTTATAAAGCCTAGGTCTCAGAAACTGCATCCTTATTTGATTGTCATATGCAACGTTTGGGTATGGGTTCCTCTCCAGTCTAGAGAAAAAAATACATTTTCGGTGAGAAAAGGTGGTACTCACGAGGGATAAAATCGTATTTTTTCTCTACATGAATATAATACTAGGAATCAAAATATTTAATGGTAAATGAAGAAAAAACTCTACGCAATGCCTATAGCTGAAAATTCGTTTATGTCCATCACCATCCAAAGTTTATCGTATGGTCACAATTGTTTGTTAGTATTTCATTTTTCATATTTTTCTAGAAATCAGAATGATTTGAAATTTGGAGCGTGTTTTCATCAAAATAGGAGAATCTAATAAAAATATAAACAAAATAATTCACAAAATATAAATTGATCAAAATACCTCTGACAAATTTAGGGGTATTTTAGTCAATTTATATTTTACGAAATATTTTTTTCATATTTTTATTAGGTACGATTCACTTAGATGTACATACACTCCAAATTTCATATCATTCCAATTTATAGAAAAAAATGAAAAATGAAACACTACCGAAAAATCGTGACCGTACGATGAACTGTTCATTTTTTGCCTATAGGCGTTGGGAAGACTTTTCCTAAAAAAAAATGTTAAAAGTTTTAATAGATTAAAGAGTCAGATTTGTAAACAGTGGCCTCTTTATACTATATAGAAGGTGCACCTTTAAAATTTGCTTGGACATGTGGTTATGGTATCAAAGACTTTTTCATGGCGGGAAATCTATTTTGTCTAGTAATGAAATTTAAAATATAAAAAATAGTACAATCAAGCATTATCTAAAAATGCTTAAAAATCTTAAAAATAGTACAAATCAAGCATTATCTAAAAAAAAAAGTATAAAAAGAGACCATTTATCTTTTGTACAAGGTGGTCACATTAATCTTGACCGTTGAATGTGAAATTAGGTGGCTGCAATTATTCCATTGCTCAAGCTCAAATTTCAAAAGATATTTTCTCGAACTTTGTGACACATCAAACTATCAAAATTCACATCGGATGGTTGTAAGTAATTGTGACTACCTTGTATCAAAAGTAAATGGTCACATTGTCTACACTCTTTATCTGAAAACACTTAAAAATCTTTAAAATAGATTTGTCCAAATAACTTATTACCAGATGCATTATGTTTAGGATTTAAAATTACTTTTGAATTAATATCCGCACATCCCGAGGTTGAGATGAACAATTAAATGATTCTCCTATTTCAGAACACTATTCTAGAGGATTGTTTAAGCATGCCATAATTTAATAGTATAAAATTGCAAGCTTATAATAAACTTTTTCCTAAATTGAATTCATAAAAGAATTTATTAAAGTGATAATTTTCTTTTCATTTGCTTAAATTTTAAACTTTCTCTTGGTATTATGCTCATATTATGTAAGTACGAGTTTAGTTGATTTGAACGAGTTTTTTATGCACTTGTTTGGAATCCACAGACTTCAAGATCCCATGCTCACCCATTTTAATGAAGAAGGTGAGTTCGAGCTTCTGCTGAAGACTACCATCATTCAAAATTCAAATCTTCTGAGTTTTATGAATTCGGTTTCTCCGTAATTTCATTAAATTGTTGTCAATCTTTACTTTTGGATCCCTGAATTAGGGTAAGAGTATAATTAAGCTTGCCTTTTAATGTATTCGAATAACATCAAATAATATGATGCTAGTGTTAGATTTAGAGAAGATGTTGAGTTTAAGAACAATTTAGAAAGAGGAACTATCTTGATCAATTCACATTAACAAGGAATGAAACCCTAAAAGGGTTTATATACAAATACAAATTTAGTGTAGACCACATTATCCCTATAGAAATATATAATGACAATAAAAAAATTATGAAAATTATACATTTTATTTTTGTATACACATTATTATCTCCCTTCAAGCTGATGCAGACATGAGTAAAGCATTAGCTTATCCATTAGAAAATCATGACAGATCCGAGTAACAAATTTGGTGAAAATATCAGTCGTTTGCATAGTAGAATAAACATAAAGGAGAAATAATGTACCATCAAGATAGCGATCACGAACATAATGACAATCTACGTTAATATGCTTGGTCCGCACATGAAATACTGGATTAGATGTAATCTTAATCGCACTTTGGTCATCTGCATATAAAGGTGTAGGATTTGAAATAAAGATACCAAACTCATTGAGAAGAGCACGAACCCAAACAATCTCACTAGCAACAAAGGACATGACACAATACTCAGCTTCAATGCTTGACTTGTAAACAATGTCATGTTTCTTGCTCTTCCATGATATTAATGATGACCCAAGGAACACACAATATCGTGTAGTAGAATGGCAAGTGTCTAGATCACCTACCCAATCTGCATCTTCATATGCACTTAGATCTAAAGAGGGTGTGGAGTCAAAGAATAATCCACGAATGGAAGTACCTCGAGCGTAACGTAAAATTCGATAAACTGCTGATAGATGTGGTCGTAGAGGATCTGAAAAAAATTGATTTATAACGTGGACAACATATGCAATATTTGGGCGAGTCATAGTGAGATAGATGAGGGAGCCGACAAGTTTGCGATACATCGTAGGCTTAAGAAGAGGATCTCCAACATGTGTAGAAAGTTTAACATTGAGTTCCATGGGTATATCAACAACCTTCGCATCATTCAATCGGGCACTGGAAACAAGATCAAGTGCATACTTCTGTTGATAGATGTAAATACCACGTTTAGAGCGAGAGATCTCAAGACCAACAAAATAAGATACTTTCCCAAGATCCTTCATTTGAAATTCTTCTTGCAATCGTACCTTCACATTCTTGATGGAATTGAAATCATTACCAAAGATAAAAATATCGTCAACGTATAATAAAATAAAACAAATTTCATGCTTTGTGGTATGAATAAACATAGAGTGATCATGTTTACTTTGAGTGAAGCCAGTTATAAGAATGACATCCTGTAAATACTTAAACCATGCACGAGGAGCTTGTTTGAGACCGTAAATTGGTTTACGAAGTCGACAAACCAATGACATATCTTGAGAAACAAACTCAGGTGGTTGACGCATGTAAACTTCCTCTTGAAGGTCACCATTACGGAATGTATTTTTAATATCCATCTGCCATATGGGCTACTCACGAATGGATGTGAGTGCAATAAATGTGGAGCAAACGTTTCATTATAATCGATGCCATGCTCTTGGGTATAACCCTGAGAACCTAATCAGGCCTTGTGTTGATTAAAAGTGTCATCAGCTCTTAACTTGACTTTATAAACCCATTTATTATTAATGACATGCTTATCTGGGGCAGTGACACCAAATCCCAAATGTGATTTGCTTTTAAAGCTGCAATTTTCTCATTCATAGCTATACGCCATCATTGGAGGTTAGATGCCTGAGAATAACAAGATCGCTTATGAAACAATGGATTAGTAATGGTTGCAGTAGATCAAGTATGGTATGGGCTAACCACTGGTAAGTTAAGACGATTTGGTGGAACAGGCTTTTGAAGTGACCATCGAAGGTAAACATGACCGGTAGAAGGATCAACAATTGGAGGTGATGCATGATCAACACTTGATAAAGATGGCTCATCAGAGTTAGTTACTGAATGTGGTAATCCCTGATTTTCATGATAATGAGAAGGAGGAATATCGAAACTAGGAAAAAAAGAAAACTCAGGTCCATGTGTGGTTGAATTAGGGTGTGGGCAGTGCTAGTGGAATGGTATGTGCTCGAAACAAGTAACATGTTGGGATATTCTAACACAATTAATAGAAGAATCAAAACAACAATATCCTTTTTGATTTGTTAGATAACCTACGAAAACGCATTTCACAGACTTAGGTAAGAGTTTATCACGGGTAGAAGATGGTAAAAGCACAAAACATGTGCACTCGAACATACGTAAATGTGAGTAATGAGGGGGTTTTTGAAAAAGCTTTTGAAATGGTGGCACATTTTGCAAAATCTGTGTAGGAAGAAGATTAACAGGATAGACAACAATAGACATCGTTTCAGCTCAAATATTCTCTGGGGAATGAGAGATAATAAGAAGAGAACGAGTGGTTTCAAGAATATGGCGGTGTTTTTTTTCAGCAACTCCATTCTATTCCCGGGTATGTGGACATGAACGTTGATGAATAATGCCATTTGTACGAAGATATACTTGAAATTCATTGCATAGGTACTTCCCCCCAAAATCAGACCTAAAAACTTTAATATTTTTCTCAAATTGATTTTTTTATCATATTATGGAAATCCTTAAAAGCACTAAATACACTTGACTTGTGTTTGAGAAAATAAATCCAAGTATATTTAGCAAAATCATCTATAAATATCACATAATAAGAATATCTTTGTTAGGGAAAATGGTATATTTAGAATATCTTGAACATAATTGGTGATAGAGAATTTGGATGTGGCTAAGGCCACATCAGTGACACCTTATGATATGGATTTGCAAATTCCAAGAGAGCTTAAGCAAGTTTTTTCAGCAAGGAGATCTGAGAGGCAATCATCTAATAATGGAGTGGGAGTACGATGAAAGATTGATGCTCTCATGCTTTCAAACTCTGATCGCAACCCCATAAGGAAGTGAAATAAATGAGACCGATTTCGTGCTTTAGTAACAGCTTTAGTGGGTGACTTGGTTTCCATCAAGGCCATCTCATTCCATATACCTGAAAGAGTATTAAAATAATCTTAAAATGGTGAGTCCCCTTGTCGTGTCTTCATGCTGTCCTGTTTAAGGGTATACATACAGAAAATATTTGCTTGAGAATAAATCTTCTGTAAGTAATCCCACATTGCTTTGGCACTAGATTGATACGTAAGGTTACGCCCAATTGTGGGCTCAACTGAGTTCATAATCCATATCACAATAAAGCTATTTATGGCAAGCCAATCACTACGCTCATTTTCATCCTTAAGCTGGAGAACAGAACCATCAAGATAACCCCATAACTTCCATCCCATGAGAAAACGTTTTATTTGGAAAGACCACAAACAGTAGTTCTTCACCATCAAGATGCATAGAAATAGTAGCACTATCTATATTATTTTTACACTCCATAGATAATTTTTTTTTTTGAGACAGTTTGTCTTTAGAAAAGTTAGCAAAGGAAAAGCGATCAACTAGAGGAAGCAAAGGGAATAAATTTGAGATACTATAAGAAATTTTTTTTGCTTTGACCAGATCTTTTCTAGAGAGAGAAATTGATAATTTCAATGGAAGACTGTTGTTGTGGAAGAGCACAACAGGAAAATAAAAAATTGTATGCACAAAGAGATTAATTGTCCAGGGTTGCAAAGAGATTTTGCATAATAAATTTTGCAAGCATCAACGATTAAAGAGATTTGCTAAGCAAATCTTTGCAGTGGAGATATGCAAGGAAAAGGCGCACACATAAGGGAAAATGAATCAAAAGGTGTCAAGAATAGGAGAGATACTCTGACCTGTGAATAAAACAACTTTCTCTTTCTAGTTTGCAATGAAGAATGAAGTTTGCACAACTTTCTCTCTCTAGGTGTCAAGAATGGGAGAGATGAATTGAACAATGAAGTTTGCAACGAATTTGCAACGAAGTTTGCATATGCGAGTGCTGCAAATTAGCAGCGAAGAGTTTATGCAATGATATGCAACGAAGGGTTTCAAATATGCAGATGCATTGAAAAAGTTGTAAATTTGCAATGAAAATTTGCATACAAAAATTTGAGAGATCAAAATTTATTTGATTACTGACCTTCACAAAAAGAGCATTTTATGAGCAGCAATAGAGAAGAGATGATCGGATCTTTGAAGCTCTGATACCATGTTAGATTTAGAGAAGATGTAGAGGTCAAGAAGAATTTAGAGAGAAAAACTATCTTGATCAATTCACATTAACAAGAAATGAAACCCTAAAAGGGTTTATATACAAATGCAAATTTAGTATAGACCACATTATCCCTACACAAATATACAATGACAATAAAAGACAATTGAAAATTATAAAAATTATACATTTTATTTTTGTATACACATTATTAGCGGGCCCCAAAGTTTTTCCTCCTAGTTCAAAACAAATGGAGCAAAGTTACAATACTTAACTATTGCAACAATAGTAAGTAGTTCCAAGGTTAGGGAAGTCCATCTGGTTTTTCAATTATAAGATCCTTTTTGTTTCGTCAATAGAACAAGCATGGAACTTAAGAAATGCTAGATAACAAAGATATTCTCTCTCTCTCTCTATATATATATATATATATGCAAATCACTGAGTGGAAAGATTTCTGCAGTTATTGTTTGTGTGTACTGTAAGTACTCTCTCTTTTCATTCAGTTTGTTTTAGTTTGCTTTAGTCTGTAACAATTATTTAAGATTGTTTGTAACAGTTTGTTAGTTTCAGTTGGCCTATAAGTTTGAAATTTGTGTAAACAGTTTGAATCTTGATTTGTTTGTAACAGATTATGATTATAAATGTTTAAAGTGTTTGAGTGAGTTGGTATGATGATATATCAGACTACTTATAATACTTGGATTACTATTGATATTACTCCTCTATCTCTCATAATCATTTTAATGTTAGGTCTCTATTTCGGTTATTTAAGGTTGATAGTTTAATTCTAGGTCGTATAGTTAAAGGTTAAATCATTGGTAGATCTTGCGGTGAATTGGTATCAGAGTCAAACCATCTTCTTCTTTAAAGAGTATCCAAAAGAATACTACTAATAAGAGTAATACTTTAGGAGATAGAAACCTAATTAAATTCCTTCATTTGAGAAAGTTGGTCCGAGAGTTGAGGCCATAAAGCATCCAGTCGAGAGACCGTTAAGGCCAAGAGAGCCGCTGAGGTCAAAAACACGTAAGAGATAGCTAAGAGCACTCATCCGCAACCTAATAATGGAGAATTTCATTAGGAATCTATCAAATAAAGCATGACCCAAACTAGTAATACTCTAAGGATCAAAAATAAAGAAGAAATAGTAATTGATAATATCGAAAAACAAATACAAAACTGGAATAAACCTAGAGTCCCTATAAGTGATATATATAAGAAATGATCGTTCAACTTCAAAGTAGGTTATGCTATAAAAACCGTAGAACAAACTTTGTCTGTAACAAGTACCCAGGAAGACTTTCAGTTATTAACTAATAAAATAATACAGTCCCATAATGATAAAAGTTACAATTATCTTCAAATAGGTTTAATACAGGTAGCCATTAAACCATTAACAAGGTTAGGACTTAATAATTCAATACTACACTAGACATAATAAGTTTAATGATTCCCTATTAGGTATGGTAGAATCTAGTCTATGTAGTAGTCCAATATATTTTAATTGCTTCCCTAATTATTCTATATCACTAAAGGATCCAAATATTCTCAAAGTATTAACCTTAAACCTAAAAACCTAAGGTTTTGATATGATCCCAGGATCCCAAAATATAGCCATCGTTTATAGAATATATTATAAGGTCATGACCACATTATGTCCTAATGTTTTACAACATGATACAAGAGGAAAGACAATATTCTTCCAAACCAATATCGAGAAATCCAATATTATTATACCAAAAACCATAGAATGGTTAGAAATTACCTTACCTGAATCTTGGTCAATATATAATTAAAACCATCAGTACCAAGCCCCAATAATACATAATATTCCTGAAAATATTATAGAAAATCCTAATGGTAAAATAGAAATTCGATTTACCAATAGTAGAGGAACTAATAGTAAAGATGATTCTGAAATAAAACCATCTACTAAACCTATAATAGAATTACCAAGAAGTTTTACCTCCTCTATAAACCCAAAATTAGAAAGCTTATATAGGACAAGAGAAAATATTGTCATCCCACAATATAGGTCAGTACAAAAATCTGAACCAGATTTAACAGACTCAAAAATGGATTTTCAAGTCTTAACTCTTCAAAAAGTGGAACGACTTAATAAACAATTTATTGAACAAGATTATTTATCTGAAGAAAATAGGGCAATAAGAACTTGGTATAAACAACATTTTCAACCCAGATTAGTAGAAATATTCCATATAAAATATAATAAGGCGCGAAAAAGAGAAAGATATAATAAAGGATTTTTTGTATGGTTAAGAGAAATATTTAAAGAAAAGAAAACACATATTCCTAATTTTGAAGTAAATACAATACAAAGTCGATATACTTCATAATGAACAACCGATGGAAATACAATGACAAGTATTCACCCTCTTGAAAAAAGTATTGTTATAAAAGGATCAAATCCAGAATTAAAATTAGAAACAAAAGCTACACCATATAAAATGACCACAGGAGAAATAGTACATAAAGCTGGATTAATCCCACATGTAATAGAACAAAATAACTATACAAATTTATATATGCAATCTTTAGGAAGACAAGCATCCATAATTGGAAATATGTTAAGACCTATACCCATACAAGAAACCAAAAATGTCTTATTTAAACCACCTCCATCACTTGACAAAGAAAGATTTAATTTTGGAGAAGATAATCAGACCCTAATGGACCAATTAATATCAAAATTATCTAAATTAGAAATACAAGAGAAAACTCTAAAAATTCAAGAAAAAGGAAAAGAGAAAATTACTACAGAAATCTTTGAAACATCTACGTTAACCTTACAAGAAGAAACACCTATAAGTGCTGACACAATAGAAAATATGGAAGAAGCTTTTACGGAAAATAGTCATACTCCAGATACTAATAATATTCAAAGAATAGTATATGGAAAATCATGGAAACCATTAACAGCTAGACCTTATCATCATAAAACGACCCTGTCGATATACAATTCGAAGAAGACTTAGTAGCCCAAAATATTTCTTATTTCGGAAGATCAATAGTAAATTGGAATATAGATGGATTGGCTGAACAAAAAGTATTAGACACCATGAAATATATGACCATGTATGCTTTTGCATGCAAAATGGTAGGCAACCATGATCAGGAAGTTGCCAAAGCCATTGTCTGTGGCTTCACAGGATGGCTTCGAGGTTGGTGGGATTTTCACTTACTTGAAAATACCAAACAACAGATTCTGAATAATACTCGTCAATGGACTGTTAAAAATGAAACTAATCAAGATGTCCTATATTCCGAAAGTGATGCTGTCAATACTCTCATTTACACCATCACCCTTCATTTTGAGGGGAGTACAGCCTTACTTGAAGCTCGATCTGAAGATTTATTATCTAATTTAAGATGTCCAACGCTATCTCATTATAAATGGTACAAAGATGTTTTCTTTTCTAGACTATTAAGCAGAGAGGATAGCCAACAGGATCATTAGAAAGAAAAATTTGTGGCTGGATTACCTTATTTATTTGCTGAAAAAGTAAAAACTAGATTAAAAAATATGAATGGAAGAATAATACCATATTCTGTCTATACATTAGGAGAATTATCTGCAGAAATATGTGCATAGGGATTAGCCTTATGCACAGACATGAAATTAAAGAAACAATTAGATAAACAGAAGACGACTGGTAAAAAAGAATTAGGAGACTTCTGTGAAAAATTCGGATATCATATAGAAAACTCTAAGGATAAATTTCATAAAAAGAAAAGATATAAGTCAGAAAGAAAGGATAAGAAATCTTATAAAAAATATAAAAAAGAAAAATTTATAAAGAGATTCTCTCCAAAATACAAATATCATAAAGGTAAAAGGAAATTACCTGTATGTTATAAATGCGGAAAAGTTGGCCATTATAAAAGCTAATGCAAAGTAAAAAAGAAAATAGATAGAATAATCTTAGAAGAATCCATTAGAAATAAACTATATGATATAATACCAATATATGATGATAACTCTTCTGAAACTTTCACTGATACTTCTTTGGTAGGACAAATAGAAGATGAAGAATATTTTACGTTCTCCACAGAACAATTTGAATCTGAACAAAACATGGAAGAATGTTCTTGTAATATGTTATCAAAAGAGGATACATTAATTTTAGACCTCATAGAAAAAATCAATGATCCAGAATTATTACCCAATTTATTACATTAACAAAAGAAAAAAATAAACCAGTCCCATTACTCAAACCTCCAGAAGATTATAATTTTGCTGAAATACTCAAACGAATTAATAAAAAAGATATACTCCAAAGAGAACCCACAATATCTGAATTGAAAAAAGAAGTAAATGACATAAAAACAGAAGTAGGACAACTAAAGACCAGAATTAAAATATTGGAATTACAAATTGACATATCAGGAACCATAACTGATACAGATGAAATTGAATTTGACCAACTAGCAGATCCAAGTCAAATAGAACCCGAAACTTCAGGAACAAAAGAAGTTGAAGAAAATATATCTTTAAATCTAGTAAATAAAATTATTTCACAAAAATGGTTTATATTAGTAAAAATTGTCATCCAAGAAGAATATAATTTTCAAACCTTGGCTTTAGTAGATTCTGGTGCAGACTTAAATTGTATTAATGAAGGTTTAGTCCCATCCAAATATTTTGATAAAACCACTCAAATACTTAATACTGCTGATGGTAGTAGATTATTTATTAAATACAAATTATCAAATGCCATGGTATGCAATAATGGACACTGTTTTCCAACACCTTTTATTATGATAAAAAATTTAAGTCAGGTAGTCATACTTGGAATCCCATTTCTAACATTACTTTATCCCATAACAATTAATAAAACAGGGATAGAAACATCTAGAGTAGGACAAACAATTAAGTTTGAATTTTTAGAAAAACCAAAACTCAAAGAAATAAATAGAGTCAAAGATAAAATTGATAATAAGGAAAAGTTTTTATGTTCCCTTAAAATAGAAATAAAATATAAACAAGCAGAAACAGATTCGGAAAAACTCGAAATAATAACAAAAATTAATAATATTCGGACCCAGATTGAAACCGAAATATGTAGTGATCTTTCCAATGCATTTTGGGAAAGAAAGAAACATATAGTAGGATTACCTTATGAAAAAGATTTTGACGAAACAAATATTCCTACCAAGGCTAGACCTGTACAAATGAATACAACCTTATTAGTATTCTGTAAAAAGGAAATTGATGAATTACAAAGAAAAAATCTAATATGAATAAGTGCATCTCCTTGGAGCTGTGCTGCTTTTTATGTAAATAAAAATGCTGAAAAAGAAAGAGGAGTACCATGGTTAGTAATAAACTATAAACCTCTGAATAAAGTTTTACAATGGATTAGATATCCAATACCTAATAAAAAAATTTGTTAGATAGATTTGTTACTGCTAGAATCTTTTCTAAACTTGATTTAAAATCTGGTTATTGGCAAATACAAATTAAAGAAGAGGATAAATATAAAACTGCATTCATTGTCCCATTTGGACAATACGAATGGAATGTAATGCCATTTGGACTTAAAAATGCTCCATCAAAATTCCAAAAAATAATAAATAAAGTATTTAATCCATATTATAAATTTATGATTAGTTTATATTGATGATGTTTTAGTATTTTCTGATACTATAGACCAACATTTTAAACATGTTCCTACATTTATCCATGCAATAAAAAATGCAAGCCTAGTAGTATCTACTAAAAAGATACATATTTTTCAAACAAAAGTAAGATTTTTAGGTCATCATATTCATTATGGTATAATTATTCCAATTGAAAAATCTATTCAATTTGCTGATAAATTTCCTGATATTATTTTAGACAAACAAAATTACAAAGATTTTTAAGATGTTTAAATTACATAGTAGACTTTTATGAGAATCTAGCAATAGATGCTAAACCTTCATATGAAAGGCTAAAAAAGAATCCTCCCGAGTGGACGGATGAACATACTCAGGCTGTAAAGAAAATAAAAACCAAAGCTAAAGAATTACCTTGTTTAAACTTAGCTAATCCCAATGCTTTCAAAATCATCGAATGTGATGCATCTGAATTAGGCTTAGGAGGTATTCTAAAACAACGAATTCATTCTCATGAACAATTAGTACGTTATACTTCGAAAGACTGTAACTCTACTCAACAAAATTATTCGATTGTGAAAGAAGAAATCCTTTCAATTGTTCATTGTGTTACTAAATTCCAGAATGATATTCTTAATACTCATTTTCTTATTAGGACAGATTGCAAAGCCGCCACTGATATTCTCCCTAAGGATTTGCAAAACCTTGTCTCTAAGCAAATCTTTGCTCGATGGCAGGCGATCTTATCATCTTTTGATTTTTCCATTGAACACCTGAAAAGTGCTACTAACTATCTCCCTGATTTTCTTACTCGTGAATATTTGTAGGGGGGCAACACTGATCATTTTAATCCACCAGCTTTATCTTTTTCACTAACTCTGTTTTATGCATATATGAATAAGAATAATAATACTTCTACTTCTGAACAAAGGGGAAAAACCCCTATCGAAACTTCACTGGATATCATTCCAGCAAATATTATCCAGTCACCAATAAGAATGGAACTTACTTGATCACCCAGTAATAGTCCTATTTTCTATTCCCCAAATATCAACTAACCAGCCTATTCAAGCCAACCTCCAGCTTATCCTCTAGCTCCAGTTTTTCAGACATCTACACCAAAGAAACCAACTTTACCAGGCAAATCACAATATCTTGAAACCTATTTTGTTGCTAATGCAATCATTGAATCCAAACATGTGACTGACAACCCAAATAATGTTGCTAAATATTACTTATGCAATAACCTCTGTCCATCAATTGGTACAAAAACAAGAGTTTGGTATGAAATGATTCTGCTAGAAACAAAATCCATTTCCTTGATACATTATAATTAGAAAAAATTGAAAATAATAGCATATTCAAAATTGCAAATAAGTAAGGTATTATCCTTTGAAGATTGGGGATCAGACCCTTCCAAAGCCAAGAGATTATATTCCTCGGATTTTCCAAATAAATATTACAGACATGCTGATTACATTGATGCCCCGCGTAAAATACTGACACTCCAAAACCCATATAATTCTCACACCTGGTTCTTACAGTTTAAAATGCCTGTAAACACTCCATTTCCAAACTGGTTTCGTAATTGGTTTGCAACATGGGGTTCTTTAACCCAAATACTACTTGAATCTCTGCAACTCTCTCAAAACCGTTTTATTGAATTCAATGGGAGTTATCCCAATATAGATTACCACCTATATTTTATTGCTATGTATCAGGTACCATGGATCGTCAAATGGAATTTTGTGATATCTCCAAATAATACAAATAATTTTGAATATATGCCATGTTTAGGCAAACAAATTGCCATCAAATGGTGGGACGTCTTTGTCTACCATAATATTGAACCAGACAATATACAGCTCAAACAAATCCCTTTAGCATATGGCTCACATTCATACTCCAACACAAATAGTTTGGCAGAATAGATTACCATAATGAAAAAGCTATATCCCAGAGCCACCAAGGAGGAATTAGAAAAACAATTAATGAAAATATTTGAAGAAAAGACAGAAACTGCCCAAATTCATGACGCATCTGGCACACCCAGTACCCCCGAAATAGAAGTGCCACCTGGCACACCAGACCAATCAGGACATAGAATGTCCCAAAAACATATCCTGTATTAACTTACCAAATTCCAGATGTACATACCAAATATTCTCCTTCATCCTTTTCAATAGTATTTCAAAAAAGCAGATGTGATAAAAAACAGATGTGATGTGACAAAAAAAAGATGTGATGTGACAAAAAGCAGATGTGACAAAAAGAAGATGTGACAGAAAGCAAGACAGATGTGACTAAAGCAAGGTAGACATGACTAAAGCGAATCGATGCGACCTAAAGCAAATTGATGTGACAGCCACCGACGAATACCACCTGTGTCCACTGAAGCTAAAAGACAAATGCCACATGTAAAAGATTCCATAGACACCGACAAAGTTGAGTCCACCTGTCTCAGACATCTCATCAAGCCATCTTTCATCAATAAAGATTCCCAAATAATCCCGACCATCCACTTGGCATTCATCCAGGCCCTCCTTCCTCTATAAAAAGACGGCACCACTTCATTCGAAGACATCA
>NW_006497389.1:1495271-1527020 GCF_000471905.2 Amborella trichopoda
CCGACCTTACGTCGTACGAAGGACGACCGTACCCTTTCCGGTTCCGTACGGACGAAGACGACGTAGGTCGACTACGTACACGACACGACACCAACCTACTCTCTCTCTCTCTCTCTCTCTCTCTCTCTCTCTCTCTCTCATGTTAGAAAAATATTTCCAACCCCCCCATGTCTCTTTTTTGCCTGCTAGAAAACTAGGTATCCACCAAGGCAGCCAATTTTGCATTCTTGAACATTGCTCTGAAACCACAACTCAAGGTTTCAAAAAACGGTCCACTCAACGCCCAGGCGCCCAAGAGACCTCAGACCACATGCTTAGGCCTAGGCGCCCCATTCTGGGCAGTTGTACCTAGGCGAACGCCCAACACCCAACATCATGGGCCTCTTTTAAATTTTTAAAGATGCCCAAAAGGGCAAAAGGGGTAATTGTTTACCCCCAAAACAAATTTAAATAGATTATGGGGGTATGTGGGTTATTTTCAACCCCTCACAAAAATTTAAAAAATACTTTCATAAGCCCTAAATCTCATAGCTATACTTATTTCTGAGAATCAAAAGTATTTTTTGTGGCTTGAAAAAACATCCTAAACTTTTTTTTCTCATATGAATTATTTTTAGGGTACCATTGGAGGTTGGAGAATAGGAGTCCATATTATTATCGAACATGGAGAGTTGGAGATTATTACTAATACATAGACTAGACTTTTAACGTTTTAAAAAAAAATTGTGATTTGAATTTTGAAATTTTGAACAGGTTTATTCCTAACATGCGATATGTTTTTTTTTTGGAGGGGTAATTCAGTGGGGAACAATGTTTCAAAAAGCGCTAGGTGGCACCTAGGCGGTCGGGGGGGTCCAAGCCGCTCAGTGCCTAGGCGGGCGCCCAGGGGGGCTCCAGAACCTGAGTGTCCCAATAAAAAAAAAAAAATTTTGGGATTCTCTTTCTAAAATAGCCTCTAATGGGTTTGAGGTTCATTTGAAACCCAAAACCCACAATTTTGTACCTTTAATATTAAAAAAAATAACCCAAAAATGGCCTCAACGAACGGCATTTCGGCCCCTGAGCGGGGCACAAGCCCTAGGTGGCCACCTGTTCAGGCGGGTTCCCGGGCGCCTAGGCGGGCGCCCGAGGATACCTGCCTAATTTGGCCGCCAAGGCCTGGGCGATGCGCCTAGGCGCTGGGCGGTCCGCTTTTTGAAACACTGGTGAGGAAGACAGGCCCCTACCCATTTTTTCAATAGATTAGGGAGTTACATTTTGAAGGTGTTAATTGGGGGTGTCAGCGGTAGGAATGGATACCACGATGTGGTAACTGGATGCGGGGATGCTACCACCACATCCCCAGCCCCTTTCCTAACATGCGATATGTTTGTCTTGAAAAAGCATGTTACAATACATACAAATGTAATAAATTATGGAATTGACACAAATATATGTATATATGTGCGTTTAGACAGCACATCTATCTATCTATCTATCTACCTACCTACCTACCTACCTACCTACCTACCTACCTACCTACCTATATATATATATATATATATATAAAGAATTTGTAATACAAGACGGCTGAGGTTCTGGGCACCCACCTAGGCGCTGGCCCGCCACCTAGAGTTTTTGGAAACCTTGCCACGACTTGAATTATAAATTGTAATATTCTAATATTCTTCAATAAACTAGAATGGACATTAGAGTAATTATGTCATTTTTTCCAATAAGATAAGAGCTGTTAACAAGATAAAACTTGAGATGCTGGCAGGAGCAAGATTGATAATTCACCTGAATGGGTTGGAGAAGAGGATGGAGGTTCTATTTTCAAGATTCAGGTAATGGCTTCACAGCATTAACCATTAAAACCCCACCTCCTAGGTTCAAATCTCACACTAATCAACCCAAGAAAGAAGCTGGAATTTTTCTGCTCTCTTTTTTTTCTTTTTTTAAAGGGAAGGTAAACAGTAGAGAAAAAACCAACTCCCAAGGATCCTAGAGGCCTTTTCAGCTGAGTTTCAACCCAAGCCAGGACAGCCCCAGAGATTTCATGTGGAGAAATCTTCTTAAACCAAGAGCAAGAGAAACTGAACCCAATGTTGTAAAGTGTCTTACTGATGCACAAGCCCATGATAAGCTAGTGACGACCTCAGAGGTGATGACCTTGGGTCATTACTTTAACAACAAGCTACATGATGATGGCCAAAGACGTCACTACAGTGAACTGAAGATTAATTTTGTTAATTTTTTATTAAACATTAGTTTCGTGAGTTAGATCACAAATGTTATGACATCTCCTATAAGACATGATGATGGAGCCCTTCAAGGCAAAGAAAATCAATTGTAATAAGAAACTCTAAATTGACAATAACACACTTGTAATATGGAACTAGATGCCTATGGCATAGCTCGGACTTTAATATATTTGCCAGCAGAATAATAAGGAGCATCATGCCCCCATTCATTTTTCTTTCTTTCTTTCTTTCTTCTCATTCCCTCGTTTGTCATACTCAATTTTCAAAATACCAACAGTTGTACTAGTACCAAATATTAATTTCAAACTGTCTAGTACTTTCCCAATATTTTATCAATCAATAATCTTTTATTACCATAAACCAGTGTTTAAAATATCAACTCGGTCCCCAAATAGGACAAAGCCAGAGATAAGCCAACTTGACAACTCAGAAAAACTCAGTGAGTTTATCAAAGATCCTTATTTTGGACAAATAGATCTGAAGAAAAAATTAAATAATCAACAGATTAAAGAAGTGAATTAAAACCATTACATGTACTTCCGTTACAATGTAATTTGAAACAACAAAAGGTTACATATAATAAAGTCAATGGAAATTTATTCAAATACCCATGAGAGATTAACTATTTGATCTTATCCATATCTTTCGATTCACCTTCAACATGCCCATCAAAAGACACATGATCACATGTTGGAATAGTTGCAAAAGGGTTAAATGTCATATAATTAATCTCTTGTGTTTTGCTAAATTTCCCTAAAATATATACCTAAGCACTAACCTAGTGGCTCAACCTTGCTCTTTATCTCTGTGTTTTATTGTGAGAGTAATGACTTTGACGCAGAGCAAGGGTGGGAGAGCGAGAAATCCTCCTCGAATAGGGGTTTGAGACCAGTGTCGTGCACTTTTTAGTACCTCTTTCTACCTTAGAAGAAAGATCATGACAAATAATTAGAGAGATGCAACCCAAATTTACCAGTCAATGAGAGCAACCAAACCTTAAACTTTATAAATGAACACAAAAAATGGAGAGAACCAAAGAAAATGGAGAGTTGGAAAGATTTTAATAAGAATGGATGTAGCGAACAAAAGAAACTCACCCCAAAATTCTAAGGGACGCCTAGCCATAAATATCATGAGAGAGAGAGAGAGAGACCCAAAAACTAGAGAGAAGGGATGAGATAAAAATTAGGGAAATTTTACAAAATGCACCTAAGAGATAAACTATTTAAATTATGTAGATGAGGGAGGGAAGACTCCTACAAATAAAAGCACCCACAAGTATCAAACTCAAGACCTCTTATAGGCCAATGCCACCAAAACGACCAAATCCAATTTTCAGCCAGATTTTCATCAAAGAATATTGGATAAATTAAAAGCTTGCCCCAGATGCTTGTTTTGCATTATAAAACAAGCTTAGTGACTGAGTTGAGTTGACTTGGTGGAATCTGATTTTAAGCTTAATGAGACAATTAACTATATCAAATTGGCGACAACCTACTGAGTCAGATCAATACAAACCTAGGACCATTTAATTAGTCAATATGCATTTCACATGGGGGAATATAGGCAATTAACCATGCAAAAATCAAAAACTAAATAATGTATACTCAATAAATATTTTTCCATATATGATTGGGTGATGATAAATAATTTACATTCTCCCAGAAAAACAATTTGCTAAGAAATAGCAGTTATTAGAATAATACAGTACTACAAACAAAGATTAATTATTGAAAAGTTTTTATTTATACCATCAGGTAATAATAAATGGTCAACATTCTCTCAAAAAAAAAAAACACAAATTGCTAAGGAATTTTAGTATTAAAATAAATACTGAAAGCAAGATTAATTTAACACTTACTATTTTTTTGGTTGAATTTCAAAACCAGAAAACTGTTACAGAACCATCAACTACGACAATGATCTCTTAATACAAAACCCTTAATGCTATAATCTCATAATACAAGTCTTAATGCTATCGACTCTTAATTAAGAACGCTTATAATCTTGATAGTACTTAGACAAACTTATAAGAATCCTTATGTTCAAACTTCAATAACCAAGGATGTGAATACAAATAGTACGACCACACACAACAGAATCTCATAAAAAGTATGGAGAAGTTGGTCATCTAATTCATCCTCCTCCAATATCGAGAGGCATGGCCTTATCCGCTTTTGTTTCATTAGTAAAAGTGATCCACACCATCGCCATAAAGACCAGAACAGCATGTCAAACCCCAGCTGAGAACTCCAGTCAAAAAAGACCCAGCTGGTGGGCTTAACGATAGGACCATTCCTGAAACTCTAATTTAAAACTAAGTAACAATAAATACAAATTTCAGGGGATAAAGAAAACAAGATGTAAAGCCTGACTGATCTAACACCAGTTCTAGCTGGCACCCTTTTTTTTAAGTTGGTTTGTTGTAATATGGCTCAGACCCTCTTTAGGTACTACTTTCGGCAGTCTTGTCCATCAAAATATCTAGATCAGGTCTGTATAATGTTATTCCACCCTAGCACCCACTACAAGTAGCAAGTGGTTTGATCCATCAACTCCAAGCTTTTGCATTAAACCTACTCTCTCCAATGAAATAAAAAGGAAGATGCCTCCTTTGGTTGAAAATCTAGTTTCCAGGTTGTTATACAAGCCAAGAAAGCAACCAATGGCCCAATCTTATAAAGAAAATAGTAGAAGAACATTTGTTATGTGAACTGCCTTTAGAAATTTCCCAAAAATAGAAACCAAGGAACCACAATAGTAATGAAACAGAAGATAAAGAAGCCAACTTTAGAAATTTCCCCAAAAAAATAAAAGAAGAAAATGAAAAAAATAAGAAGTATGAACTGCAATGCTAATGCAATATTGTGCAACCAAGTCACCAAAAAAAGTGAGAGCAAAGTCATTGAACAGCTTGAGACCAACTCAAAGTGGAAAGTAAGTCATATACAATTATTAACCTATGTCAACAAAAAGTACAGAAGTTCTTTTTTCCTTTCTGTTTTGAGGTTTATAACACTAGCATTACTATTTGTCAAACTAGAAATTTATTTTCTCTCGGCTTATTTTTCTTCGTTACTTCTGAAGTTTAAAATTGATAAGAATAGAAAAGCAAAAAAAAAAAATTGAAAGAAAACCACCACCAAAAAAGTTAGCCCAAAAGGTTTAAGCATGTAACCATTAAAATTCCTCTCAATCAGAACCTGCAAAGAAAAACTTAACAAACAATAAGGAATACATCTGAGCAAATAAAAAACAGTAAAACAAACAATTTAGCATTGCAACAACCTATTTGTAACTTTAGATCAAAAACAATGTCACCATCATGTAATTGGTGATTGCCAATGTAATTCAAGAAAGAAATTTCAAAAATAAAAATAAAATATAAGTCACGAATGCAAACGGAAGAAATGTTAAGTTCAATAAAGTTGGGATGAAGCCACAGAATCACACAAGATGTTCCAATTGGAGAATTACCCACAATAGTTGCTCTAAACTATATAACAAAAACATTACGCAAGTCATTCTGAACTGATAATTAACATAAACAACCCCAACACACAACCGGGGTGCCACACTAGCTTGGGATCAGACATGAGAGCAGCAAGACAATGCAATTTAAATGAAATAATGGAATATCTCATGGTCAAAAGACAAAATAAAAAGTAACTATCAGGGAAGTCAAAACAAAAACTAACCAGGTGATGTAAATCGTGATCGAATTGATGACCGGTGCTTTTGAAGCCCACTTTGTGACGAACGGCAACTCAATTCAAAGCGTTTTTGTGGTTTTGCCCGATGCTTTCTAACAGACAGCAGTCGCATATCCTCTTTCCACAGATGGCGTAGAGACCGAAATTTGAGTGTCAGAATCCGTTCCTTAAAACTCAAAAACCTCTTTCGCCTGGCCAGCCTTTCCTCTATTTGCTTCAAATCCCTTCTACTTGACATGCTACTGTCAATCTCCAAGGACTTTCTGACTAAAGGAATATCACATGGTAAGGGACCACTAGGCAGTGCTTTGGCTAAGTCTTCCGTAGCTTTTCTTGCTAAATCTTTGTTAGAAGAGAATATCAAAGCATTAAAAATATTGTCATCTCCACAATGCAACTTGACATCACAACTAGTGTTCACAACGTGTCCAACCATATCTACAGCAGATGACTCAGAAGCAATCCCCTTTGGACTTGGTAACCCCACAGGCTCCTCTAAATCAACAACACAACCTTCAGGTTGCAATTCTGATGCATCAGATCCCAACAATTCTCTGTCAGTACAGGGAAGTCCACAATTTTTTGATATGGAAAAATCCAACTCATCATCAGCGACAGTCTCGCTTGGAAGGTGGACCTCTTCGTCCTCATGCCTGGTCACCTCAACTACACCTGGAACCTCAGCAGAAACATTCAAATTAGGCATAGAGTCAGACATCATCTCCAATGCAGCATTATATTCTTCTTTCCTTGATTCTGGAACACAATCAAAAGCAATAGAACACAGTTGCCCAGAATCAATCTCTGTATTCAATGACCTTAATTCATTTTCACACACATCGATCTCGCTCTCCGTCTTCTCCAATGCCTTCAGAATGTCATTTTTCAACAGAAGCATCCTATTTATGGCAGTAGTCCTGGTGAAGTGAGAATCACCAAAGCACAATTCCTCAGTTTGCAGCAAGTCAAGTGCAAGAGAGTTCACATCAGAGATTGGATTAAGCTCCAAATGCTCTAGTTTCGCAGGGGATCCATCAACAACGCCTAGATATTCATGAGCCGGCGATTCATTAAAATGGCCGGTCTCAGTACCAGAGAATTTCACAAAGGATTTGTCCTCCAAACCTGCTTCCAAACATTTAAAATGAACATTCACAACAGCTTAAAAAACTGAATGCAAGAGCAGCATCTAATTATCAATTCTAGTACAACAACTAGCAACTGTAGCTTTATACCCGAGGAAAAATTAGACTCAAAGCACTAAAGTAAATCCTCCAAATTATAGGAGGAATAATTTGCCAAGCTACCAAAACAGTGACACAGAAAGAAATATTGCAAAATAGAATCACTTTAAAGAGCGACAGCAAGAGTTTAGTGCAGCCAAAACACAAAAAGACTTTGTACTAATGTGCGTGGCACCTGACTACAGATATCAGTGTGCAAAAAGGTCCCATATAAGGAGACATAGACCACGAGAGAAGAAGTCCTAAAACAGCAAACATAAGCAGTGTCCCCAATAAAGCGAGGACCATGATAAACCCCATTTCAGTAATTATGGCAATTCGATCAGGTTAGATTGCCCAAAAAGAAGGATGTGCGAAACAGAGACCCACAATCAGAAAGAAAGATTGCAGGAATGGCAAACTAAGAAAGCAAAGAGTAATACTTTGAAAGAGATCTAGCCAGTGAACCAACCGACCAACCTGGGGAGGAACTGTAGGCAACAGAAGATGATGGAGTTGCAGGAGAAGCACACCCGGATCTATCCACCAGTCTAGGACTGCTATCTTGCAAGTTCAACACAGATGTGTTAACAACAACCATCCCTTGTTTATTTGTTGAGTCATTCTTGTTGCCAATACTATCATCTGGACCCTCAACCTTCTCTTTCTCATACTTTGCCAGGCCCTCACCCCAACCAAGCCGTGGTTTCTTCTTGCTAGGGCAAGTCTCTTCCAATGGTGCAGAGGACGAAGAAGCCGTGCCAACAATCCCCGAAGGCGACTGAAGAGGTGGAGAGGATTTCCCTCGAGAGAGATTCTCAACCCCCATGTCCGTCTCTAATTTTATACACTTGGAACTATTTGAATGGTGGCTAAGTATAGATGGGCTCCGAGAAGTTAAGCTTCCTGAACGCGTCCATTTCAGAGGTTTCCAACCGATCGAGCTCAGTGAATGGTCATGCTCCTGTGAGTGACTGTCACTACCAAAGCTCCCGAGCCGCTCAAGGTGGGGCTCTAAGGCCGCCTTCTCTGAATATCTCCTGGTGTTATTGTTATCCAATGTCTTGTGGCCAATCAATAAACCAATGCTCCCCTTGCTGGCATTCTCCTGATCTTTAGAGTTAGACTGATTGTGGGTCTTCTCCAACGAGCTCCCAATTTCAGATGATGGTTGGTGAGTTAGCATGTCAGCAACAGGCCTCAGATCAGGCCTAATCTCCGGGAACCCTTCCCACTTGAAATCCCTATGTTGTTGCATAGACCTATCGTCATTCGTCTTGCTATTAGTATTATTGCTATTACTCCTGTGTTTTGCCTCTGCTGCCCTAGAAATGCAAAGCCTCTCATCCTCTGGATGAGGCATGAAATCAGTGGCCGTTCTTGATGAGCAACCATGATGAGATTCTTGGGGGGAGAACTGATTGCGGTGGACACCTTGCTTGTTTTGACCTTCACAAACCAGTGAGAATGGATTCATATCATCATGTCAGCACACAAAGTCGAGAGCCCAACTACTGGGGATGCAAATCACTAGTGTAGAGAGATTGGAATATAAATTCAGGTATGAAAGAAGCTAAAGGCAAATATTTAGCCTAATTAGGAATACATGCATACATGCATAGAAACCCCAAGGAAATTAATGAGACAAAACACCACAACAAAAATAGAACAAAATGGGTCGATGTATGGAAGATACACGATCAACCTAAAACCATAATCATAATCAGATGATTCAGATCAGATGTGATTTGCCTTTTTTTTTTTTTTTTTTCTAGAAACCAGAATGCAAAGAGGGTTCCAGCTCAAGAGACGTTTCAACAAAAATCACAAGCCAAATATCAAAAGCAATCATTGAAAGAAATAAGAAAATAAAAACAACAGGAAGTAACAAGATTGATCTCAGAACATCCAAGCCCTAAAACTTAACTGAAAAGAAGAAACAATGGAATCAAAAGAAGGAAACAAAAAAAAACAAGGAATAGGAAGGCACTGTTAATACCAGGAGGGCGGAGGGCCTGGGCAAATATACGACTATTAAAGGAGGTGGTGGTGGCATCGGTCCTCTTCTCCCTCAAGTATTCCTTCCGATCCCAAGGAGAAGGTTCTGGAGGCATGTGCAGCAAAGGGCATCTGCACCAATGCCCACTACCACAGACACACGTTGGAACGAAATCAACAGCTCCTAGGGTTTGTAATTATGCCGAAGGAGAAGGGAGCAAAAGCTAGGGCATCAAAGAGCAGGGCGACCTTCCAAAGGGCTTTCGTCTTCTCCGTATAGAATAGATTGAATGAATGAAAGAGAGAAAGAGAGAGAGAGAGAGAGAGAGAGAGAAAAATATGCAGGCCTAGAGTTGAACTGAAAACCGAGAGGGCCTGCAATTTTCCATGACCTTCTCTGGCCTCTCAGAATGATAGAGAGAGAGAGAGGGATGGATATATGCCCTACAGTTAGAATCGAAACCCTGCAATTTTCCTTGACCTTCAAAACTGTCCACTGCGGCGTAGCACAAAACGAGAATCGAAAATGTAGGAGAGCGAGAGAGACCAATGGTGGAAGCAAGACTCGATAATAGACAGAGAGAGAGAGGAGGTGGAGTTGGGAATATGAATGGGGATTTCAATGGAGGGTGGATACATGTGCGTGCGTGCATAGGGTTTCGGTTCCTGAAGGCGCAGCGTAAACCGGATTTCAATGGCTTCCGGAGTCCGCTTATTTTATTTATTTATATATTTTCAGCTTCACGTAACGCCTTTGTAATCAATATATTATGTACAAATTGACGAAAACGCCGTTTTTTTTTTTCTAGGCTTTGACGACACTTTTGAGTAATGATTGTAGTTTTTCGGATATATAAACTTATACTAATGTACGGTACTTAAGCAGCAAACTTGCAAGTGTGAAGTTTTAATTTAGGGTGTGGTTTGCATGAGGTTGCAAAATTAAACAATCCAATTAAATCCTATCTCTAATTTTTTTTGTTATAAATGAAATTTTGAGTTCAAAAATTCTTAAGATAGTTTAAAAATCTATTTTTATCTCAAATTATATAATTTTAAACTCTAAAAATGGTTCAAATCAAGTAGATATTTAAACACATAAAAATCTTGAAAATTGACGGTCTTGATAATGTGTTGCAAGATACACTATTTTGCGAATTGAAATTTTTTTTCTTTTTATATTCGTACATCTCGATATCTAGAAGATCAATTAGACGGTTTTTCAATATCCAAACAACCTTTTATGATGGACTTTTGAGATGCATCTTTAATTCTACATTTTAAAATAGGAAGAGAAGGTTGTGGTTGATTTAATTAAGCAAAGTTGGAACAATAATGTGATTATCGGGGGCAATGGATATAGGGTACATAAGAAATTGGTGATTTTGAAGCATAAGGTGATTAAGTGGAAAAAAGATATTAAATACCATATTAAGCAAAAGATAGAGGAGACTATGCTGAATTTTGGTTTGATTGAGCAGTCTATTCAAAATGAGGGGTCTTTACACTCATCAGCTAAAAGAGGAGAAATTTAGTTTTGTTAAATTCTTTACAGGAGCATCTTAGGGCAGAAGAAATTAATTGGAGACGGAGATTAAGGGTGAAGTGGTTAAAAGAGGGAGACTTAAATACTAAATTTTTTCATGCTATCGCAAACTAAAGAAGAATACATAATGATATCTCAAGGGTCCAGTTTGGTGGAATTTATAATGATAATAAGGTGGCTTGGGAAGAAAGCTTTATTCAGCATTTTAAAAGCTTGTTCACAAGGGAGCTTAATTTTACACTGAATTTGTTGAGTTTAACCTTGAAAAGGTTCTCATAGGAGGAGGTATAATCCCTAGAGTTTTGGGCTACAAAAGAAGAAGTGAAGCAGGTCGTTTTCTCTTTGCCTGGGGATAAATCCTCTAGCCTGGATGGTTATCCTTTGTGATTTTTTAAAATTTTTTGGAACCTTATCAAAATGGAAATAATAATGATAGTGAATGAGTTTTTGGATAAGGGTTCCCTTAGCAATGTGATAAATTCCACAGATATAGCACTTATCCCGAAAAAACACTATGTCTCAAGTATCTCTGATATCCGACCTATTAGTCTCCTGACTAGTCTGTATAAGATAATTGCAAAAGTCCTGGTAGAGATATTGAAGGGGATTCTCAACAGTGTTGTTATAAGTTCACAAACAACATTTATAAAAGGACATATCATACCTTATGGAGTGTTGATAGCACAGGAGTGTATCCATTCGAGGGCTTTGAGTGGTAAGTCAAGAGCCATGATTAAGCTAGATCTGGAAAAAGCTTAAAATCGGGTGGATTGGGATGTTTTATTGGGAGTCATGAGTTGTATGGGGTTTGGGAAGAAATGGTGCGGGTGGATAAGGGGTTGTTTTAGTAGCACACATTTTTCGATTCTGGTGGAGGGAAGTCCCAAAGCATTTTTTAAAGCAACCCAAGGGTTGTGACAAGGTGACCCTCTTTTCACCTTTTGTCTTTACAATCATAAATGAAGCCTTTAGTAGATGTATTCAAATTATGGTGTCACGGGGTAGATTTAATGCCTTTATGGTGATACCGAATGGACAAGAAGCCTCTCACTTGCAGTATGTTGATGATACACTTTTGTTTTGTGTTATTAATGTGGATCAGATTGTCAACATCCGCAGGATATTACTTTGTTGCGAAGCTAGGCTCGGCTTAAAGGTGAACTTTGAGAAAACTTCATTTATTGGAGTAGGGTGTGAAGGGAGTATTATTCCATCCCTTGCATTCCATTTAGGGTGCAAAGTGGAGAAGTTTCCTATTACCCACTTGGGTTTTCCCATTTCGGATGGGAGGCTGCCAAAGTCGATATGAGACTCAATGATACAAAGGGCTAATATTAAACTAGATATGTGGAAAGCTAGACACTTATCCCAAGGTGGACGTACTACTTGGATAAAATCTTCCCTGTCTAAATTGCCAGTTTATCAAATGTTTTTTCTTATGATGCCCTTGTAGGTATCGACGCAGATTGAAAAACTTATGAGATGTTTCTTATGGGACTCAGGTGACTTTGGGAAGAAATATCACATTGTCAACTGGGATATAGTGTGCACATCGGTAGGGGAGGGGGGACTGGGGATTAGCAGATTGAAATATACAAATTGGTCTCTACTAGCAAAATGGTGGTGGAGATCGAGACCATGGAAAGAGGCTTTATGGATCTCTATTCTTAGAGAAAAGTATGGTGTGGATTGGTCAAACCAATGGATAGGAGAGGGGAAGGTGGGGAGCGAAGGTGGGGAGCAAGATTCCAATCCTTTGTATGGAAAGGGATAGTGCAAAGTAGAAGGTTATGCTACAAACATCGAGATGGGAAGTTGGTAGAGGATCAAAATTCTCATTTTGCCATAATAAGTGGATTGGTGATTGCCCTTTGAAGGTTGCCTACCCATTGGTTTTTTATGCCTCAGTGAGTTCTAGGGATAAGGTGAGTGAACTGTATGATTAGGATAGGAACACTTGGGTGGTAAGGTGTCGTTATAATATAGTCAATGATGCATTTATAGAGCAGTACTCAGTGCTCCTACAATAGTTAGAAGGGGTAAGTTTATTTCATAATGCTGATGACGAGATGGTGTGGGAGGCTGAGAGCGACGGTTGTTTCTCTGTCAGATCGGCTTATAGAATACTGTATCATAATCAAATTAGATGGAACAGAACCTCCCTAAGAAAGATTTGGGCATGGAATATTCCTCATAAGGTGAAGTTGTTCTTGTGGATACTTTTTCAACGTAAGACCTTAACTTTGGATAACTTCATAAGGTGAAGTTGTTCTTGTGGATACTTTTTCAACATGAGACTGGAGATCACTTGTTCCTCCATTGCTCGTTTACATATGAACTATGGTGTTGGCTATTTGGAAGATTTGGAGTGGTAGACTCTTTGCCTCAACATCATACTCAGATTATTGATTTTTTAACATTTCATGGGTTACCAAAATTTGGGGTCTTAATTTTTCAATTTGGGAGTTTGCCTAGAGGGGAATAGGCAAGTTTTTGAAGGAGTGGCTATGGAGATCTCGATGATTAAAAGGAGAATTATGCATACCATATGGAGTTGGTTTCCAATCACAAAGGAGGGGTTTGGGGTGTCCAAAGTTCATGTAGAAATGAACCTGCAAAATCTTATGTTGTAGAAAGTTATCAAAATGAGACCAAAAGGGTGATGGGAAGCTCGGGGAGAGGGTAATTTGAAATTGAAGTTTGACAGTAGTTCATTGGGGAATCCGAGTCTAGCTGAGATGGGAGGTGTAGAGAGAGATTCTAGATGAGTAGTTATCCTATGCTATGCTGGACCATGTGGTGAAAAGATGGTAAATGAAGTAGAAATCCTAGCAGCTCTTCAAGGTTTGACAATTCTAAAGGAGAGGAAACTGCAGTAGCCATGTGTTGGGTGTACTTTTATCACAAACAAGACTAAATACATTTATCGAGTTGCTAATGATTCATACTTTGCCTTCGGAAAGTATGAACACTTAGTCCCAATGAAAGACTAAGAATAAACCACTTGGAGATATGTAGCGAACCTATGGAGGATGGGTAGTGTTATCGTCATTTAAGAGTGCCCCGCTTTTGATTATAATCAGAGTATGGCTTAGTCTATGGATTTTGATATTAGACTAAGGATTACGGCAGTTTAAAGCTGCCTAGAGATGGCTTAACCCATCTCAGTTTGAACGACAGTCTAAAGCTGCTGAGAAATGGCTTAACTCATCTCAATTTCAACAGCAATCTAAAGCTGCCCAGAGATGGCTTAACCCATCTTAGTTTCAACAACAGTCATGAACTGTCTGATGATGGCTTAATTCACAGTCAGTATCATTGTCCGGCACTTAAAGCCTTAAAAGCTTTACGGATTGTACGGCCAATCAGTTTGTGCAAAAGGGGAATTGTTTCTTCAACTTCTCAATTGAAGATGAGGTCGCACTTTGGAGAGACACAGTTTAGAAGAGAGATAAAGAGTTCTTCAGAGGTTGTGCCTCAGTAGGAATCAAGAGTAGAGAAGAGAGTAATATTCAAGACACAAGAAGAGAGATAATCATCTCCTACTATTCACTTGGACCCGTTCCCTTTTGAAGACTAGACTCAAGGATAACAAGTCCCTGCTTACAGGTATATGGGCCAATATGCCCTCGACGTTATCTTTTCTCTTTAACATATTTGTATTTTCTTCTTTAAAAATGGATGTATAGGTTTCAAAATCAAAATCAAAGGTGTTCGATGTATTTTAATTGTTTAAGTCGATGTAAATGTAAGAAAGGATAAATCTCTGGAATTGCTCAGTACCAAGTATAAATAATAAAGCATGTGTTTCTGATATTAAGTGCACGAATGAATTTGGCCTCGAATGTGATGTCCTATGGTTTTCTATATGGAGTCTAATGTTTGTTTAAACATTATGTATTTCTCTTAACGCACCCACATTTCGGAGCGACCAAATCTCTAGCGACTCCATTGGAGAGTAATTTACCTCTCGTTTATGATAGAGTTTAGGAAGTCGAAACTCTCTCTCGATAGGTCTCGATTCACAATCTTTTCTACTCTACTCTTGTGTCTTCTCTATTTACCCTGATGAGCAAATCCATGTGTTAATCACCGATCATCAAAGGTAACCATGACTGCAGTAATGACATCTTTATAGGTGGGAATAATGGAGGTTCCATTGCATGCCTCCCCAATCAGGGGTGAACTTGTTTTCCTGAGGTCGCGGCAACCCCACATGTTGAAAAAGCAGCGACTGGAGTGTAAGAAGCCAAGTCATGAACCTTAAAGGCTCAGGCAATGAGGAAATCTTGCCCTCAAGTGGATTTAGTCCTGGGTAGCAGACATTTGAGAATGGTTTTGACTTACCCCAACCAACATATGCAAGCAAAGCGCAGTAAGATCGCTAGCAATATCTTAAGAGAAGCACGTCTATTGCGGTCTGCGAACCCAGTCATCCTTGCACTAGAGAAAAGCGGTTGACCCATTCCTGCAAAGGCTAAGTCACAATCTAAGCCATCTCAATACCGCGCAACTCTGCCTCGCGGCTCCCATTTCTCGCCTTTGATCATACGAGTTCCATGCTCAACTATCACGGATGCCCAGACATCGATGGTTAGATGCTCTTATGAAGCTAACTCACTCAAGTCATGCGACACCCATCGGCTGGCGGTTAGAAATCTGCATGATGCTAACTTGCATTGATCGTTGTATGCAGCTCAGATGCCGATGGTTAGACATTCGTATGGACCTAACTCGCCCAACTCACGTGATACCCATTGGTTGGCCGTTAGGAATCATCACGATGCTAACCTGCATAGATCACTGTATACAACCCAGATGCCAGCGGTCAGACGATCTCATGATGTCGATTCACTCGATTCATGTAATACTCATCGGCCAGTGGCTAAAAGTGGTTAGATGCCTCGATCTCACCCTCAGGTGTTGATGACCTAGTGGCGTGGCTCTAGGTTCGAGATGGAATCGGGACCTGAGACCACTCTCTTAGGAACTGTGTGTGGAAAACACGGGCAGGGATACCAACCGGCGAGAGAGGAAATTAAGATGTGAGGCAGGACTTACCTCACCTGGGTCTATGACACACTCTGGCTAACTCGCGTGGGCGCCCTCTTAGATCACGTTGGAATGCGCCCCTGGCCTATGGCCCGTTTCGAATTCGTATCATTTGATCTCGTTTCTTCCTTCCTACAAACACACACACACATTAGAGTACAGACAAGTGGGTCTGAGGATCCCACCTTACCATAAGGTGAGCACACACATGTGTGTGTACTCAAAAGAGGATGAAAGAATAAGGTCTGTGTCAATTCAGCAGCCTCATGGCATCTCCTTGACAAGGGACTCTTAATACGCATTTTATAATGACGAGAGAGAGAAGAGTGGTGAAAGAGAAAGAAGAAATTGATCGGGTGGCAAGACTGGCACATCGACTGGCCTGGCGTGGTAGGTAGACAGGCACGGTAATTAGATCGGCACGACGGCTAGGCTGCTTGATGACAAGACAGGCGCAACGGCTAGTCTAGTGCAGTGGCTAATTTGACACTGTAGTTAGACGGGCACGGCAACTAGACCGGCACAACGGCTAGGCTGTTCGGCGACAAGACTAGCACAACAACACAAGGATCAGCCTCCCTTCTGGTCAAACAAATAAACAGAAAGGAGATAGGAGGAGGAGGTCATGCTCGACAGTATGCATGCCATGCAAGACAGAGGAGAAGAGGAAAGAAGGGTCACACCCATCAGTGTGCGCTGCCACATGGGATGAAAGTGGGAGAGAAGAAAGGTCACACTCGGCAGTACTTACTATCGTGTGCGACAAAAAAGAATAAAGAAGAGGGAGAGAGTTATGCTCAATGGTGTTCAGAGCCGTCTGAGATGGAGAGAAGAAAGAGAAAGTCATGCTTGACAGTGCTTACTGTCGTGTGTGACAGAAAGAGGAGAGCATAGAGAGTCGTGCTCGACAGTGTTCACTGTCGTGCATAACAGAGAGAAGAGAGAGAAAGAAATGAGGGAAAGAAGTGACAGAAAGAGGAAAGAATAAGAGAGAAAGGAAAGAATTAGAGGGAGAAAGGAAAGAATTAGAAGGAGAAAGGAAAAGAGAAGAAAGAGAAAGGAAAGAGAAAGAGAGAGAAAGGAAAGAAGATGAAAGATAAAGGAAAGAAAAAGAGAGAGAAGGGAAAGAATAAAGAAAAAAAAAGAAGAAGAGAGAGGGAAGCTCGTGCTTGGCAATACTCATTACCGTGCACGACAGACGAAAGAAAGAAGGGAAAGAAAGAGAGAGAAAGAAAGAGAGGAGAAGAAGGGAGGAAGAGAGAGGGCGAAGAGAGGGAAAGAAGAGAGAAAGAGGGAAAGAAAAGAGAGAGAGAAGAGAGGGAAGGAAGAGAGAAATAAGAGAGAGAGAAGAGAGAGGAAGAAGAGAGAGAAAAAAGAGAGAGAAGGTAGTGCTCGACAGTACTCACTGCTATGCACGGTAGATGAAAGAAAGAAGAGAAAGAAAGAGATAGGACAAGAAGGGAGGGAGAAGAGAGGGAAAGAAGAGAGAGAAAAAGGGAAAGAAAAGAGAGAAGTGAGGAAAAGAAGAGAGAAAAAGGGAAAGAAAAGAGAGAAGAAAGGGAAAGAAGAGAGAGAAACAAGAGAGAGAGAAGAAGAGAGAGAAAGAAGGGGAAAGAAGAGAGAGAATGATGAGAGACAGAAGAGAGAGAAATATGAGAGGGAAGGAAGAGAGAAATATGAGAGGGAAGGAAGAGAGAGAAAGAAGGAAGAAAGAGAAACAGGAGGAGAGAAAGTTACTTAAGGGTATCTGTCAAAATTTTATCTCTCCTCTCTCTCTCTCCAAGCCGTGAAACTCAAGAAAAGATGGAATTTTATATTGATCAATCAAGGGTCCTTTACATGTAGATGCGTGCTTGTTTATATAGAAGCGAGGCCTAAACATGGGTGGATGATCAAAACTTAACCTAATTGATGAAAATTAACAATTAAATAAATTAAAAAAAATAAGAAAATACGAGCAAAATGACAATTTTCCCCTGCCTCAACAATTTGTGAAATTTCAAACAGGTCCCTACAATGGCCATGCAATCTTCATGATCTTTTGAGATCTGTTTGGGGTCCTTCTAGTCTTCATTCAACCAAAAGATCATTCTTTTCTTGATCATCTCGAAAAGGTGATCATTTTGATACCCATTTCAAGCCATGGATCAGACTCTCGGGTCATGATCATGAAACGACAAAACATGAGAAAACGTGCAATCTTAGATTTAAGATTCATCATGTTTCTCAGTGTTTTTCTTCGATTTCTTCATCATAGCATGTTGAGCATGTTGCCACGATCATTTTGCAAAAAGAACGGCCCGATTTGGTGCCTAGATGACCGTTTTCCAAGTTGGGAAACTTTGGTCGAAATTTGGATTCCGGTAGCCAGAATTATAGCAAATTCAGACTCTTTGTGTGTCAAATCTGACCATCCATTACGTGCGAGTTTTGGCTCAAATGAAGCCTCTGACATCATGCTATTAGTGGGTCTGGTTTGAGGTCGATTCGACACGCGAGTGTCGTGATATGGCCATTTGATCGAGGAGACGTATTGCTAGAAATTTCCTTCTACTTTTGGAAGTTTTCAGGCGAAATTCTCTCTCTGATTTCTTTTGGCTTGGGTCGTGTTATCATGTGTGTAGTATATCAAATCGACTAGGTCGACGTGAGAACGTGCTCCCAAAATTTGGGCACATTCCGACCTGGGATGAGGAAGATACGGCCATGAAAATTTTACCCCTGAAATTGAGAACCATAGTTTCCATTAATGGAAACTGGTTCACCGAGGGTGCACCTTAATAGTGTACGACCTACCCATTTTGGGTAATGTAGTCATAACTTGCTCTAAAAGCATCCAAATGTATTGAAAATTGGTACCGAGGAGTTTTTGACCATTCTGAATCCAAGGACAATGGTTTGGAGACCATTTAACACTTTGATGATGGTTCTGTTGTTCAGAGTCCATTTTCAACATGATAGAGGCAAAATTTCTCGAAACTATTTTGTTGTCTGTACTTCCTAAAACTTGTCGGATTGTAACAAAACTTGGAAGGTGTTCTTAAGAGATTCTTATAAATGATCATGAACCTTCTTGAGCCATTCTGAGACTATTAGAAATTCACTTATGGATCAGGGCTTAGTGACCTACGGCTTCCGTAGTCCAAAGGCATTTTGATACCTGCGGACCTAGGTCACAAACTGTTCTCTCCTTATTTGCATCGGGGATACAAGTGATGGAAAATGACCTCAAACAGCTTGCCTTGCCGAATGTTGTGCTTTTAGAGAAGCGAGAAGTACAACATTCAGAACAAAATTGTTCCTTCGACTTCAATTTTCTTAATGGTCACCGGACCACACAAACGTCAAATGGATATTGGTGCAAAGCTGCTTCCCATAGGGGTGACCAAGGTGCTCAGATGGCTGAGGGTTTTGTTGGCTTACCCCCTATGTGGATACTTTTAAGAGATGTGTTTAAAGTCCTCACCCATGTTGGACGTACAAGATGCTTTTAAAGTCTTCACCCTCATTGGACTTGTTGGTGGCATTTTTTGCTGCTACATCAAGTTTGCTTTGACAAGAAAGATACCTTTGTGGGCTCCATCTTACTGAGCCCAGTCGGGGGTTTTTGTTGGTGTACCCCGAATGTCTGGTTCGGTCAGGGAGGTATTTTGGTGAGGCGGCCTTGGATGGCTTCACCCTGGTTGATGTTGGCAGGTATTGACCTGATTTGACAATTGCTTACTTGTGTGAGATCTGGAGGGATGATTTTAATGCCTACGTTGGATGTGTGATAAAATGATTTTGTTTTTGAGTCTCGATAACAGGGTATTCTGCTACCGAGGAGTTTTCTTGAAATGCTGGCTGAAGCAACTTATGGTGGCAGACGTTGCATCAACCTGCTTATTGGTCCGAGCGCCCATTTGGGATTTCGCTTGGACGGGAAGTGGTGCCGTAGAGACGGTTTTCGCCAACCTCCTTTTTATTAGGCTCCTTTGCCCATGACATGAAGGCTATGTCTGCCCTTTTCCATTTTTACTCACGGTGCCCTTTGCAGGATTTCACCGTGCCCAGTTTTTATTTTACGAAACACTCTTACTCATGGTTTCATGACCATGCCCGTTCGTCATTTTTACTCATGGTGTTCCCTTTTTGGGTTTACACCATGCCCTTTTTTTGTTTTTGTGGGGGTGTGTTTAACGTCATGCCTCCGGGACTTGGGCAAAGTAGTTTAACGTTATGCTGTCAAGATGTGCACTATAGTTTTAAGGTCATATAGCTGGACCGTTGTGGAGATGGGTGACAGTCTGTGGAGGTCATAGGGTGAGTATGATGGTGGTTTGACTCACTTGAGGGAGATGGCATGAGACCGTTTGTGAATGCTGGATTGTGTTTGTATGGATGGTGGATAAGGGGTGACCCACTAGCTATTGGTGAGTATGGATGATGGAATGACTCACCACGGTTTTGTGAGCATGGGTTCAACTCACTGGGGAATGTGGCGAGTTCATAAAGGGTAATGGAGATGGACTCACTGGGGAGAAAATGGAGATGGTGTGGACGTGTATGGTGGCATGTTTAAAGTCATGCCACGTGGACCTAGGCTAAACAGTTTACGTCATCCGGCCAGGACGTGCATTATATTTTAAGGTCATACAACTGGACTGTTGTGTGAAGCAGTTTAATGTCATGCTGCCATGACATGCACTATAGTTTAAGGTCATACAGCTGGACCATTGTGCAAAGCAGTTTATCGTCATGCAAAAAGACGTGCACTATAGTTTACGGTCATATAGCTGGACCGTTATGCGAAGCAATTTAACATCATGAGGCAAGGACGTGCACTATAGTTTAAGGTCGTACAACTGGACCGTTGCTTAAAGCAGTTTATCGTCATGCGACCAGGACGTGCACTATAGTTTAAGGTCATATAGTTGGACCGTTGCGCAAAGCAGTTTAACGTCATGCGGCCATGATGTGCATTATAGTTTAAGGTCATATAACTGGACCGTTGCGCAAAGCATTTTAACATCATGTGGCTAGGATGTGCACTATAGTTTAAGGTCATACAGTTGAACCGTGATGGGAGTCGTCATGGATGCGGGTCGCCAAATGAGGGATGGACCCACTGCGAGGTGTGAAATGGATGAGGTTTCATGGGAAATGGGCTTGTGGATAGTGGTCTGACTCACTGGGAATGAAATGGCGGAGACCATTTATGGGCAGTGGGTTCAGATGGTGAAGATGGCTCAGTGAGGGATGGTAGGCAGTAATGGACTCACGAGGATTAGGAAGTGGGTATGACTCCTTGGGGATGAGAGATCAGGGCATGAATGTGGCTCTCATGGGGATGATCGGACCTTGCCGATGCTCTCATGAATGGGCCAGCTAGGGAAGGCATGCGTGCGTGGAGTGGCATGCAAAAGGTATTGGCAAAGAGGCAGAAGGGGCACTCTCAGCAGAGGAAAGTGCACGCGGCAGCATCTCATGGGGGTCAGTTGCACTTGCCAACAAAGTGTGCATGACAGTGATGCGTGCACAGTGGTAGAGTGTGCATGCTTGCACACATGGTGAGAGAATGTGCTTGATGACAACAGGCGGCGAGGGTACCTGAACACTCTCAGCTGCAACAGGTGGCAAGGGATTTCGCTCGGTGACACATGCGGTGAGGGAATGCGCTCGACAGTGGTGTGCCGGCCTGTCGTTGTTTGACCTTCTAGACTTGGGTGGAATTTCCATTTTTGCTAGAGGTAATTTTGGGATGCCCCATGTATAAAAGGGGGTGAACCTTTTACCATTTTTACCTTTGTAAAAATATTTTGGTGTTTTTCTTACACAGCAGCACATGGATCTTGGTGAGGGCACAGTGTACCGGAGAAGCTTTTAGTAGGGAAGCTCTGCCGGAGGTCCTTCTGCTAATTGTAGGAAAGCTCCAAGGGAGTGGGAGTCTTTGCGGAGGTTTTTCAGTGGGGTGGACGCATCAGGAAGAAGAGGGAAAGGCTCGGCAAGGCTTTTCGACAGGGCTCAGGGGTTTCCGGGGGAGGCATAGGTCTTGCGGAGGTTTCTTGCTGGGAAGTGAGGAATTCCGACAACCACAGAGGTTTTTTCGGTGGGAAGTCTTGTGAAGACTTTTCAGTGGACTGTCGGTGGTTTTTCGGCAGGACTCAGGGGTTTCCGAGAGTGATCGAAGGGTCACAAGTAGCCGATAGGTTGCAGGGTAGTCGAGGGGTTATCGTTCGCACGTGCGAAGGGAACAAACATGCTAGCAAGGTGTTGTGCGTACAACGCTTAGCAGCCGAAAAGACAACTTTTGCAGAGGCATATGTGTGAGGGTGACATGTGGGAGGGTGACAGTTAGCATGGGGCTGTAGGGTACGCTCGACAGTGAAGAGCGTGCACGACAGCCGGCTGCGCTTGATAGTGAAGGGCGCACACGACAGTGAGAGGTGCTTGGCGGTCTAAGTGATGCGCTTGGTAGTAAGTCTCGCACAGCATAAAGTTGGGCACGATAGTGGGTTGCGTGGCAGAATAGTGTGCTCGGCGGTCTACGTGACGCGCTTGGTAGTAAGTCACGCACGTCAGTGAGTTGCGCACATCAGTGAAGTTCACTCGGTGGTAGAGAGCGTGCACAGCCACTGACTGCGCTGGTAGTGGGGCGCGGGCACGATAGTCAAGCCAAACATTTTGAAGGGACAAGTGTATGCACTCAATGGCCGAGTCTTCAGGCAGCCAGGGTCCTGTCGTCATTTCGAAAGTTAAGAATCTTCCAAGAGCGGGGGAGCTAGGGACCAGTGATTTTACTGGTGAAAGTTTGGTTAGAGGGGACCCCATCTGGCTCACGGAGCATTCATGTAAACTGGAGTGGCCTCTGAGTGACACCTTTATCAGTGAACCAGTACGCTTTGAGGCCCGGGAAAACAATGATGGCACAATTTTAGTTGAAGAGGGTTTTGCACTCCTCCACTATCTTCATAGGGAGATAGTTTCTAGCGAAAAACTACTCACCCTCGAGAAGAGGATGGTTTAGACAACGGGGTTGGTTTGGTCCTCTGCTAGACTCCGACTGCAAGGGGAGCATCAGTTTTTGAGAGGGTATTCTTCTTGGACCCTTAATGTGCTGCAATTATACGCAGACACACTCGAGCGCGCTTGCTTGGTAGCAGCAATTCAATGCTCTATAGGATACTTCGACTGTTGCTCAAACACCATCAAGGTTCTACTGGAGACTTGGAGTCACGTTAGTAGCACGTGGCTCTTTGGCCATGGCGAGGCAGAGATCTCTCAGGTAGATCTTCACTTTAGTCGTGGGCTATCATTGATGGGAGCACTGTATGATGAGTTCATGCCTAAGAACTCAGTCATCTTTTGTGGGGCATCTTTGGGGACCGAAGTGCCTCCTATTGGGCTTAAGGAGATTTTTTAGATCTACCAACTCCTTAGCTCCCAATCTAGTGGTAGCCGTGTAACCTTCACCCAGTGGGTAAGATTATTCTATGGTGAACACCCTAATGCGGTCGAGTTTGATTGCTATTTAGGGAGAAAGGGGATGTTGTTACAGAAGAAACCCCCCTGGCCTACAAATCCCAATCTCGGGATGTTAGCATTTCATGGCTGCCTACTTGGTTCGCTCTTCCAGGGGCAGCGAGCATAATTTGTATAGGCACACTTTACATAGCCTATGACAGGCAAGGGGGCGCCAATATGCCCTTGTGCAGCCAATCCTGTGCAGTATCTACTATGGGCTGAGTGCTGTGTCATAGGGAAAACCTTACAAAGGGAAAGAAGGTGGTCATGGGCTGGTAGGCGGTGAGGCCTTTCCTAGGGACACACCCTTCCCCATTCATTATGTGTTCGGGTGGCTTGCAGCCTACTTTCCTATCACATACATCAGAGACCTATCCTTGGAGGAGTGAATGTCTCCTCATCTGGTGAAGATCGCAAGGCAAAGGGCCATTTTCCATACCCCTGGGCATGGACAAAATTTGTTCGGGAACGAGTCCTCTAGCATGCGTCGAGTCCCTTTTCCAGTGGGGGGTTTCACCGACCGTGCCTTTGTGGATGAGCTTCATAAGGAGCTGGATGGTGCTCCCACAGGCATCCGAGAGCTCATGTATATCCTTAGTATCTGTGGAGGGATCTTGTCCTATCGGACACCATATGGTGCAAAACTTGAAGGGTATTATCCCCACTGCTTTGCTTGGCAGCATGGACGTGATCAGGGTTGTTCCTTCTCAGTTTTGTTTGAGAAGTGTTATGAAGACTGAGATGTTGGGAACCATCCGCAAATCATGGAAGGCGGCCCATGTTTGCACTGCTTGGTCAACTTGCTTGGAGCTTACTGAAATAAACAAGTTTGTCGTACCGCATTTTGACAGAGTAGTCCAAGGAACCGAGGCACATGAGTGTTGTTGGAGGATCACCTATCATGGATATTGGGAAATCGACCACCCTTGGAAAGGGGAGAACAACAACTGGTGCCAAGAGACCAAACCAGGGAAGAATTTCAGACCCCCTCCTTTTGGTCGTATCCTAAAACTTGATTATCCCAGGAACTGGAAATCTCTTGGAGTGCCTCGAGAGATAGCAGCAGATGAATCATCACCGCAAGTACTTTCTTTAAAGGAGAGGACATGAACCCTCTCTGACAATCTTAGTTCCATTTTTTAATGGAAAGAAGGTTGAAAGGTTCCCGACCACGAAGGGCATCCGATGCAGGATCTTAATGCCTTAATAGGAAGTGGTCCTCATAGTGCTCCTCCCACAGGTTCTTTATGTGGGGAGGGCTCAAGAAAGACTGCACCTTCACACGAAAGAAGAAAGAAGAGGAAACGATCTGCACTTGCTGATACTTCTAGATCCCGGTCTACTGCTGCACCTCTTTGAAAACACAAGACTGCTAGACCATTTGTTGTACCTGAGCCAGCAGTTAGCTCCCTATCCCCTACTACTTTAGACACTGAGGGTGGAGATGTCAGGATCTCAGAGCCCATCATCATTCCTTCAGATCAAGAGATGACTCCTGACCTTGGAGTGGTGTCCTAGGCCTCAGAGGTGGGTCCTGCGACGGTCAAGCCAATGAGTTCCGATTCAGGTCCATGCCCCGAGGAGAGTGCCTCTTAAGAATTGAGAGGGGCAAGTGGGCTGCTGATGAAGGCCCAATTATTGTTCAAGGAGAAGAGTTTGAAGTTACTAAGGAATCTGAGCCACATGAGGCCATTGTGGGTGATGGGGGTCCGAGAATTGTTGGAGAAAAGAAGCTAGATGAGAGGTCTGAGCAACCAGTGGCAGTTGCTCCTAGTGATATGGATGGGGGCGTGAGAGATGAAGACCCTGAGATTGCTCAAGGAGATGAGGCTGTCCCTAGTGGGCAACTTGAGGCAATTGCTCCTGATGAGGTGATAAAGGCCTTGGTTCCTGGGTCGCCAAAATTCGTAGCTCGATCAAGGCTTGAAAATTTTGGCGACCTGGGCTTCGAAGTTGCTCCCTAGGAGGCGGCCATAGCTATGGCCATTGTCCCTTCAACTTCGACTCACCACTTCAGTCATGGTGACCTCATCTTTTGAGTTATCCCCGCCTAGACATACTTTCAGCGGGGCATCTGGCATGATTGCGGACATGCTTCGTGCAGTTCTTCAGCGATTAAAGGAGCAGCCTCTCGTCGAGCTGGGCGAGGCATTGACCAAACTCAGGGAGTTTGCCCTTGCAACCACTGTTCTGGGGAACACGTCGCCGTGAGGGGGTGGATTCCTGTGCACAGAAGAAGGCTGCCATGGTCACTCATCAACTCATTCTCAAGATGGAACGAAGAGCTTGTTTTAAGAAGAGGATAGCCATAAGGATGGAGATGCGGAGGCTGAGCAGCGAATTTGATGATCTTGAGCGGGAAATAAATAAGAGGAGGGCCCTGGATGCCTCTTTGGCTGAGGATCTATCAGACCTCATTTGCACCATTTAGTCAGAAACTGCCTCCATGGAACATGAGGCTCAAATGTTGATTGAACTGAAGGAGCGTATTCAGGGTGCTGAGGCCACTTCTGAAGAGTCTAGGGTGAAGATCATTGAAATAATCCATCGATTTTGAGGGTGACTTCACTTGTTGTTTTTTGATTATACACAGACAATTTGTACACACATTTTTCTAACATTAATGAAGTTCCTATTTTACTTTTGCTTGTTTAAGACCAGCATCTCTTTGTTCTTTATTACTGCCTTCCAGGAAACTGTATGATAGTAAGAAGCCCTTTCTCTGATTTTCTCGCGGAGCCTTTTTGGGTTTTCATTGTGCCCCATTTTTTTCTTTTTTTTGACAACTTTTGGCCATGATAGCCAGTGGTGCTACCATGCCCCTCATTTTTGTTTCTTTTCTTTCCTTTTGACACTTTTTTCCATGGTGCCCTTTTAGATTTTTACCGTGTCCGTCTTTTGATGTTTTTGCCCATGGTGCCCTTTTCGGGTTTTCACCACGTCCGTCTTTTGATATTTTTGCCTACGACGCCCTTTCAGGTTTTCGTTGTATCCATCTTTTCAGAGAGATGAGAGGAGGTAGAGTACCCGAGCCCATGTCTCGTGGTGTGGCAAGCAGCTGCGGCCTCAATGACCTCGAACGGAGCAACGATTCCCTTTTCGCCTCTTAGCCCTTGATTAGTCAGTGACTCATAGTTCATCATCCTCATGATGTGATGAGCTTGTTAACTATAGCGACTCCATTCAGGGGAGGTTGTCGCCTCCGGACGAGATGGGTTCTTTGAGGTCTGTTCTCCATCATAGCTTTTAATTCTGGCATGAATCCCTTCTGGGGCTTTGAAGCGATCTGTACTGGAGGGGCTTCTTCTACTTTGGCTCTCCCTTTGCACAAGGCTTCTAATTGGTTTTGAAGGTCTTGTATTTATTTCTTTAGCTCGGCAAGAGCATCTTGATCTTGATGGTGAGCTGGGCAGTTTGCATTTGGCTCCTTTAGCACCAATTGGTTACGTGCCTCGATCTCGCCCTCCGGATCTTTTGAGGATCGGGCAGCATGCATCTCGGGTTTCGAGGGAAGACTCGGGACGTTCTTGAGATCGCTCTCTTGGGAACCTCATCCGAGAATAGGGGCAAGTGTTACCAATCGGTGAGAGAGGAATTTAAGATGGGTTCGGGACTTACTCGGGCTGGCTCGCATGGGAGCCCCTCTTAGATCATGAAGAAAGCCCTCCAGTAATACAACTGGTTTGAAATCGCCTCCATTGGCTTGTATTCTTTTGTTATTTGAAATCACACACATATGGAAAATATTATAAGATAGGTGGGTCAGACCTCACCCTATTCGTCTTTGGTGAATGTACACAAGCCTACGCATTCAAAAGAAGAAGAGAAGAATAAGAGAATAAAGATGGGGGAGAGAAGAATTCGACTGAGTGGGAAGATCAGAGCAGTGACTCAGCTGGTGAATAATTGGCCTGACGTGGTAGCAAAACGGGCTCGGTAACTCAAATCGGCTCACATGATTACTACTAGACATCATTACTAATACCGACTAGCTAGGCACGATGGTTAGTCTGTCATGGCAATAAAGTGGGCCAAGTAATTCTAGCGCAACAACATTACGGCTAGATGATAGGACTACCATGAGAGGTTAACCTCGATCCCTCTTAGTCGAATGAAAGAATAACAGAATGAAGGTCATAAGGAAAGAATAAGAAATGAAATAAGAGAAGAAGGGAACAGAAGGAAGGAGGGAGAGGAAAGGAAGAGAAAAGTGTGAGAGACGAGGGAATAAAAGAGAGAGGGGGAGACAGACGCAGTCGACGTTAGGCATTATCGACTGTGTTAAAAGGAAGAGAGAGAAACGACAGTCGGTGATAGGCTTCGCTGACTGTGTCAGAAGAAGAGAGAGACAGTGCAGTCGACATTAGGCTTCGTCGATTATATTAAACAAAGAAGGGAGAGGAGATGCAGTCGACGCTAAGCTTCACTGACTGTATTGAACATAGAAGAGAGAGGAGATACAGTCGACACTAGGTTTCACTGACTGTATCAGATATAGAAGAGAGAGGAGATGCAATCGACGTTAGACTTCACCGACTGTGTCAGACAGAGAAGAGAGAGGAGATACAGTCGACGCTAGGCTTCACCGACTGTATCATAAAATAAGAAAGGAGAGAAACCCAGCCAGAGCCAGGCTTGCACCGGTTGTGATGGAAAAGAAGAAAGAGAGAGAAATCGAGTCGGCGCTATGCACTGATCATGACAGATGAAAGAGAGAGGGAGGGAGTGAAATCCAGCCGGCGTTAGGCTTGCGTCAGTTGTGACAGAAGAAAAAGAGAGAGAAATTGAGCTAGCGCTAGGCTTCGTCGACTTTGACAGAAGAGAAAGAGAGAGAGAAATCGAGCCGACGTTAGGCTTCACCGACTGTGACAGAGGAGAAAGAGATAGAGACGAGCAGAAGGGAGAGAAAGAGATACAAACGAGAAGAAGAGAGAGAAAGAGATAGAGATAAGAAGAAGGGAGAGAAGAGAAAGAGGGGACGAGAGAGAAAGAGGGGATAGGAGAGAAAGAGGGGAGGAGAGAGAAAGTTACATTCTCTAAGGGTACCAACCCTTTTCTTCTCTCTCCTCTCTCCCTCTCCAATACACCCACAAGCTTAAACAAAATCAGAACTTTATTGATTGATCCAAGAAAAATGAATCCAGCCTTTGTACAATGAGGCATTGCCTGTTTATATAAAATTGGGCTAAAACGTGGGTGTACGGCCAAAAACTAACTAGAATTGAAGATAATTACAATCTAATAGAATTAAAATAAATTCTAAAAATGAGTGAAAAAGGATTGTTTTGCCCCTGCCTAACAATGTGTAGAATTCCAGAATAGTTGCTGTAGTTGCCCGGGAACTTGCGTGATCTTTCGTGACTGACCCGGCGTTGTTTTGATGCTCGTTTGATCGAAAGATTATTGTTTTCTTATAAGGCTCGGCATGGCGATCGTTTTGATACCAACTTCGAGTTATGAATAATGTTTTTGAGCCATGATCATGAGACTTGAATTTTGGATGAATCTTGAAAACTTTGGATCGATTGTGTGCTCCTTTCGTAATGTTTCTGTGTGATTTCTTTGTTGAATTACACTGAGCATTCCGTCACGATCATGTTGCAACAAACACAGCCTGATTTGGTGTCCAGATGAAGATTTTGACGTCTTGAGTTTTTTATTCGAATCTTGAAATCCGGTGGCCAAGATTTACAGCTGCTTTGACACCTTCATGTGTGAAATCCAATCATTCATCGTACGCGAGGTTTGGACCAGAGATAGCCTCGGACCTCACGCACATAATGCAATTGGTTTCGTGCCGATTGGGTATGCGAGCGTCGTGATTTGGCTGTCGAACGAGGAGTGCTGCTACTGAATTTTTTGCAACTTCGTTCACAGATCAGCTACGTCCATTTAGTTTTTCTCTCTGCTCGGGCATCGTCACGGGGCGTACCACATATCGAATTTCTCATCTTGATGGGACGAACACGCTCACCAAATTCGGGAGCGATCAGACTTGGAACGAGTGAGATATAGGCCCCAAAAGTGTCTGCCCATGATTGTAAAAATAGCCACCTTTAATGGTGTTTTAATGCAGGGTGGCCACACGGGAATAATGTGCGACCTACCAGTTTTTGATATTTTACGCATAACTTTGTCTTGGAGTGTCCGATTAAGCTGAAAATTGAACCATAGGGGTTTTCGATCGTGTTGGATTTAATGGTGGTTGTCCCATAGCTCTTTGACACACCAAAAGTATGGCTCTAGTTATGGGGTCCATTTCTGGGTGCTAGAGACCGATTTTGCTGAAATTGTTTCTTTGTGGTCACTGCCTTAGATATGTCTAATCGCAATGAAACTTGACAAGTGGTCTTTTGAAGTATTGATGAAGATCTTGACCAATTCTGGCGAAATTCTGAGACTGTCAAAATTTCCACTTTTTTGTAGGCTTTATTGACCTTCTTCTTATCAGGGACCAAGGTGATGAAAAATACGTTCAAACAGGTTGCCCCATTGAATGTTGTGCTTCAAGAGAAGTGAGAAGGGCAATCATTCAGAAAATTTCCTTCGGCTTTTACTTTTTTCCTTCCTAGCCACAGGACCACATAAACGCCGAGGAGATTCACGTAATGGTGTAACTAGGATGCTCAGACGTAGGGATGCATTGTTCGCGGGTCCGTCCGTGGAGACTTTTGGGGGGAGAAGAGACTTTGTGAGGGATCTTATCGAAGTCCTCACCCTCGTGTGGATTGTTAGTGATTCTGAAACTGAGGATTTTGTATGGACCTTGTCAGTCAGAATCATGCCCGTTTGGCAATTGAGTGACATGTCGAAGGGCATTGTTCCGATTTGGTCTGGGTTTGTTTGCTTTGGTCGGTGTTGTTTGCTGTTACACCATGTTTTCTTTTGATAGTCAGAATACCACTGTAGGTCTCGTCTACTGGGTCCAATCGGAAGTAGTTTTTTTAGCCGATTCCGAAGGTCTAGGCCTACCGGTTAGGCAAGTTGAAGTCTCTAGTAGGTTTCACCCTGGCTTTGTCAGTTTCTTGCCTTTGTAGTGTTTATTTTTAGAGTGTGTTTGTGATCTCGTGGGAATAATGTTCTTCCTCATGAGACTTCTCTTGCCGTCTTGACGAGTCTTTTGTCTTTTGAGTTCTTTTTGTAACTAGACTCAAGCTGTCGGAATCTTTTCCTTGAAGCTCATATTTTTGGATTCTTGGCATGTGCCATCAAGAATTTTCTTTTTTTTAAGTGAGGGCTGAAGTCGCCTGTTGAGACTAGTGTTGCATCAACCTGCTTATTGGTCTAAGCATCCTTTGTGGATTTTCGCTTAAACATGGGAAGCTGCATTGTAGAGACGATTTTCACCAACTTCTTTTTATTTTGGGGCTTTGTTTTTTTACCAATGGCCTTTCGACCATGTCCCCCTTTATTTTCCATTTTTACTCACGATGCCTTTTGGGTTTTCACCGTGCCCGGTTTTTTATTCATGGAACTCTTTTACACATGGTTTCGTGACCATGCTCGTCCGTCATTTTTACTCATAGCGTTCCCTTGTTAAGGTATACACCATGCCTGTTATTTCATCATTTTTTTTTATAAAGGCGTGTTTAAGGTCATGCCTTTGGGACCTGTGCTAAACAGTTTAATGTCATGTGCCCTGGACGTGCACTATGGTTTAAGGTCATACAGCTGGACCGTGGTTGTGCAGTTTAAAGTCATACAACTAGGACAGTGCAGTTTAAGGTTGTGCGACTAGAACTCCGCTACTGTTTAAGGTCATATAGTTTGGACCGTGGTTCGAAGCCTTTCAAAGTCGTGCGGTCAGGATGTGCACTATGGTTTAGGGTCATACAGCATGGACCATGCAGTTTAAGGTCGTGCAGCTAGACCTCTGCCACAGTTTATGGTCGTATATTTTGGACCATGTAGTTTTAGGGTCATGCAACTAGGCAAGAGCTGTGCGGTTTAAGGTCATGTAGCGCGGACCAGGGCTGTGAAGTTTAGGGTCGTGCAACGCAGATCAAGGCTGTACAGTTTAGGGTCATGCAGCACAGACCAAGGCTGTGTAGTTTAGGGTCGTGCAACACAGACGGACCAGGGCTATGCAGTTTAAGGTCCTGCAGTGCAGACCAAGGCTATGTAGTTTAGGGTCATGCAGTGCGGACCAAGGCTGTGCAGTTTAGGGTCGTGTAGCGCAGACCAGGGCTGTGCAGTTTAGGGTAGTGCAGCATGGACCAGGGCTATGCAGTTTAGGGTCGTGTAGCGTGGACCAGGGCTGAGCAGTTTAAGGTCGTACAACATGAACCAGGGCTATGCAGTTTAAGGTCGTGCAACATGGACCAAGGCTGTGTAGTTTAGGGTTGTGCAGCACGGACCAAGGCTGTGCAGTGCGGACCAAGGTTGTACAGTTTAGGGTCGCACAACGCAGACCAGGGCTGTGCAGTTTACGTGCAGCATGGACAAAGGTTGTGCAGTTTAGGGTCGTGCAG
>NW_006497389.1:1527253-1548301 GCF_000471905.2 Amborella trichopoda
CTGTGCATTAGGGTCGTGCAGCGCAGGCTAGGGCTGTGCAGCACAAACCATGGTTGTGTAGTTTAGGGTCGTGCAATGCGGACCAGAGCTGTGCAGTTTAGGGTCGTGCAGCGCAGGCTAGGGCTGTGCAGTTTAGGGTCATGCAGCGCGAACTAAGGTTGTGCAGTTTAGGGTCGTGCAACATGGATCAGGGCTGTGAAGTTTAGGGTCGTACTGCATGGACCAAGGCTGTGCAGTTTAGGGTCATGCAGCGCGGACTAGGGTTGTGTAGTTCAGGGTCGTGCAGCACGGACCAGGGCAGTGCAGTTTAGGGTCGTGCAGCGCGGACCAAGGCTGTGCAGTTTAGGGTTGTGCAGCATGGATTAGAGCTATGCAATTTAGAATCGTGCAGCACGGACCAAGGCTGTGCAGTTTAGGGTCGTGCAGCGAGGACTAGAGCTGTGCCGTTTAGGTCGTGCAACACAGACCAAAGCTTGGGTCGCCGTGTAGGCAGCAGTCTGACTCCCCAGGGATAAGATACGGATGACTGATGAAGGGTCCAAATATGAAGGCTGACCTTATTGGAGAAGGGGTGACAAATGTGGTCCAGAATAATTAAGCATGAGGCAAACCACTGGGGGTTGGAGCAACGATAATGACCGTAACTCTACTGAGGATAATAAACTGTAGTAAAAATGTGGGACTCTTAAAACCTGATTTTGATCTACCTAGGCTCCACTTTGCTATGGATAATAGATCAGAGTCAAGGTACCATCTCAATGGGGATAATGCCATAAGACACACAAGGGTTCGGTCTTCGAAAACACAACAGTCGATGGGTTGTTAAAACTCAGCTGATGCTGTGAATGAGCCGTGACATTGTTTGAACACAACCGGTGCTAAGTAAATGGACGCTAAGGTTGTTGAAATTCACCCAGCGGCAAGTCACTTCAACCGAGTAGCCGGTGATGGGCATGGAATGATACTTGAGCCAAGACCCGAGCCTGATCCGGTCCAGCCCATTTGTTAGAATTTTACAGGAGGCGATGAGTGTTGCCTCGAGCTTTGGGTCAAAGCCTGACCCTGCTCATCGTCGTTTGGCTTCCCTTGGACATGACTGGGATTCCTAGTTTGTGACGGGCGTTCGAGGGTAGTGCAAGCTATATAAGGGGGTAAAACCCCGTTTTCCCTCACTTTTCACTGAAGGTAAAAACTTAAGAAAATTTTTAGCGGTGAGTAAAGGGTGCCCGATAGAAGTTCCGGCAAGTGGCAAGGGAGATTTCGGCAAGAGATCAAGTGTTTCGGGAAACCTTACAGGGAAGGTTTCAGTAAGCAAAGGTTTTTGCAGGAAAGGTTTTTTGGCAAGCAGGACTTGCCCAGGATTTGCAGGAGTTTTGAGGTTAGCACATGGAGCTTTCCGGGAAACAAAAGAACTCTGATGTGGGTATTTTGAAGGTGGAAGAGGCGAGAAGTGTGGTGGTAGGCATTTCCTCAAGTCTTGGGAAGTTTTCAGGAAGTTTTACGAGTTTATCGAGGGTACTTCCCTGCCAAAAACACAGTTGGAAAAATCTCCAAGTGAGTTTTCCAACATTGTTGTGAATTTGCAGAGGTTCCCAAGGACTTAGGGAAAGTTTGCAGAAGTTTTTGGTGTGGTTCTGGTGACATCCTGGCAAAAAACGTAGGCGGGGCAAGTTTTTTTTTCAGTGGGTTTTCGGCCGTGTAGGAGAAGTTACGACAGGAAACTAAAGGGACAAAACGATTGCAGGGAAGGTGAACAGTCGTGGGAGGTGAGCCGTCACAGGGAAGGCATATGGTTACCTCGTTCGTGTGTCAGGCGGTGTTGAAGGACATGGTGACGGTAGGCATTCGCTCGTGTGTCAGGCGACGTTGGAGGATGTGGCTGGTTAGGTGCCTCGATCTCGCCCTCCGGATGCTTGGAGGATCGGGTGGCAAGAGTCTCGGGTTTCGAGAGAGACCCGGACGTTTGTGAGATCGCTCTATTGGGAACCTCGTTCGAAAACGGGGGCAAATGTTACCAACTGGTGAGAGAGGAATTTAAAGGTAGGTTCAGGACTTACTCGAGCTGACTCACGTGAGCATGTCATTCTCACGTTCAGAATCACCGCCCTTGGCTCGTATTCTTCTTATTTTCTGCTTTCCTGCGATCACACACATATATGGCAAAGGTTATGGAACAGGTGGGTCAAGCCTCACCCTTTTCCACTTTGATGAACATACACATGCACGTGTTTTCAAAAAGGAGAAAGAAAAATGGGGGGAAAGAAGAATTCGACCAAGTGAGAAGGTCAGAGCAGTGACTAGGCCGGTGGATAATTGGCGTAACGTGGTAGTGAAACGAGCTCGGAAACTGAGACTGGCTCACGGGATTGCTACTAGACGTTATTGCCAATATCGACTAGCTAAGTATGATGGTCGGTCTGTTGTGGTAGTAAAGCGGGCCAAGTGAACTTGGTGCAACAACATTGTAGCTAGACGACAGGACTGCCATGAGATGCTAACCTCAATCCCTCTTGGTCAAACGAAAGAGTAGTAGAGGAATGGGTAAAGAAAGGCAGGGAATAGACGGAAGGAGAGAGAAGAAGGAAGAGAGGAGGGAGAGGAAGTAAGAGGAGATGCAGTTGACACTAGACATTGCCAACTGTTTCAGGAGATGATAGAGAGAGGAAGCAGTTGGTGCTAGGCTTCACCGACTGTGTCAGATGAGAAGAGGGGAAGAGAACCAACTGGCTCTAAGTCTCGCCAACTGAAAGAAGAAGAGAGGAAAAACCAGTCGGCGCTAGGTCTTGCCGACTGATAGAAGAAGAGAGAGAAGACAAATTGGTGTCAAGTCTCATCGATTGATAAAAGAAGAAAGAGAAGGCCAACTGACGCTAGGCCTCGCCAACTGATAGAAGAAGAGAGAGAAGACCAACTGACGTTAGGCCTCATCGATTGATAGAAGAAGAGAGAGAAGACCAATGGGTGTTAGGCCTCACTGACTGATAGAAGAAGTGAGAGAAGACCAACCGGCGTTATGCCTCGCTATTTGACAAAAGAAGATAGAGAAGACCAACAGACGTTAGGCCTCGTCAGTTGACAAAAGAAGATAGAGAAGACCAACTGGTGTTAGGCCTCGCCAATTGACAAAAGAAGATAGAGAAGACCAACCGATGCTAGGTCTTGCCAATTGACAGAAGAAGATAGAGAAGACCAACATGCGCTAGGCCTCTCCAGTTGACAGAAGAAGATAAAGAAGACCAATCGGTGCTAGGTCTCGCCAGTTGACCAACCGACGCTAGGTCTCACTAGTTGACAGAAGAAGATAGAGAAGAGCAACTAGCGTTAGGCCTCACCAGTTGACAGAAGAAGATAGAGAAGATCAACCGACGCTAGGTCTCGCTAGTTAACAGAAGAAGATAGAGAAGACCAACCGGTGCTAGGTCTCATCAGTTGATAGAAGAAGATAGAGAAGACCAATTGGCACTAGACCTTGCTAGTTGACAGAGGAAGATAGAGAGAAGAGAGAAAAAGCGAGAGAAGAGAGAGGGAGAGAAGAGAGAGAGGGAAGGGGAGAGAAAGAGGAGAGAGATAAGAGAGAGAAAAGAAGGAGAGAGAGAGGGAGGAGAGAGAGAGGGAGGAGAGAGAGAGGGAGGAGAGAGAAAATTGCCTATCTAAAGGGTATCAGCCCTTTTCTTCTCTCTCCTCTCTCTCTCTCTCTCTCCAAGACGTAGTCATAGGCTCAAGCAAGGAATCAAAATTTTTATTCAATCTTCAAATCATTAATTGAAGGTCGAAGGGTCCTATTTACAATGAGGCAGTGTCTGTTTATATAGAATTGTGCCCAAATATGGGTGGATTGATCAAAATTAGATCTAATTGCTGAAAATTAAGATTTAATTGAATTAAAAGAAATTCTAAAAATGGGTGGAAGTGGACTGTTTTGCTCCTGTCTAACAATGTGTGGAATTTCAGAACAGTCCTTGCTGCTGCCTGAGAACTTGCGTGATCTTCCATGGCTGACACGAGGGTGTTCTGATGCTCGTTTGATTAAAAGATGAATATTTTCTTGTAGGGCTCGGCATGGCAATCGATTTGATACCAATTGTGAGCCTTGGATCGTGTTTCGAACCACGAGCACGAGACGTGAAATTTGTTTGAATCTTGAAAACTTTAGATCGATGATGCACTTGTTCCTTGATTTTTTTTTTGTGATTTTTTCATTGTAGCACACTAAGCATGCTGTCACGATTGCATGGCAACAAATGGGACACAATTTGGAGTCCGAATGAAGATTTTGTAACTTTTGAGTTTTGGCTAGAATTTAGAATCCGACGGTTGGAATTTCAGTTACTTCATCGGCTTCGTGCATGAAATCTATCTGTTGATCAATTACGAGGTTCGGACCAATGATAGTCCTAAACCTTACGTACACAATGGAATTAGTTTCACGTTGATCCGTTGCGCAAGCATTGTGATTTGGTCCATCGAGTGAGGCGTGTCGCTGCTCAATTTTCTCTAACTTCTTCACGGATTGACAACTTCTCTCTAGTTTTTCTCCCTGTTTGGACATCGTCATGGGGCATACCACTTATCAAATTGTTCATCTTGATGAGACAATACACTTACCAAATTTGGGAGCGATCCATCTTGAAACGAGTGAGTTACGGGCCCCGAAAGTGAGTGCCCGTGACTGTAAAAACAACTGCCTTTAATGGTGTTTTGGTGCAGTGAGGCCACACAGGAATAGTGTGTGGCCTCTCCTGTTTCAACGTTTGGCTCATATCTTTGTTTTGGAGTATCCGATTAAGTCGATATTTGGCCCATAGGAGTTTTCGATCATGGCGGCTTTAATGGCGATGATCCCATAGTGATTTGAGACACCAAAAATGTAGTTCAAGTTGCAGGGTCTATTTCAAGGTGTTAGAGACAGATTTTCTGAAAACTGTTCCCTTGTGTTCACTGCCTTAGACATGTCGGAATGCGACGAAACTTGGTAGGTAGTCTTTTGAAGTGCTGATAAGATCTTGACTAGTTCTGGGGCCATTATAAGACTGTCGGGAATTTCCAATTTTTTGTAGGATTTATTGCCCTGCTTCCTACTTATTCCTAATCAGGGATCAAGGTGCTGAAACATACGTTCAAACAGCTTGCCCTGCTGAATGTTGTACTTTAAGAGAAACAAGAAGGACAATCCTTCATAAAGTTTCCTTCAGATTTTAATTTTTTCCTTCCTAGCCATAGAACCACGTGAACGTCGAGGAGATTCACATAATGGTGTAACTAGGCTGCTTAGACGTAGGGATGCATTGTTTGTGGGTCTGTCTATGGAGACTTTAGGGGGAGAAGAGACAAATTGAAGGTGCTGTTTGCTGCTACACCAGTTTGCTTTTGATGATCAGAGTACCACTTTGGGTCTCGTCTATTGGGTCTACTCGGGGGCAGTGTTAGCCGGTCCCAAAGGTCTAGGCCTGTCAGCTAGGCGAGCTAATGTCTCTGGTAGATTCCGCTCTGGCTTTGTAAGTTTCCTACCTTGGAAGGATGTTGACTAGGCTACTTTGTCACCTAGCCTCATGGAGAGAGGCATGCACATTTCATTCATGGGGAGAAGGTCCCCGGAGAAGGACAAGGCATGCACATTTCATGCATGGGGAGAGGGTCCTGGAAGAAAGATAAGGCATGTGCATTTCATGTATGGGGAGAGGGTCCTTGAAGAAGGATAATGCATGCACTTTTCATGCATGGGAAAAGGGTCCTTGAAGAAGGATAAGGCATGTACATTTCATGCATGGTGAGAGGGCCCTTGAAGAAGGATAATGATTGGCGATGTTGTCACCCAGCCTTGAAGAAGAATATCGGTTGGGCTACCTGTTCACTTAGGACTAAAGAAGGATGTTGACTGGGCTACCTGTTCACCCAGGACTGAAGAAGGACGTCGACTGGGCTACCTATTCACCCAGGATTAAAGAAGGATGTCGACTGGGCTACCTGTTCACTCAGAACTGAAGAAGGAAGTCAATTGGGCTACTTGTTCACCCAAGACTGAAGAAGGACGTTGACTGTGCTAGCTGTTCACCCAAGACTGAAGAAGGATGTCAACTGGGCTACCTGTTCACCCAAGACTGGAGAAGGAAGTCGATTGGGCTCCCTATTCACTCAAGATTGGAGAAGGAAGTCTACTGGGCTACCTGTTCACCTAGGACTGAAGAAGGACATTGATTGGGCTACTTGTTCACCCACGACTAGAGAAGGAAGTTGACTGAGCTACCTGTTCACCCAGGACTAAAGAAGGACGTCGACTGTGCTACCTGCTCACTTAGGACTGAAGAACGAAGATGAGGGATGATTTTAACGTCTACACCCTGCTGGACATCTTGATGATGAAGGGAGTGCTGGCTGAGGCCATATGTGGAAGTGAATGTTGCATCAAGCTGATTTTATTGTTCTGAGCACCCTTTGTGGGTTTTCACTTAGACTGGGGAAGCGGCACTGTAGAGATGGTTTCACCAACTTCTTTTTTTTTATTTGGGCCTCTTTTACCCATGACCTTTCGGCCATGTCCACCTTTTTTTTTTCCACTTTTACTCACGATGCCCTTTCGGGTTTTCACCGTGCTCAGATTTTATTCACGGAACTCTTTTAATCATGGTTTCGTGACCTTGCCCGTCCATCATTTTTACTCATAGCGTTCCCTTGTTTAGGTATACACCATGCCGGTTATTCTTTTTTTTTTTTGTGAGGGTGTGTTTAAGATCATGCCTTCAAGTCCTGTGGAAAACAATTTAATGCCATGGGGCCTGGACGTGCACTATGGTTTAAGGTCATACAGCTGAACCGTAATGGTGATGGATGGCAGTCTATGAAGGCCATGGAGGGAGTATGGTGGTGGTTTGACGCACTTGGCGAGATGGCTCGAGGCTACCTATGAGATGGACGATGTATGAAATGTGAGTGGATGATGGTGACCCACTAACTTACAACGAGTATAGATGGCGGGATGGTTCACCATGTTGTGAGCATGGGTAAGACTCACTGGGGAATGATGTAGGATGATGAAAGGAATGAACTCACTCGGTAGGTAATGAAGGTGGTGCGTGCACCCTAACAGGTAGGTTAGAGAAGGCATGCGTGAAAGTGAACAAAAAGGCATGTGCGCGTATGTGGTGGCAAGTTTATGGTCATGCCTCTGGGACCTACGCGAAGTAGTTTATCGTAACTTGGGCAGGACATGAACTATGGTTTTAAGGTCATATAGTTGGACCGTGGCTATGCAGTTTAAAGCTGTACAACTAGGACCATGCAGTTTACGGTCGTGCAACTAGACCTTCGCTACAATTTAAGGTCATATAGTTTGGACCATGGTGCTGAGCAGTTTAGGGTCATGCAATATGAACCGAGGTTGAGCAGTTTTAGAGTCATGTAGTGTGGACCGAGGATGAGCAGTTTAGGGTCATGCAGTATGGACCGAGGCTTAGCAGTTAGGGTCATGATATAAGGACTGAGGCTGAACAGTTTAGGGTCGTGCAACATGGACCGAGGCTGAGCAGTTTAGGTCATGTAGTATGGACCGAGGCTGTACAGTTTAGGGTGGTGCAACACGGACCGAGGCTGGGCAGTTTAGGTTTGTACAGTATGGATCGAGGATGTGTAGTGCAGCACGAACTGAGGCAGTGCAGTTTAGGGTCGTGCAGCATGGATTGAGGCTATGCAATTTAGGGTCATGAAGCACAAACCGAGGCTGTGCAGTTTAGGGTCGTGCAGCACAGACCGAGGCTGTGCAGTTTAGGGTCATGCAGCATGGACCGAGGTTGAGCAGTTTAGGGTCATGGAGTATGGATCGAGGTTGTGCAGTTTAGGGTTGTGCAGCATGGATCTAGGCTGTGCAGTTTAGGGTCATGCCACATCGATCGAGGCTAAGCAGTTTAGGGTCGTACAGTATGGACCGAGGCTAAGCAGTTTAGGGTCGTGCAGCATGAATCGAGGTTGTGTGGTTTAGGGTCGTGCAACATGGGTCGTGCAGCATGGACAGAGGCTGTGCAGTTTAGGGTCGTACAGCACAGACCGAGGTTGAACAGTTTAGGGCCATGCAGCACGGACCGAGGCTGAGCAGTTTAGGGTCAGGCAGTATGAAGTGAGGCTGTGCAGTTTAGGGTCGTGCAGTATGGACCGAGGCTCTGCAGTTTAGAGTCATGCAGCACAGACCGATGCTGTAAAGTTTAGGGTCCTTGAGCACGGACCAAAGCTGAGCAGTTTAGGGTCATGCAGTATAGATCGAGGCTGTGCGGTTTAGGGTCGTGCAGCACGAACCAAGGCTATGCAGTTTAGAGTTGTGCAGCACAGACTGAGGCTGTGCAATTTAGGGTCATGCAGCACGGACTGAGGCTGAGCGGTTTAAGGTCATGCAGTATGGACCGAGGATGAGCAATTTAGGGTCATGCAGCACGGATCGAGGCTGTGCAGTTTAGGGTCGTGCAGCACGAATCGAGGCTGGGTCGCCATGTAGGTGGAGCTCCATGAGGAATAGGTTTGTGGATGACAATCTAACTCCCTGGAGATAAAACGGTTAACGCCATACACAAGCAGAGCTCTCAGATGGAAATGATGACCCGACGAAGGATGGCCAACAGAAACAGACTTCACTGGGGATATGGGGGCAAGTGTGAACCCGTGAGGTGAAAGATGAGACTCTATGGAGAATTGACTTATGACAGGTAATCCAACTCCCTGAGGATAAGATAGCTTGGTGTAAAACAAATCCACTAGGGATTAGAGAGGTAAGAATGACCCTAACTCCACTGGGGATAATGGGCTGCAGTATGGGTGTGACTCCTACTGGGGGATAAGGGACAGCTCGAAGTCACGGTTTGGGTGCAACAGCCCGTGTGTAACTCCACTAGGGATGACACATCATCGCTTGGGTGCAACTTCACTAGGGATAATGGTAGGGCATACACTGCCTGAAATACAGCATGCACCATTTGTAGCACTGCTGGTTTACTACGAATATTCAATCGGCATTGAGTTCTCACAACACAATCGACACTATTCAGCTCGCATTTTGAATGACCCGTGATGTTATCTGAATTCAACTGGTGCTGAGTTAACTAACGCTGGGGTCGTTGTGGAGACACACCCGGTGCTAAGTCAATTGGCGCTAAGGTTGTATTTGGAAACAAATCCAGCGCTAAGTCAATTGGCATTAGGGTTATTTGGAAATTCACCCGACGCTGTGTCAACCGGTGACGGCGATGGATCAATGAGAGTTACCTCGGGCCTTGTGTCAAAGCCCGACCGGGCTCATAGTCACTTGGCTTCCCTTGAACGCAACTGGAAATTCGAGTTTGTGAAGGGCTTTTGAGGGCAGTGTAGTCTATATAAGGGGGTAAAACCCCGTTTTCCCTTATTTTTCTCCAAGGATAAAAAAAAACTTAAACACAAGTTTTCTTTAACCGTGATGAGAGAGTGCTCGGTTGAAGTTTCCAGCGAGCAGTGGGACTTTAGTAACAGTCTCTGCAGGGAAGGTTCTTCGGCAGGCAGCAGGATTCCAGCAAGGGTTTTGCAGAGAAGACCTTCGACGTGTGGACTTTGCCTGGAATTTGGTGAAGTTGCAAAGAGAGTAGCAGGGAAAGAAGAGACCTCCGGGAAGTTTTCGGCGAAAGAGAGGAAATTTAGGATGCAATTTTCCTTTATGGTAAGGATTTTTAGGGGTTTCTCGACCATTGTGGAAGTTTTTCGACACTGCTCGTGGTGTTGCAGAGGTTTCCAGGCAGTCAAGAGTTTAACGTGGGTTATCTCCATGTTTCGACAATATTAGTGGTGTCGCAAAGGTTTCCCGGCGAGGTTTTGATGAAGTCCAGGCCAAAAGACGTAGGTGGGATAGTTTTCCTATGAGTTTCCAGCTTTGTGGGAGCAATTCCGACGGAAGTCGAATGGTCACAGGAGGTGAACCGTACGGCTGCAGGAGGTGAACCATCGTGGGGAAGTCGTACGATTGCCGAAGACATGGTTACGGTTGGGCTTCGTCCTTGAAAATCATGTGACCATTAAGGAGGCACGAAAACTTAAGTTTTGAGAAACGGGGAGTCTCGAGAGGCGAACAGTCACGACAGGGCCGACGCTAACAGAAATGCAATTGGCGCTGAAACAACAGATGCCAACAACACTTGGTGTGATAGTGCTCCCGATGCCGACCCTTAAACAAAACAACCGGCGTTAGGGGTTGGGCACGCAACCGGCACTGACCTCTAGAGGACCCAACCAGCTTTGGCTTCAATTGGCGCTGATTAACACGTGTGGCTTATCACGATGCGAAGAATGACGCTCGCATGTGTCGGTAAGTTGTGCAGGGTTTGCAGCGTTCGGCAATGAGCTTCATGCGGCAATGTTCATGGGTCGACAAAGAGTGATGAAGGATGTGGCATGGGCTACTTGTTTGAAACCAAATCCAGCAGTACAATAGTGTCGTTCTGTGGAAGGGCCTTCACTGTGAATAGGTTGTTCTTTCCATCATAGGCCAGGTCCTTGCCAGAGGAGCCCATCTTGTATGTTTGATACACACATCGAATGGATCATATGTCGTATGTTTGATATACACGTCAGATGAGGTATCTGACTTGTATGTTTAACATACGCGTCGGATGGACTGAGGCTATCTTCTTAGAGCGGCTTTGCTTTGTCTTTTAGCCTATAATCATCCTCTTACTCAGATAAATTAAAGCTAACTCTCCAAGTGGTTTAACTTCTTTGCCATGAGGAGGTCCTTCCTTTCGTGGGTTTGCTTCTTCCTCATGGGACATGCATTTGTTTTGGCCTGTCACCATCCTCTTACTCTCAGATGCAAGATCAAAAGCACAAGTTTTTGGTTTGTAACTATACTCTTATCTTCAGATGCAAGAGACTTGTAACCTCCCTAGTAATGGGTTATTGTAACTTGTAACTCATTTTTACTGCAATAAACATAAAAAGAGTTAGCTTTTTGTTTGGACTATCTTTCTTGTTTTCACGTTGAGTCCCTTTCTTTTGAATACACATCATGGATAGTACTCCGCCCGTTGATAGGGGGCATTGCTTCTTCTCCATCAAGATGTGCCAATATGTAGGCTTCATTGGGCGAGACATTTTTTATTGTAAAGGGACCTTCCCACTTATGCTCAAACTTCCCTTTACGTCGGCCATGCATAACAATAGGCCTCTTGACAGCTAAGACTAGATCACCACGGGCGAATGATTGGATCTCGACAGACTTGTCAAAAGCCCTCTTCATTTTCCCTTGGTTGAGTTCAAGGTTCTACTGAGCCTCTAGCCTCTTTCCGTCAAGTGCATCCAATTCTTGATATCGGAGCTTGATCTCTCATCTTTGTTTATTCTTTGGTGAATAGCAACTTGCAATGAAGGGATCTGTATTTCGAGAGGTAAAACTGCTTCACCCCCCATAGATCAGAGAATAGGGAGTGGAATCAGTTGCATTTCGTGTAGTAGTACGATAAGCCCACAGTGCTTCGGGCAGCTTCTCATGTCAGTTCTTCCTTGTTTTTGATATTAACTTTCTTATAACATTGCATAGAGTGTTATTGAAAGCCTCAGCTAATCCATTCGCCCGAGGGTGGTACATAGTTGAGTACCTCCACTCGAAACAGAACTAGTTAACTAAGCGATCAATGTGATAACTCCTAAATTGAGGGTCGTTGTCATATATGACCCGGTGGGGCACTCCAAAGGGGTATATGATATGATATCGAACAAAGTAGGACACTGCTGTCCCAGGAACTTGCTTTAGAGGGACCGCTTCAGCCCATTTGGAGAAATAATCTGTTGCAGCTAGGATGAAAACATGGCCCATTGCGGAAGGGGGGTCAATAGGCCCTAAGATGTCCATACCCCATTATGAGAAGGGCCGTGATGCAACCGTAGGGTGTAAGGGCTCTAGAGGCTGGTGAACTAGGCTGGAGTGTATTTGGCATACCTGACACTCTTTAGTAGCTTAATGAATCAACGATTATAGAAGGCCAATAGCATCCCAACCTGCATATTTGTTCATAGAGCTTAGGACTGGGGTGTAGTCCACAGATGCCTGAGTGGACTTCTTCTAACACTTTATTTGCTTCTCGGATGTCGACACATCTAAGAAGAATTCTGTCATACAACTGTCTAAAGAGAACATCTCCTTCGAGGAGAGTATACTTGGTGGACATTCGACGTATGCTGTTGCGTTTGACACAATCTTCTGGAAGCCTTCCATGTTTTAGGAAATTGGTGATGGGCTATCTCCAATCTTCTATTTGCTCAATTTCTGTGCACATTGGGTCAAAGAAATCTGGTTCCCGATTTCGACCCTTAGCTCCTTGATTATGTACAATTTCTTGTTTAGTTTTGATAACTTCTTTGGCTGATAGAAGTGCTCCAAATGGATAATGGGGACACTCGGGGAAGATATTTCTCTTGAGATGGCGGCTGTGCATGGCCTCGAACTCGGGCGTAGGACAACGACCCAATCCGGCCTAGCCCACCATGTACAAAAGGGGGAGGAGAGAGAAAATGGGTCCATCATGCCCTTAATGAGCTCAACGGTCCACCCCGACGGCCTGTTTTGGAGGGTGAGTGTGGCCCTTCTTGACCGGCAAATTTTTCTGCTCGTGATGGCATTGGTTTCGTCCAATTCCGACACCGTTTGACCCTCCATTGACCATTTTTCCCCCGACCCATTTTTTAGCCAAAGAAGGATTTCAAGGGAAAAATGGTCTTTTTTCTTATTGCCTTCCCAAAACATCTTCCTACTTTCTTGAAAATGACATGGAGGTGCACATGGATGTGGGTAGAATACTGTATTTGTGAAGGGCGATAATGAGAAGGCCTTTTTGGATGGGGGTATAAAAAGCTGAGGGGCCCTCAAAGTAATTCATGCTTATGCATTTTTTAAAAAATCATAGAGGGAAATTGGGGGAACAGCAAGGTGGGGCGCAGGCGACTAGAGGACTTCGCAGCGAGCTTCTTCTTCGCGCAGATGGTTGAGGTGTCAAGCACCTGGGAGTTCAGTAAGTTCCTCTCTCTTCCATGCTTTCTTTTCTTCCATGCTTTTTCCTTGGTGCTTATTTTAGCATGATTAAATCTATATTGTTTTTTACCACTGAAAATATCTTTTTGTGCATTCTAAGCATTCTTGCACATCTTTATACACTTTGTAAGCAGTTGTGATACCTTTTAAGTATTTTTAGCACTTTTGGCATATTTAAAATTCTTTTTTGAGCATTTAAAGTGCTTTTGTAGCATCTTCAAGTGCTTATTGAGCATCTTGAGCACTTTTTGGACATCTTAAGTGCATTTTAGGCATTTTTTGAGCATTTTCAATGCCTTTTAAGGATCTCAAGTGCCTTATGAGCATTTTAAGTGCCTTTTGCATTTTTTAGTGCTTTTAATATGTTTTAAGAATTTTTGATCCGTTTTAGGCATTTTTGATGCTTTCCTAAGCATTTTTGCATGGATTTCACCTGATTGGAAGGGGCTCTGTCGGCATTCGCCTGGCTTGGGTGCGTCCCATAGTTTCGTTCCCTAGGCATCCTTTGGGGTACCTTGACTCTTTTTGGCACCTTCTTTGTCAAAAGTCCAGTTTACAAGGGAGATCCAGTTTACAAGGGAGATGCCCTGTGTCTTCCTTTTTGTTGACTCTTCTTTGAATTTTTGCTCACCCTTGACTTTATTCTCCCCATGCCGTTTCAGATGACATGCCCCACTGAATGTCCACCAATCGAGTGGCCAGGACCCTTGGAGTCTAAAAAATGAAGAGTCCAGGGGGAAATAATACCGTAGAGGATGCCATTGTTATTGAGGAAGATGAATCCCCTGTGCCAATGATTGAGGATGAACTGGTTGACATGATTAACGTCAATCTGAATGAACCATCATCTACATCTCGCCCCCCTCAATCGAAGGGGGAAGTTAGACCGCTCCCCCATTCCCATCGGGTGCTCTCTGCCTCTACTTGGTTTACCAATGAGGGTATTGTTTCGGAGCAGTTGAGGATCCCTTTTTCCGTGCAGATAGAGGGGTTGGACTACCTGAGTGCCAAGATCAGCTTCATGGAGTATGTGATGGAGCTCTGGAAGGTTGTTCCTCATCTCATAAGCAGGTCTTCCCATGAGGAGTTGATACAACTTCCTGAGCTCTTGTTGAGGACTGCGGTGAATTTGACAGTTTTCAGGGTTCCCGAGGCTTATAAGCTCAAGGGAATCATGGAGGAACTGTCTCAAATGGTGGGGGAGATCTTGAAGCTGGAAGGGCTAATTTTGCCACTACTGAATCTGTCCGTCGGTCCTCTACTTGACTTTTACTCGGATCAACCCTCTATCTTTGGTTATGCCGAAGGTCTCTTGGAGAAGGTGAAGGAAGGAGAGTACACTGCTCTTGGGGGAATTTCACTATGAGATAGCGAGGCTGGTATGCTTGTTCTTTGACGTCAAATCACCAAGATAGAGGCTTTACTATCGCGGTTCCTTGAGGAAATGGGTGACTTCCCACTGACTAGTTTGGAATCCGACGCTTTCCCTTTGTTAGCAAGGCAAGCAGTATTTCTCAAGGTAGCCGAACTGAAGGATAGGATGGCGATTAGGCAATGCATATCTACCGAGATCTATGCTCACAAGGAGTTATTGGCAGATCATCCTTGCATACTTTCACCCTCACTGCCAGTGCTTGATCAAGACTCTAGCCTTTGTTTAGTTTTGTTTGCTTCCTTTCTTGCGAGGCTCTAAGTTATGCATGTTTGTTCCTTAGAAACAGGCTTTGAGATTTCGAGCCTTCAGCTTGTAACCCTTATTTTGTGATGGAATGAAAGTCTTTTTCTTTTTGCTTCAATTCTCATAGCTTTTCTTTCTTACATGATGTGCACATTTTTACTTCTAGTTGCAGTCTCTTTCAAAGTGATGAGCTATTTCAGAGCCTCTTTTTGGACATGTCCACCCCCCATATGAATTTTACTTAAACACCCTTTCGGGTTTTCATTCAAGCCCTTAGGGTATGTACCATTTCTAGTTTTCGCATACCCCGTGAGAGATTTTTTGTTGCACTTTTGCCCATGGTTTTTTACACCATGGCTGCCATTTTCTCATTTTTACTCATGATTCCCTTTCGGGGTTTTCATTGTGCTCAATTTGAATTCTATTTTATTTTTGGCGTCTTTTACTCACGATAGTTGATCGTGCTACTGTGCCCCGTCATTTTTCTTTTTTTTTCTTTTGACTTTCATGCTCATGACGCCCTTTCTGGTTTTCGTCATGTTCGTCTTTTAAGGAGGTGACTTTTAGGGTCATGCCGTCAGCACCGTGTTGATAGTGTGTTTCTAAGGTCGTACACTAAGTCGTACACTAAGACCTGAGGGCATGTTTAGGGTCATGCCTTCGAGACTGTATGTTAAGGTGAGTGAAGGTAAAAGGGGGTGATGGTATTGTAGAGTCCATTGTCAATTTGGCAATCTTAGGGTGTCATCTTAACAAAGGACTCTATGGCGATGGTGGAGATGATGGTATAAGGATCAGGGGTGGGAGAAATGACAAGATAAAAGGAGAATGAGAAGACAAAAAAGAGAAAAGAAGAGTGAAAAATAGAGAGAGAGAGAGAGATCAGTAGGGGAGAGAAAGAGAGCGGGAGGGAGAGAGTGAGAGAGAAAGAGAGCGAGAAATAAAGAGAGGAAGAAGAGCAAGAGATAGGTAGAGGTAGAGAGCGAGAGAGAGTAAGAGAGAGAAAGAGAGAGAAAGAGAGAGTAAGAGGGCGAGAGACCAAGAAAGAGACTAAGAGGGAGAGAGAGACCAAGATAGAGAGAGTAAGAGAGAGATAAAGAGAGAGTAAGAGAGCGAGAGAGAAAGAGAGAGAGAGTAAGCAAGAATAAGAGAGAGCGAGAGAGAGTGCAAGAGAGTAAGAGAGAAAGAGAGAGAAAGAGACAATAAAAGAGAATAAGAGAGAGCAAGAGAGAGAGAAAGAGAGAGAGCGAGAGAGTGAGAGAAAAAGAGAGAGTAAGAGAAAGAGAAAGAGAGATATAAAGAGAGAGTAAGAGGGAGAGAGAAAGAAAGAAAGAGAGAGTAAGAGACAGAGAAAGAGAGAGAGCATAAGAGAAAGAGAGAGTAAGAGGGAGAGAGAGACCAAGAGAGAGGTACGATAAAGTAAGAGAGAGAATGAGAATGAGAGAGAAAGAAAGAAAGAGAGAGACCTAGAGAGGAAGAGAGAGAGTAAAGGGGAAAGAGTGGCTGAGAGAGAGACCACCAAGGCGGAGATGGGTGTGTGGTGGCTAGTACGCCACCCATGCAAGGTGCATTAGTCGAGAGTCCACCAAGGTTAGGAGATGGGGAGTGAGGGACTTTTAAGTCCCTCCTCACACTAATCCAGGTGAGGACTTGGGAGGGTGATACTAGGTCAACGCTCAGAAGGAAGGTTGGGAACGAGGTTCGTGGAACCAGTTCCCGAAGAGGACTCATGAGTGCAGGGATCAAAAAATCCTCGACTCAGATGAAGGAGTTGACCAACCCCATAGTCATGTGTGTGTGTCATAAAGCAAGAACGAGAAGAAAGGAAAGCCAAGCTAGAACAACTCGACGATGGTGTAGCGTGTCTCCAATGGAGTTGTCAAGCTGGTTACGCACCTTGATCTTGCCCTTAAGGTTAGGATGACCTAGTGGTATGGCTCCAGGTTCGAGATGGACCCAGGACCTGAGAACGATCTCTCGAGAACCGTGTATAGAAGACACGGGCAGGAATACCAACCAGTGATAGAGGAATTTGGGTCGTGAGGTGGGACTCACTTCATGGGGGTCCATGACACACTCAGGCTGCTCACGTGGGCGCCCTCTTAGATCACGTGGAATGCCCCCTGGCTTGTGGTCGGTTCGGAATCGTCTCCCTTGACCTGTTTCTTCTTTCTTATGATCACACAAACACACATTAGAATACAGACAAGTGGGTCAGAAGACCCCACCTTGTCTTTGAATGAATGCACACAAATGTGTACATTCGAGGGGAAGATGAGGGAATGATGCCATTAGGTCCATGTCAATTGGACAGCCTTCTGACGTCAACAGGGGACTTACAACATCATTTCCTTGGTGGTAGAACGAAGGAAAGGGGGTAAGAAGAAGAAAGTAAGGGAAGAAATATAAGAGACAAACAGAGAAGAATAATGAGTGAATAGAGAAATGAAAAAACGAAGACTGGATTGACTTTCACCTGGTTCTTCAGAGAAAGAAAGTGGAAAAAGAAAATAGAGACAAAGGCTAGTATGGCTTTCACCTAGCTCTTCAGAGAAAGAGAATAAAAAGTAGAAAGAGAAAAGAGAGACGAAGATGATTTTGGCTTTCACCTAGTTCTTCAAAGATAAAATGTATTTTTGGAAAAGAGAGAAATGAGAAGCGAAAGCTGGTTTGGCTTTCACCCAACACTTCAGAGAAAGAGAAAAGAGAAACGAAGGTTGATTTTTTTTTTACCTAGATCCTTCAGAGATGAAATGTATTTTTTTGGAAAAAAAAAAAACGAGAAAAGAGGGACGAATGCTGGTTTGTTTTTCACCTAGATCCTTCATAAAGAAGAAGAAGAAAAGGGATGAGAGAGGATGAAGGTTAGCTTGGCTCTCGCTAAACCTTCCAAAAGGGAGAAGAGACGAAAAGAATGAGAGAAGAGAAGAGAAGAGAAGAAAGAAGAGAAAGAGAAGAGAAAGTGAGAGAAGAAGTTTGGCACGACGGCGTGACTAGCACGGTGGCAAGATTAGCACGGCGGCTAGTCTGGCGCGAGAGCTAGACAAGCACGATAACTAGACTGGCACGGCAGCAAGACTGGCACGACGGCAAGACTGGCTCGATGGCAAGATTGGCACAGCGGCAAGATGGCACAACGGCTGGTTTGGCACGGCAGGTAGACGGGCATAGTGAATAGATCGGCACGGCGGCTAGACTGCTCGACAGCAAGACTGGCATGGCGGCAAGACTGACACGGTGGCACAAGGCTCAACCTACCATCCTGTCAAGAAAGAAAAAAAGAGAAAGAGGAGAGGAGAGAGAAATGTCGTGCACGGTGGTGTACCCCACCATGCTAGATAGAGAGAAAGATGTCTCGCACGACAGTGTACTCCATCGTGCCAGACAGAGATAAAGAAGATAGGGATACCGCACATGGCAGTGTACTCCGCCGTGCCAGACTGAGAGAGAGAATAGAGAAAGATGTCGTGCACGGCGGTGTACTCCACCGTGCCAGATAGAGAAAGAAGAGAGAAGATGTCACATATGGCATTATACTCGTTGTGCCAAACAGAGAGAAACATGTCGTGTACAACGGTGTACTCCACCGTGCCAGATAGAGAGAGAAGAGAGAGATGTCACGCACAATGGTATAGTTCACCATGTCAGACAGGGAGAGAAGAAAGATGTCGTGCACGGTGGTGTACTTCACCGTGCCAGACAAAGAGAGATGAGAGATAGATGTTGCACATGGTGGTGTACTCCGTCATGCCAAATAAAGAGAGAGAAGAGAGAAAGATGTCATGCATGATAGTGTACACCGCCATGCCAAACAGAGAAAGAGAAAGAGAGAAAGAGAGTAAAGAAGGGGGAGAAAGAAGAGAGAGAAAGAAGAGAGAAAGAAGAAAAGAAAAGAGAGACAGAGGAAAGAGGAAAAGAGAAAGTGGAGGGAAGAAGAGAGAGAAAGGACAAAAGCAGAGAGAAAAGAAAGAAGCAGAGAGAGAAAGGAAAGAAGAAGAGAGAAAAAAATGAGAAAAAGAGAAAGAAGAGAGAGTAAGAAGAGAGAGAAAGAAAGATTAGAGGATAGAGAAAGAAGAGAAAGAAAGAAAGAGAAGAGGAGAGAGAAAGTTACCTTTATCTCGTAAGAGTACCCATTCAAATCTTCTCTCTCCTATCTCTCTCTCCTTCCTCTCTCTTTCTCTCCAAACTGTGACCCAAAACTCAAGAAAAAAGCCAATTTTTAATTGATGAAGAAGGGTCCATGTACAATAACATTACGTGCTTATATAAAGCTTAAGTCAAAACATGGGTGGGTGCTCAATTCTTAACTTAATTTTTGAAAAACAAGAATTAAATGAATTAAAGAAAATTAAGAAATTAGGGGAAAAATGACGATTTTTTCCCTCACCCACAAATCCTAAAATTTCAATTAAGTCTCTATCATGGCCATGCTACCTTTGCAATCTTCCAGGGTCTGTTCAAGGTCCTTTAGGTCTTTATCCGACCAAAAGATCAATCTTTTCTTGATCGGCTCGGGAAGACGGTCGTTTTGGTACTCATTTCGAGCCATGATCACGAGATGTGAAAATCATGAGAAACGTGCAATCTTTGATTCAAGATCACGTCCATTCTCAGTGTTTTTCTATGATTTCTTCGCTGTATTTTGACAAGCATGCCGTCATGAGCGTTTGGCGATTAACGTGGCTCGATTTGGTGTCCGAATGACAGTTTTCCAAATTTGGTATTTTGGCCAGAATTTGGTTTTCGTTGGCCGAAAATTGCAACAACTTTGACTTCATCATGCGGTGAATCTGACCGTCCATCACATATGAGGTTCGGCTCGAATGAAGCCTCTGACCTCGTGCTCGTAATGAGTCTACTTTCGGACCGATCCTCTATGCGAGCGTTGTGATGTGGCCACTCCATCAAGGCACACTCTTGTTGGAAAATCTGCAACCTTGCCTTGGGTCGCAATCTTCTCTCTTATTTTTCTCCAGGCTTGGGTCGCAACATGAGTCGTACCACATATCAAAACGCTCTGGTCGACGAGATAATATGCTCCCAAAATTTAAGCTTGATTCGACCTAGGATGAGAGATATCGCCTTTCAAAATTCATCCTAAAACCCAAAAACGCAGTTTCCATTAATGGAAATTGGTTCACTGAGGGTGCACGGTAATAGCATGAGGTCTACTCGTTTTGAGTAATTTGGTCATAACTTGGTCTAGAAACATTCGATCAAGCCGAAACTTGGTCTCTAGCAGTTTACGGCGTTTCAAATCTAATGGTGATAGTTCCATGATCATTTGATGCTCCGATGATAGGGCTGTAGTTATAAGGTTCATTTTCAGGGCGATAGAGACCGTTTTTCCAAAACTTATTCTGCATTTGCACTGCCTTAAACTTGTCGGATCGCGACGAAACTTGGCAGGTGTTCTTAAGAGACCCTTAAGAACGATCTTGAACCTTCTTAGATATTCTAAGACTTTTGGAAATTTCACTTCTGGATCTGGGTTTATTATCCTACGGCTTCTGTAGTCCATAGGCATTTTGGCACCTGCAGACCTGGATTGCAAAATGTTTTCTCCTTATTCGCATTAGGGATATAAGTGTTGAAAAATACCTTCAAACACCGATAGCTTAGCCGTCGGTCTGGTTGACACGAGAGAACGAGAGAGAGTGAGAGAGAGAAAAGAGAAGAGGAAGGCGAAGAGAGGAGAAGAAAGGAGAGAGAGGGGAAAAGAGAGGAGAATAGAAGAACAGAGAGAGCAAGTCAACAGCTTAACCGTTGGTCCACTTGACTGTGAGAGAGGAGAGAGAAAAAGAAGAAGAGAGAGAAGAGGAGAGAAAGCAAGCTGACGGCTTAACCGCTGGTCCAGTTTATGTGAGAGAGAAGGAGAGAGATAGAGGAAAGAGAAGGAGCCGACGACCGTCAGCTCGATCAAACCAAAAGAGGAAGAGGGGAGAAGAGAAGAAGAAAGAGCGAGACAGAGAAAGAAGAAGAGAGAAGGGGAGAGAGAAATAAAGAAAAGAGAGGTAGCTAAGAGAGAGAAGGGGAGAGAGAAATAAAGAAAAGAGAGAGAGCTAACGGCTTAGTCGCTAGCTCGTTCGAGCCGTGGAGAGAGAGAGAAGGGAAAGAGGGAGTGGGGAGAGAGGAGAGAGGAAGAGAGAGAAAGAGGAAAGTGAGAAGAAGGAAAGAAGAGAGAAGAAGAGAGATAAGGGAGAGAGGAGGACGAGAGAAGAGAGGAAGAAAGAAGAGGGGGAAGAAGGAAGGGGAGTAAGCCGCTGGCTCGGTCGAGAGGGAGGGGAGAAGAGAGAAGAGGGATGAAGAAGAGGAGGGAGCCAATGGCTTAACTACAAACTCT
>NW_006497389.1:1562722-1590136 GCF_000471905.2 Amborella trichopoda
CAAAATATTTTAGTTCCTACTGGGAAAAATAATTTATTTATGCAATATTATAGATAAAAATAGCCTATATCAGCCACTACATATAGAACAAAAAATTTATATTGATATAGTATCAATAAAAATATTTTTACAATGGTATAGTAATTCATAATGCCAATACATATGGACTTGTCACAAATCTTCATTTCAACAAACATGAATTAGTTCTTACTGAGAAAAAAAAAAATATTTATACAACATTATAGATAAATAAAAGTCTGTATAAGTCACACTTAGAATCACGAAAAAAATTACATTAATATAGTCATCCATAATGCCACTATACGTATATTTGACACAAAAAACATCTACAATGATATAGTCATTCACAAGGCCACAAATAAAATTTACAATGATAGAGTGGGTACAATCCCAACTCGATTGAAATGATTACAAATAGTCGTACATCTCAATTACAAATATGGAAGATAATATAATAAAAAATGTAAGCTTCAGACATGGCTATAACTCAATTATCAAGAACATACATTTTTTGCATTAAAAATTTAAAAATAAAATTGGAAAATGCAAGATAATATAATTATCATACATGCCATGATTTTTTTACAATGATATTCACTTTAATTCCTCATGATAATACAGTTTAACAACATATATTTTTTGCATTAAAAATTTAAAAAATTAAAAATACATTTTTAATGCAAAACTGCATTAAAAATATAATATAGTTTAACAACATGTATTTGTTAATGTATTTTTTTGCAATAAAAATAAATTAAAAAATACAGCTTTGCATTAAAAATATAATAACATATATTTTTTTGCATAAATAATCTATCAACATGCAATTTTTTGAACTAAAACTTTAACAATAAAAATTAAAAATATTGTTTAATTTCTCATGATAATCAAATCCTGGTCACCATTTTCACAATTTTTTGGAAAATCAAGATGTTTCAAAAAAATTAATCATGAATTAAAAAAAAAACAAAAGGCAGTTCTGCACAGACCCACCTAACATCAGTCATTCCAACTCAAAAATCCGCCTCAAATCGAATAAATTACATCAAATTGAATACATGTTTTGATAAACAACACTATAAGGAATCAAAGCCCTATAATATTAACATATTATTATTAAAAAATTAAATAAAATTGATTGAATTGAGGAAAAAAACAAAAAAACGCAGTACTTCACAGACGTTAGTCATTCAATCTCAAAAATCAAGCTCAAATTGAATAAATCAGATCAAATTGAATACATGTGATGATAAATAAGACTATAAGGATTTAAAACCCTATAAATTTAATACATTCTTTGTAAAATATTGAGTAAAATTGATAGAATGGCAAAAAAAAAAAAAACAGCAGTCTATTTTTTCTTCACAGACATCAGTCTTTTTTCTCAAAATCAAGCTCGAATTGAATAAATAAAATCAAATTGAATACATGTGATGATAAACAACACAATAACGAATCAAAACCCTATAAATTTAACACATTATTTGTAAAATATTGAGTGAATTTGATAGAATGGCGGAAAAAAAAAAAAAACACAATTCTTACCTATTTTTCATACATCCGTGCCTTCAAATTCAAAATTGATATATATTCCTCCAAAATAATCACAAATTATGAACAAAAACTTCTAAACAAGACTCTTACGATCAATTACCCTGAAATTTTACAAAAAATGATGCCCTCTTTGGCTTGAAATTAGTGAAATGGCGGAAAGCCTAAAACTCACTCTTTGATCTAAATTTTTTTGATCAAAATCGGTAATTTTTATTTCCTTTTACTGACTGAAATGGCTGAAAAATTCGAATTAAAGCCTGCAAGATTCGATTATAAGGTTGAAAAAGATGAAAAATGATAAGAAAATGACAAAAAAGAATGAAATCCGTGAAGAACACTGTACAGCCCGTGTTCTTGGGCGAGTCAATGGTGAGACTCGACAATTCACTATTGGAAATCCCTCGGTTCTATCTAGACATGGGCGATTCTCAGTATTGAAATGGAACCGGTACGGGGTATGCCGATTTTCGAGTCAAATCAGGCGAGTTCAGTTCGACTCACCGAGTTTTCAAACCCTGGTTTTAGAGTATTTGTGTGTCCTCATGAAACAAGCACTTTTGCTTGTATCTGGTTTAAGTAAAACTCTTAGACTTTTTGTCTCCAATAAGTCCTAATCAATATGATTTCTTGCATATATAATGAAATTGAAGTCCCAGTCTCTTATAACTCCTCAATTTTTTATTTCCAAAGTTGAAAGGCACATGAAAGTATACCATTTCCTAATTAATTTACAAATTTTAGGTTTCAAATATATCATTTCTAGAATTTTTTAATAACATTTCAAATATATATTTTCATAACAAATTTTAGGTTTCAAATATATTTTTTAATATATCATTTCTAAAATACTTTAATACCAAATTTAATTTTGGAAAAACAATTTATGTCCATTTAAAACATTGATTTTGGAAATGAGCAACATATGTTTACAATTTATGTCCATTTAAAACATTGATTTTGGAAATGAGCAACATATGTTTTGAATTTTCAATTGTACACAGCCATGGTATGCATGATCCCAGGCTTAACATTCTATTTTTATATTTTATGCATACCTTTTATCTATTATCTTTTATACAACCATTCATAAGAAGGGTGTGAGTAAAATCAACTGCCATAAACAAGACTTGTTAACTTTCTCCTCTACTCATTAGCTGCCATTTCATCAAACACAATGTGGGTCGGAGGATACCCACCGTTTAAGAAAAAAGACCAAAAAAACAGATTGTATTCCTTTATTTGAAGTTACATTGTTCAATTTTATTTTCTAATGTCTTATATAAATTCAGCACAAATGTTTTTTATAAACATAACTTTGTAGCAAAACGATTTAAAATTTAGGAAGGTAATATACTACTCAAATTCCTTTTACTGTGCAAAAGAAAACTTGAGGAGCTTTACACAATTTGGGCTCTGTTATGTAAGAAAATATCATTAGGACTTTGTTATCCAAAGGATGCTAGTAAAATCACTTGAATTCAGAGCCTTTATTGCATTTACCCAAACAAATATCACATTATGATAATAATGAGACGATCAAGCTCTCGTTCATATGTGTGGATCATGATCCCCTTAGCCTCAATTCCACTATGAGAAAAAGGTGGGATTTTACTGAGAATTGATTTTATAGGAAACTAATTTTTGAGATGCAATTGTAAATTGATATAATCGTAACTTAATTGGCTTAAATTAATTATAAACAATAAATGTTTATTTCAAATAGCAAGGTGTCATAGTCCCCATTTTCTGATGTTGCACAAAGAAACATTCGGGCCTAAGTAGTAGAGTGAATCGCAATACTATCACAAGTGAACTTTTTTTTTTTTGGGATAAGTCAGTGGGGGAGAAGGCCTCTACCCGTTTTTTTATTAATATAAATAAAGACGATTACAGCTCATCTCTTTACAACTTTGGAACAAGGCACTTCTGACAAATCATAGAGTAAAGCAAGAGAAATGAAATCTGGTGGACGCGAACGTCAAACGGTGGCTTGTAAAACAGAAGTGGCCCTCTTTTCAAGAACGTCGGCCATTATATTGGCCTAACAAAAAATGTGGAAGATGGACCACCTACGTTTAGAAAGATGTTGTCTACAATTTGCTGCAATCACATATAGCTTCCAAGGAGATCGACATCGTTCATGAATAACATTAACAAGTAAAATTGAGTCACTTTCAATCTCATTGGCTAGGTGTGTTAGATACAAGACTTCTCTAGAGATCTACCGAATATTAGTTTAGCACCAGAGTGTGGCAATCGGTTTGGGAATGGTATGCAGTACTAAAAATTATAATTGGATTCTAAGTTTTCACCTATAGCATGTGGTAGAAGTGGCTCACTAACCACATCTCTCAATGTAAAGTATTGTATTAGGAAAACCCTGAAAGCAGACAATGTTAGAACATAAAAATTATCAATATTTGTAGCATCTAGGGTTTTGACATTTTCCTCTCACTTCGAATTCTCAGGAAATTCATAAAGCCTTGTATGTCTCATGGCCTACAAGCCTCATGCTTTTGAAATTTTATATCATCATGGCATATGCATTATATAGCTTAGAAGCTTTGCATCGGATATAGCATACATTTGCTCAGTGACGGCTCATGGGCTATGCACTTGATAGTCCCTTTGATTACAACTAGACCGACCTACACTTTATTGTTGACGCTTAATTCCTTATAATTTCACGCCTCACACATCTTGTGTTTGCACTGCCCTCAGATTGTAGTCTTTAAGGCACATGCCTCTTATTTGGGTCATATCTCTTGTGATTCATGATTGGTATGGGTCATACCTAGCACCACTTGCGCCTGGAGATAGCTCGTGCCCCACATGGTTTATGTTTCACATGACGCATGATCTATGAGCTTTTTGAATTTTTTTGCTTATATTCTGAAGACACCATATTAGTGCGTTGGATTTGGAGTCCGCCCATATGGGTATAAAGATGTACGTAAAATAATCTATATTTTGGGTAGTTAATAGAAAAGAAGATGTCCATGGGATTATTCGACTTAAGGTGGTAAAGAGAAAGGATAAGGGGATCCAATATGATATGAAATTTTCAATTTGGGATAAAGTTGAGTTGAGGGAATAGTATTCAAAATAAAAAAGATAATTTCATTTTTTTAGTAGGATTCCCTCGTGGGATAGTTTCTATATAAAAATGTTAAGAGAGAGTAAAGTATAGAGAATTCTCATGGGATGTGCATACCTCCCATAAAGAACTCCTCTCTACACCTAAAAGTCTCCTCTTTCTCTCTCTCTCTCCTGGTTTTCTCTCATTAAAAACTTAGAATAATGAAATCTTATAGGTGATCTAAGAGCTTTCAAGCCTTTTATCAAAGGCTCACGATTTACACTGTGTATACCGCATTGTCGATTCTTGCAATCGGTAGTTGCCTTGAGGTCGCGAGCATCAAACTCTCAAATGGAAGGAGATGCACCCAGAAAATATGGGAGCAACACATCAACCGCACGAAAAGAATGAGATCTAGAAAAAGGTATGTGATTTTATCTCATCTGTTTATTTTTTGTGTTTTCCCTACTTTCGGGATTCATGTTGGAATCCTTCATTGGTATCATAGCCATTACAATAACAAGTAAGCCTTTCGGATTTGATAACCAGTGCAGTTGGTGCTCGAAAACAAAAAAAAACCATATTTTCTGAAAGTTTTTTGTCCCTCTTTGTACTTCTCTAGGATTTTTTGGGACATTTATAGGCCCATGAAGGTGTTTAGAGTGGTTCCGGGACGCGTTGCACACACATGCAAAATCGGGATGTGCAAGACTTTCTTGAGCACCCTGAATGTGGCAAGTGCGCGCCTGAGACCCTAGATGGTCATACGAGAGTGTGTACAGCTACATTTGGGATCGATCTTGCACAAGATCAGCAAAAAAATCCACTCTTCAGTGGTTAATTGAACTCAAGTTGATCAGGGTGCACTCGAATTCCAATCCCAAGGTGATATGATCTCATACCAAAGATCCAAAAAAGTGAAATAGAATGAAAGATTCCAAAAAATAAAGCAAAATAAAATAATATCTAACAAAATGATAAGATCAAATTAGAAGTCGAATTAACGCTAAAGAAAAGAGGAGTTACGAACCACCCGGCCTATGATGGCCGGACACTTGGAGCAGATGCCTTGATCATAACATTAAATTGACTTCATGAACTTCTTTTGATGAAATAAATGTTAGTATTTTTGGTTTGAAAAATACTTGAGTGTATTTCAAAACAACTTTGGTTTTATAGTTCTTTCCTAAATTGCTTTGTAGGGAGACAAAGATGTGGGTTTGAGTCCCACATTGAAGAGAAGAGAGTTTGCTGAGTTGTATTTAAGAGCACGCATTCCCATGCAATATACGTTAAGTATAAAGGAGAGAGAAGGTGAATGTGTAGAGCACGCGAAGTGTGTGACGCGCATGTGCACATGCGTGTGCGTGTACGTGTACATGGACACGGCGAGAGAGCTTTGGAAACTACTTGAAACCAAGTACCTCACAAAAGAGTCTGGTAACAAAATATTTATAATCTCTAATTGTTTTAGATTTTAAATTTATTCAAAATAAGCCTATAATCTCTCAAATATATGAGTTGTAGCTTGTAGTCAATGAACTTAAAGATTGTGGTATTTCTTTGGATAAATATTTTCTAGTAGGCTCAATAATTCATAAGTTACCCCTATCTAGGAGAGAGTACCTAAAGAAGATGAAACACAAGAAAGTTGATCTTGATTTGGTCTAACTTGAACGATCTCTTCAAATTGAAGGAGAGAATAGACTTAGGGAAAAGAAAGATGAATCAATTAATTTTCACTCTAAGTCTAACCTTGTTGAGTAAAAATCAAATGCTCCATATAACAAGAAACATTTCTTTTCTAGGGTCCATAATGAAAATTATAAGGACCAAAAGTCTATTGCTAACAAAAATAAAAAGAAAGCCACTTGCTATGTATCTGGAGAGTGCCGACACCAGAAAGGGCTCAAAAGGCCTAAAGACCAAGTGAACTTGACTACTAAAGAAATTTTTTTCGCAATAGTTACCGAAGTAAATATGATCGGTAAAGACAATGAATGGTGGGTCGATACCGGCATTACCATTCATGTGTCTAGTAATCGCGACATGTTTAAGACTTTTGAACCAATGGGTGATGGTAATTCGGTTCAACTTGGAACCCAAGCTATGACAAATATGCTTGGAAAGGGTATAGTGGATCTAAAGTTGAGTTTGGGTAAGTTACTCACCTTAAAAAGTGTGCATTACGTACTTGAAATGAGAATAAACCTTGTTTCAGAATGTATCTTGAACAAAAAAGGCTTTAAATGGTCATTGAGTCTGACAAACTCATTGTGACAAAAAATTGTGTATTTGTTGGCAAGGGATACTCATGTGATAGGATGTTTAAATTTGATCTTGTTAATGAAATGAATGCTTCTGCATATATTGTGACTTCTTGTAATGTATGACATGGTAGATTAGGACATGTTAATTATGCTTCTATTATATTTTTCGTTAAATTAAGATTAATTTCTAATTGTGATGAATTAACTAAAGAAAAATGTGAAGTATGTTTACACACAAAAATTTCTAAAAAACCATTTGCTTCAATTGAAAGAAATAGTGAATTGTTAGGGCTTATAAATAGTGATGTATGTGATTTAAATAATAACTAGAGGTGGTAAAATATATTTTATTACCTTTATTGATGATTTTTTTAGATTTTCTTATGTTTATTTGCCTAGACATACAGATGAGGCTTTTGAAAAATTTAAAGTTTTCAAAGCAGAAGTTGAAAATCAACTTAGAGCAAACATAAACACAAGGGTGGAATGATAAAACAACTACCAAAATTGTGAAAAAATACACATTTTATGAATTAAAATATTAATCCCGTTTTTAGACCAAAATACCCCAAGGCACTTTTCAACAAATGACAAGACCATCCCTCCATGAGGGGCCTTTTGTCATTGCTAAATCTTGGGAGCTTTTTTGGATGCTTATGGTGGTATACGACCTCTAAACCGCTGGCACAAGTCCTGGCCCCATGACGTTAAACTGCTTCGCACAATGATCCAAGTTATATGACGTTTAAATTGTTAGCACATGTCCTGACCATATGACGTTAAACTACTTCGCACAGTGGTCCAACTGATACGACCTCTAAACTGTTAGCACGCGTTCTGGCTGCATGACGCTAAACTGTTTCGCATAATGGTCCGAGCTACATCACCCTAAACTACTAGCACACGTCCTAGTGGCATGACGTTAAACTGCATCACACACGGTCTCGAATGCATGACCTTAAAAATTGCCTTCCCTCGGTCTTGGTGAATGACCATAAAACACATCAACTCTACGGTCTCGAAGGCATGACCTTAAAATTGCCTTCGCTCGGTATTGGTAGAAGACCTTAAAACACACCAACTCGACAGTCTCGAAGGCACAACCTTAAGCACGCCTCTCCATGGTCACGGTAGTATGACCTTAAAACTGCTTCCTCAAAAAGATGGACATGACAAAAACTCGCAAGGACGTCATAGGTAAAAAGACGCAAAAGAAAAGAAAAAGAAAAAAAATGACGAGCATAACTAACTGTTACGAGTAAAATGTCAAAAATAACAAAAAACTGGGCACGATAAAAACCCACAAGGGCGTCATGAGTAAAAATAAAATAAAGAAAATGACAGACATAGTGTGGGCAAAAGGAGCCACAAAAAAATATATACGAAGTTCTTGTGAAAATCAGAAATGGTGCATAACGACTTGGATGAAAACCTAAAAAGACATTCAAGTCACGTGAAGCTTTCATGCATAGCAAGCTTCCAAGACTCACCTCTCATTCCTTTCCAAAAGAGACGGAAATTGATCATGAGATAGAAGAGAAAAGAGCAAGCCATGAAGTGAAGAGAAACATACAAGCCAAGGATGAGAGAGAAGAAAAATTTCATTCTATGTGCAATTCAAAGGTTACAAAAAAAAACTATGGTTAAAGTCATCAGTTATCTACATAAGGAATGAAAATAAGGTAGAAAAAGGCAGAAAAGAGTGAAGAATCCATGGACCCCTAGAAGTTTTCGAGGGCCTCATGAATTTTGGTCTTTAGTGCTGCCGACGACTTCAGGTCCTTCTCCATCTGCTCCTTCAGGAGGGAGATTGTATGAGTGACTTGGCTTGACATGGTTTTGGTCACAACTACCTTGGAGTCCAAAGTCTCCAATTCCTGGGATTGGCTTTGAACCTATGCTCTCCTTTTCTCTTGCTGGGTCTTCAGCTTATTGATATCGGCATCCAATCTGGCCTTTTCTTCTTCCAAAGCTATAATTTCCGCAGAGTATATTTTATCTTCTTTCTTAAGACGAGCCTGGTTGGAAAGGAGGATGCTCTTCTCCTCTTCATAGCCTCTTATAAGACTTTGATGTCAGGCTAAAGTCTCCTCCGCAGAAGCCAAATGAGCCTTATATGTTGTTTTTATCTCAGACTCACACCGAAAGGCTTCCATCCCCCATTGTACAAGATTCTTCGTAAGACCTTTGAACCTATCAAAGGTCTCCTTATCATAATGAAATAGTCTCAAGGTAGCCGCACATTCCTTAACTAGACCTATCTTGACTGCCAGATTGGAGAGGGAGCACTCCTTCACTCCCTGGAGACTCGATTGCAACAAGTTTCTTACAAGTGAAGCTTTTCTAGTCGAGGCCAAGGAGGTCGCAAGAGAGGAATCCGTTGAGACATGAATAGGAACCTCAGTGATGACAGCTGGTTCATGTGGCATAAGAGCTAAAGACTCACTAGGAAGGATGACGGGCTCAGATAAAAACCCTTCCGCTCAAGGCATTAAAGAAGATGCCTCTGAAGCAGCAACTGCTATAAGCTCCAATCTAGCAATGGAAGAGGCAGCAGGTCGAGGCTCTACTTCTGAGGTGACAGGGCCAGAGGCTGCAAGAATGACAACTTCTTCAATGATTTCAGCTTCAAGAATATCCCCCTCCTCGGTAATGGTGCAGAAGAAATCTCCCTGACTCAAAGAGGAACGAGAAGGAGATGGCACCGAAACACCCTCAATAATATTTTCAGTAGGATATGCCTCTATCTCTACTGAAGGAGGGGGAATGTTCTCTGATCCACGATCAGGTGCACTCGTTTGAGCCGCGTTAGTTTCAGCAATGACTTCTTGAGCAGGGTTCGCCACTACTGATGGCAAAATAGAGCTTGTAGAGGTCTGGGTCTTTGCTCGTTTCTCAAGCCGGGGAGGCGCATCGGTCCCCTTTCTCAAAGTAGGTGGAGTTAAGGGAGGTGCACTTGGGCTTGATGCAGCCCTCTTACTCAGACGAGTACCCTTCTTTGTGACTATAGGTTCTGTAACCATGCTGGGTTCAGAACTTGTTGCAGCTTTCTTTCTTCTACCCCCTTTCTTCTTCGCCCCTTCTTCTGGGATGACTTGAGGGACATCTTGGGCTTTCTTGCCACGGCGGGGTCTGGCAGCTAGAGCAGAATGAGGCCCACTTCCTATCAAAGCATTCAAGTCTTGAACTAGATGGCCTTCATGACCAGGGACTTAACGCCCCTTGGCCCACTCAAAGATGGAACAAAGGTCATCGAACAAGGACCTTGTTTCACCTTCCAGTGAAAGGTAATCCATGCCAGTAATGTCCAAATTCAAGAACCGGGGTCTGACAAGTTCTCTCCACTCATCAGGGTAATCTAGCTCATAAACCCTAGGGAACGATGGGGGAGCAAAGTGTTCCCCAACTCTGCTGTCATGTTTAGCACTGTTGACAACCTTCCATGGATGGTCCAGTCCCCCTGCACCACCATAATGAGAGATCATGAATTTGCTCAGACCAGTGAGACCAAGACAGGCCACCCAAACCATCCTCATATTGATATCGATCCAGCACTCGCGACTACCCCCAGGAGCCTCATGGTCTTGTTGCGCTCGGTTTTCCCGTACTTCTTCTCGAAAAGCACGATGAAATTGAACCCCTGATCCAAGCCATGTTGGCGTGCAAACCTGTAGAGGAAGTAGCCTTCCAATTTCTTGTCCTCGACTCCCCTGTAACGCAGGATACAACCTCTCATACTTAGGAGATACATTAACCTCCTTGGCTTCAGTGGTACAACCGTCAAAAATCTCGCCAAAAGCATCTACATAGACTTGATAAGTGGGACCGCCTCCAGGAAAGGGGCTCCCACGAGAGAAGAAAGAAATTTTAGCCAAAAACTTACGAGCTTCCCTTGGCCATCTAAAGGACGCCTTCATCCCTGCAATCCTTAGCATGTGAGGGCCAGAGTACCCCAGCAAGACTCTCATTTATTTCATATGCCCTAGGGGTGTAGGGTTCAGTTCCCTTCTCAGGAAAATAGGCATAGAGCCAGCCGAAGACATAATGAACTGGGAAGCCAGTTGAAAAACGTCCAGGCAAGACCACGCCAGCAAAGGATTCGCTCATGTTGTCTCTTGAGAGAGCCTTACCACGCATAATAGCCCCCAGGCTATGATAAATGCTACGGAGAACTAGTTGAGCTACGACATATTCACGCCCTTGGGCTAGCTTGCAGGCCACAAAGAAACAGCTTGGTCGAATGATGTTGCTTATCGACCCTGGTAGAGCAAACTTGCACAACAAGAGGGTCAAATAAGCGGCCAACTATACACGGTTCCTCTCAAGTCTTCTAGGGGGAACAATAGGCCTCTTGGAATCCTTGATTGCGTCCGCTCTTTGTTCTTCATCCCAGATGGTGCTAGAAGTCGTTTCCCCTATATCTTGGCAGTTTCCATGTAAGTAATCCATCCAAGCGTCAAAATGCACTCCCTTGGACTTAAGCTTGGTCTCCAAGTGCAAGAGTTGGTAAATCTCAAACAACTCACGGAGACCAGGAGGGGGCAGCTCGTAATTGATCGGCAAGTATCCAAAAATTACTTCATTGTCCGGTATGAATTATTTGTACATGCCTCCTAGCATAGGCAGTTCGCCAATAAAATACATATCCAAAAGGGTGATCCCTGGTTCACCCCCATCAAAATGCCAGCTAATAGTTCTTTAACACCATGTCTCCAACAAAGCCTTAATAGTGTTGGGACATCGATCGTAGCAGCATTAGTATGCTGCAGCCAAGCCACATGCCTTCAAGACCTCAGCGTGTGACTCAAGGACATCAAATGTTCAAGTGTTGTATCCACTCATGTACTGATGCTCTCCCTCAAAATGGAGCCCACCAGTGGCCCAATGGAGTCCGGGCTTCTCTAACATCCTCTTCCCCAGTGTAGGAAGATTTTCACTAGAATCAAAATTCATGTGAAGAGCGTGATAGATGAGGATATCGTCTCCTTCGACTATAGGTTCCCCGTCAACATCCTCATATCGGTACAGTCGAGAATCCTCCCCAACGTAAGTGATGCTCAGGGGCCATTCTAATGACTAGGTCGATTCAAAAATACCAAGGGTGGTAGACCTGGTGAAGGAGGCATCAGTATAAGAGTTGGCTTCCAACTCCCCAGCATGAGGCAGCTGGTTTACATCAAGTATTTCCACTGCAAAAGCAGCACAAAGAAGAAAGTCATGTGAAAAGGTGTATAGAGATGCATAAAAGCATTACAAGATTCTTCACTCTGAAAAAAGGGATGCTCAAGCATGTAAATGATGCAAAAAGTGGCATAAGAAGTGCTTCTTGATGCCAGAACATGGTTCGTGATGCCGAATCGTCACCAGATGGACATGCAAGACATGCAAAATTGATACGCAGGAGCTCAAAGATTCATGCAGAAGGATGAAGCACTTGGTGCATACACGCACAAATGTGGGCATGACTGAGTCTGCTCAAGGCATTCATGTTGCATACGCATTGAAATGCCTCACATAGGCATTCCTGACGCAGCCGTGCAACCGAAGATGCACGCGCATGCACGCACAAGCTCAAGCAAGTCATGGCACACATAGTGCGTATACACGCTGAAAATGGTGTGTACGTGCACAAGTTCAAGCATGGTCATGGCGCACATAGTGCGTATACATGCTGAAAATGGTGCGTGCGCGCACAAGCTCAAACATGGTCATGGTGCACATAGCTCATATACGCACTGAAAATGGTGTGTGCAAACACAAGTTCAAGCACAACCAAGCTCAATAAGGCACTCATGTTGCATACGCGAAACACCTCACCTAGGTGTTCATGGTGCGTACACGCGCAAGGCTCAAACAAGACACATTGAAGTGTTCACGCTACTCATGGTGCATACGCACCAATAACACCTCATCTAGGTGGTCACAGCGTATGAACGCGCAAGGCTCAAGTAAAACGCATTTAGGCTACTCATGGTGCATACGCACCAATAACACCTCACCTAGGTGTTCATAGCGTATGCACGCTCAAGGTCCAAACAAGATGCACCTAAGTGCTCATGACGGACATGCGAACAAAGCCTTGCCTAAAATGCATATGGTGCACGAGCATGAACAAGTCTGCCCAAGCATAGCAAGCCTCACCAAGAGGCTCACGGTACATATGCTCTTTGTGTTATGACCAAACCGGGGCAAAGCTCATCAAAACATTTGCGAAAATGGTTCACGAAGAAGCAAGAAACATCAAACAAGTGAAGGCATGGTCAAGCATGTTTGAGAAACTCAAAGTGCATCACAAACTGCACAAAAAGACTCATTGGGGCATTGACCCGAACACTTGGTGTGCGCTAAAAAGGTCAAAGAAGAATATCAGGTTAAGAATGCTGAAAAAATGACATGGATGATGAAACAAAAAGAAAAAGATACCTTGAGGAGCAGCATAACCCGTGCTAGCCATGGCTTGCCAATATGCTCTTCTTGATGAAATCTATTGATTTTGCTACATCTCAGGTGCAAAAATGGAGGTGGTAAGAATGAAGAAGTAAAAAGCCCAAATTACCTCGGGTTAAAACTCTCTCTCTCCTTATATGGGTGTCTTTTCGTATGCGCATCAACCCGTGGCCCCGTCACGTGTCGCTCCGGCTTCCTCCACTAAATTCTTGAGTCCGCGCCATCGCGCGGCTACAACTTAAAGTTTTCTCGTCCAAACGATCGGTACACGCGTAGTCGCAGGCCCGTCAAACCTTCTTCTATCTTCTTAAAGCGTCTCGACGATCGGGTACGCGCTTAGCCGCTGCCCCGTCAACCCTTATTCTCTTGTGCAAACATTCAGGTACGCGCTTAGTTACGGGCCTGTCAACTGTTTTATGTTTTCCTATCTCAAACCATGCAAGTACGCATACACGCGGCGCCGTCCAAACACTTTCAATCCTTCTCTCTTGAGCCATCAAGAGTTCTTGGACATGCGCATATGAGTGGGTATAGACAAAACCGCCTTCTTCCTCTCTTATTGGTTAGGGTTCTAGGTCCGCACTTGAACCTGAACACTTGTCTCTTGAGTCAATTGTCGTTTCTATTCTTGTGCATTCAAACATATAGATTCATTCGCAGACGCAGGTTAACCATGGGCTTCACCTGGGTAGATAAATGAGCTATGCTCTTTGCACTACCTACACACTAGCCCTTCAGTGGGTAAATTTTTGGCTAAAGTGAAGCCCAAAAAACCTTGAGCTCATTAGCCCCCATTCCAAACCCTCTTATTTCAAGCTATAGGCCCACTAATCCAGTACAACCTTGGATCAACCCAATCAATCTCGAGAGATCTTAAAGATAATTATTACCTCAAAATAATTATCCCTAGGGAGGAAACCATCTTCCTTACCGTCGAAATACATATTTGTCCCTGTGGAGTCTTTATATGTCAGTTAACCACTGAACCATCTAACACCCCAGACCCAGCAAATATGAACAATACACTACCTTGAAAAGGACCCAAAAATCCCTAACGTGGTTAACTTCCAAAATAAAAGCCTCACTCATGGTATTTGTTACCCCAGTGAGCTTTATCCGAACATAACCCCTCAGTCCTATACCTTATTAAGGAAAAAAGTTTTTTTGAAAAGAAAAGAAGCCGAGTATGATAAGCATATGAGGATCATCACGAGTAAAAGTGAGAGCTTCAAGCAGACATAACTACGAAGCTATATGTAAAATTGCCAAAAGAAAAAGAATTGGGCATGGTGAGAACCCGCAAGAGCGCCATGAATAAAAATAATAGGTGGGCATGGCCATGCAGTCATGAGTAAAAGTGTCCTAAAAATAAAAAAATTAGATAATGGAGATTCAATTAGAAAATTTTTTTACACTCTTGAATTTTTTTATGAAAAAATTTGGAACTCCAACATTATAGCACATCTAATAGACTCGTAAAAACCCTTGATAATCGAGAGTTTGTATAATGTGCATAAGATGCACTGCTATTACAGCTTGATTCTTTCAACCCTACTTTCTTATATAATATGAATGAAAGCTTGACCATTTTGATTAAAATTAGTTTGTTTCAAATCCATTTCTTTTAACTTTTTTTTTCCATGTAATAAAAAAAAACTTGAAAAATGATTTTTATTAAAATGTTGCATTAATTTGAACCACTGCAGGAACTTCAGCCACATAACCCCCGCTTTTTCTAAACTTAAAAACATATCTTTTCACTAAATAATTTTATTTTTGGTTCCAAACTTTGAACAAATTGAGGTATTTTATTAATTTGGCCGCACCAAGTGATCCGTTCCAAATCCCAAATAAGATTTTTAACATAATCAAAATAATTTTTTTAAGTAAACCACATCATAGATTCAAAATATGGAGTATTTATATGTACTTAGGCCATATGGCTTAAGTAACTTAAGTAATTAAATCATGATAACTTATTATATACCATAAAACCATTTATCCGTGTTATAGAAAGTCACATCATTCTTATCTCTCGATGTAAAATTTGACAACTTGGTGTGCCACAAAAGATTGAGAATTTTCTTAAGGTCTTATCGTATGCTTTTCCTATCACCGTGTCCTCTTGCTCAAATACAAAATTCCCTCATCTATTTCTGACCCAAAATAAGGGGAGTTTGAGTCTTTTAACCAAATAATTCAGGATGGAGTTTCCATAAGGTTGCAGCTCTATTTATTGAAGTTGGCCAGTGGCCAAAATAACCGTCCATTTATTTGAACGGTTTAGATTTAACAAACAAATAAAGAAAAAAATTGGGGCTTCCTGGTGCCCAATTATCGTAAGTATTTTCCCAGTCTCTCCATTTTCTCTCCTCTCTTCTCTGTCTAGAACAAGTCTTTTCGAGTCTCTCCATTCTCTCTCCTCTCTTCTATCTCTGGAACAAATGGTATCAAAGTTGAGAAAAACGTTCCACTTTATAACCATGTAAAAAAATTATCCCTTGGTAATTATTCTTCCCTTGAAGGTAGTTAGATGGTTAATTTTCAAAAACAAATAATTCTTCATTTACGCACCATCGAAAGAATAAAAATATTCCTCATTTGCAGGTGAAGTATAGGCTCACAAATGAAAGAATTACATGAGATCTCTGTACTGAAGTCTATCACTGGTTTGAAGCATCTGGGCTAATTTCTCTTGTTCTCTTGCTGAGAAAGTATAAAAACAAAATAAATAAGAGGGAGATAGAGGTTAATCAATTTAAAGAAGATGAAATAAACAAGAAAAAACCCTTTTTCTGAATACACAGTCTCTCTCTCAAATGGCTTTAAACAATCTTCTCCAACACATCCACCATAATCTCCAAGAAAACCAGCCAAGAAAGGCATTGCCCTAGAATCATAATCCCCTAAAAAACCAGCCAAGAAAGGCATTGCTCTAGAATCATAATACCCAAAAAAACCAACCAAAAAAGGCACATCGCATGCCCTAAATCCTCTCTATATGCAACAATCAACAAACTTTTTATTTGCATTTTCATGACCAACATCACTCATCCACTGGGAGGAAACAAGGAACACAAGGCAACACTCTCTGTCTTCTCTCTCAATCAACGGCCATGATTCTCTCTCCAAATATCCACATCCATAATTACTCTACGCCTCATTCCCTCTCCCATATAACCTCACACATCATTCCCTCCATCCCCTCTCCCATTTCTCAGACACCTCAGGCAAACCTACATTTCTCTGACAATCTCCTCCGAACCCAACTCCAATAACTACATACACGAGTAACAAACGGGCAACTGTAGATACCTTATTTCCTGCTGAGGGAATTCCTAGAAACCATAGGAACCTACTCTAGAGCCTCCCTAAAGCTATTCCAGACAAATCCTAGATTTTTTCCCCAAACACCCATTTTTTCTAGCCTAAACCACACTAGGGAGTAAACTATAGTTGTACTCCCTCATTTACCCTACTCTCATGATCTATACACCCCACCAAACACCATAATTAATTATAAATCAATTAGTTAACCCCTTACGCGCCTTCACTAGAACTCATACTCAACTAGTTAAACTCCTAAATATACTTAACTCTCTTTAAACCTTTCGAAATAAGCCTAAGCTACCCATAAACCTGCCTAACTAGGCTAACCCACCTTACCAACCTTGAAACCTACTTAATTAGGATAACCTACCCCTTAAGGACCTTATAAATTTGCGTAAACTTTAGATTACGAGCATACAAACCAAATTAGACTGTTGACCCACCATAAACTCTAGTTTGATCCATGAATAATAAAAATGTAAATTCAACTTATTTAAACTGGTCTCAATTCACTCAAATCGTCCCAATAATGCCCCATTTTTACCTAAAACAAACACCCTTTAGCCCTTAGGACGTGGGAAATAGATGGTACGAAGTTGCCACTTGTATAGGGCCCGACATTGTCGATGTACACTGCATTGCACAGAGATGGATTACTTAGATTGAGTTGTCATCTCCCAAGAACGTTTCCCCCTCTTTTCCCTATAAATAAGACCTTTTGATCCTATTTTATGACCCAATTTCCAAACACTACACTAAAACTTTTTCAATCTAAGCCCGGACCTCTACTTCCCTCAAAACCTAATTTTGACCTTGCTCTAGCCGTTAGTCTTTTAGCTCTGATTGCAACTACACCAGCATTATCTAAATTATTCAAAAACCTAAAACCAATACTCTGGCTAATCATGATTCACAAGCTTATCTTCTCCTTAACTATCACTCTGAATTTGAGTATTTATGGCTCAACTCTCCAAAAGACAATGGGAAGGGTCCCCTTACACCAACATCTCTGCCTTGAGCTGCATGTCTAAGTGGTTGTGGGCCCGACTTCTTTCATTTTTCCTCTATTTTCCTTACTTTCTCTTTGCATTTTATTTTCTTATTCTATGTTTCTAAATCACCTTTCCAAAATCCCTTGTTTTCCGTAAGATTTTTAAAATTTTATGATTTTTTGTTTTAAGGAGAATTTTAACAGGCTTGACAAGTGATCTGTGCAAATATGCCATTTTTGATTGATCTGCTCCCTCCCCCTCCGCACACGAATTTCGTTTGACTTCTGAATTCTTAAGCCTTAGAGTACACTAACCTATTATACAATAATAGCACACATAAAATCATAGTCCATACCCAAACTATAGTCCATCCTAGAAAAAAATTTTAAAAAAATTGCAATTTTTTCCTCCTCAATCGAGAAACATTCTCATCTTATTTTATTATGTTGGTATACTATTTGTGTATACTATTTGGATGTATTATGTGTGGTCCCTTCCCATTTAACCAAATCATAAGCGGCTAAGTTTTTACAACAAGTTGAAGCCTTCAACCGAACTGTAGGCCCTCTGGATGGAATCATTTCGTAAACCCCTTGGATAAGCTACTGCGTATTTTTCTGTAACAGTGAGCTCTTCTCCTAGTATTTCTTGTCCTCTACCCCATCTTGTGTCTTTAAAAATATTGATATTTGGTGCCCAAAATGTTAATCTATCAGCTTGTTTGGCGTTGTATATTGCTCACCTCTTCTCCGGCTGCCTGAAAACAATTTCTGTTGACCCCAACAAGAGACGAGAAGAGAAGAGCGAGAGGGAGAAAGTGTTGGAGAGAGGATGAGTTGGGTCCAAGCCCAGGGCTCAAGTAGTGAGCATTATTGTTGCAAGCTTGAGGTTTTGAGACCCAATTTAAAAAAGGAATGACAGCGCTAGAGAAAAAAAGAAAGGTGAAAAATGTGAGCTGAACAATGAGCTTGTCTGTCTACATCAATCATACCTGTCCAAAAAAATAAAGGGAGAGAGAGAGAGAGAGATATGGAGTTAGAGAGAAAGAAAGTTATAGTTGGGTTCAAGCTCATAGTTCGAAGGCAGCTGTTGTTGCAAACTTGAATTTTGGGGATGGACCTATCTTACCAATCTAAAAGAAAAAACAAAGAGCTGGAGAGGGAGAGGCGCGGGAGGGTAAAGTTTTAAGATAAACATGACTAAAGCCAAAAAGATTTGAGTCCCACTTGAATTTTTTTGACGCATGGTTTTGGGGGTTAAAATGATATTTTTTTAGATGATCTGGAAATTCATATGGGATTATCTAAACGTTTCTTACCTTCTATCTTGATCTTTTTCTCTTGACATCTGAAATATTGTAATTTCGGGTACATCTAAACTGGTACTTAGATATTCCATATTCTCTAGATATCCATTTTAGGAAATTAATATCCTTAGATATCCCAAATATCCAAACTCAAGAAACCCAATATTTCTCAAATATTTCCTTAATGTTCCCAAGATCCTCTATAAATACTGAATATCTCATTTTTTTGGAGCTAAATATTCCAAACTCCCAAAAAGGCAAATAAGTCTCCCAATAAAGAAACCAGATTTGCAGGTTAGGCAGTTTCTATAACCTAAAAAGGAGAAATCATGTCTCGTGACCATCTAGAAACATTCAAATTCGATCAAACCACCCCCATTACACTCACATCAACATTCCAATCAAAATTGTCAAGAAACTGGGGAGAGATGGATCAACATTGTAACATTTGGCGTGAATGGTAAAAGATCTACACTAGTTGTAGCGTAGGATACATGACATTTTTGTAGTAGTTCGAACCAACGCCTTCATGTTTTGGAGTTTATTTTTCCTATAAAAGGCATTTTTCCAATCATTTCAGTAGAGCTAGATCTGACATTAGACTCACATCGATGTTCTTATCAAAATTATCAAGAAACAGGGAAGAGATGGATGAACACCATAATATGTGGCCCGAAAGGTAAAAGATCTACTCAACAAGATGTAGTGTGGGATACAGGCATTTTTGTATTGGTTTGGACCACAACCTTCAAGTTTTGGAGTTTATTTTGCCGATAAAAGTGTCATTTTAGAAGAGCTAGATTCGAACAAAAACTCTAGACCTAATTCCAATCATAGAAATCTTGTAGCCGTCAAACCCTAGCCTTAGGCCATTCAAACCCTAGTTGTGTGACTCGGCTCTAGCCAACTTCAGAGACCAAAATTAACGTCTTCGACAATTCCTAGGCATCTCTCTTTATCCCTGGAGTTAATCAGATTATCAGGTGCGAAGATCAAGGAGTTTGGATTTCTCTTTACCATCTGGCTTCCAGGTTCTTTCTTTATCTTTTATTATTTTAATCTGTTTTACTGCTTTCATTCAATTAGTTTATTTTATTTCTTATTAAATCTGCTCTTCTTATTTTTCTTCTTTTTCTCTTTATTTTCATTGTTATTTTCCTTTATTTTCTTTTATTAGTGTCTTTATTCTTTGCTCATCTTTATTCATCTTTCCTATTTTTCTGATTTCATTTATTTTCTTTAAGTAGTTTGTTTTTATGATCCTTTTAGTTTTGTTTCTTTTGTGTTTATTTCGGATTTCACACTATCTAGGCTGGCTCGGCCGTAAATCTGCAAAGAATAGGTCTTTTAAGGTTGATTTCTTTCTAGATCTGAATTTAACGGGATACACCTCTCTCGACTCTTTTAAATAATTAAGTTTGTGCAGGGTCTTAGACATGGTCTCAGATTTGTATGCATACAGGTGTCTGGTGCCCATTGTCCAGCTTAGATTTACTGTGAAATCCAGTTATAAATACATCATTTTCGGCTCTATAGGGTCACTGGTTATGCAACCACCTTGTAGAGGCCCTCTGAGAAATCAGGAAATGTCCCAGCGCACTCCAAGGATTTGATCATTGTACTATCGGAGGTAGAGATCCCTTTCGAATGCTTTGCATACCTTACAAGGATTTAATAATTGTACAATCGGAGGTGGAGATCTTTTGTGGGTGCGGTTAAGTCTCAAAAGGGTGATCCCAGGCATTTTCTTTGTATCTTTGGCTTCACCATTGTTGATATCTTGGCTTCACACCTGGTAAATGTTTGTTTTATAAGCAGAAAAGTGCATTGAATTCTTACGAGATGTAATTTTTAAGTATTTGATGTACTTTTGTAGTTCTCAATGAAGCAGTGCAAATTTTTTCTAAATTGTACATTCTATCGTATTATTGCAACCTTCACTTATTCAAATGAATGCAAACGGGTAAGGGGTTAAATTGGGGAAAATTATTGATACCCAAAAATGAACTTTATAAATATCTTATCTATCAATATTTTTAGCATCACACTCTAGATCTCAACACTATTTTTTTTTATATTCACCCTAAATAAAAAAAGTAAACAAAATTGAGATTAAAATGCCCTTTTAAACTCTCTCTATGCCCTCACTCTCTCTCTCTTTCTACACCGTTGAAAAACATGCCTTACTTTTTTTTTTATTCTCTCACTTTCTCTCTCTCTACACATCAGAAAAACAAGACCTATTTTTTTTATTCTCACTTTCTCTCTCTACCGGCGCTCGTTCACTTTCTCTCTATCCACCATCTCTATCTCTCTTTCTCTCTCTACCCCATCCTATTTTTTTCTCTCTAAGTGCCCTCTCTCTTTCTTTCCTTGTCTTTATTTGCAGTTTCCCCCTTTTCATTGTTTCATAAATCCCTTTCTCTAATCCCTGATTTTTAAGTACAGTGAAGCTCTTAGATCCACAATTTTCATCTCTAAAACATAATTTTTTTTTTTTTAAACAAAGTGAAGCTCTTACATCCACAATTTCGATCTCCAAATCCTTCGATCCTTCTCAAATAAGCCAATTTAAGGCTTTTGTCTAAGCTCTAAGGAGACATTCTTTTAGGTTTTGTGGTTTATATAACGTTTTTAAAAATTTAATGTAATAAAAAGAGCAAGAACTTATTAAATAACACATGAGAGATATACTATTTAGGGGTTTGACAATTAAAGTAAAATGCACCTTCAAATAGTGTTGAGAAATGTGGTTTCAATACTGGAAATCTTGGTGATAGACCTAAAATATATTTACATCTTTAGTTATAAAATTTAAAGCATAAAAAATAGTGTAGATCAAGCAGATATATGAAATCTTGAAAATTGACCATTCAAAAATACGTTACAAGATACATTATTTCAAAAACTTGAAATCCACTTTTTTCTCATGTCCATGCATCATGATGTCAAATGATCAAGTTAATGATATTTTGGCATCAAAACAAGCTCTTCTAGGAAAATTTTTGAGGTGGGCTCCTCGACTCTATATAAAATTTTTCCTTTAGTATTAGGTATGTGACACATTTGTAATTATTCGATTTCATGATCATTTCTCTTTTGATGAGTATTTTAAAATTAAATAACAAAATATGTGGATAAAATATCAAATAGTTCATCTCTCATTAGTATTTTGATAAATTTCTTTAAAAAAATATATAATGTCTAAGCTCTATGAGAAAAAGTAAGAGAATATTAGAGAATGGATTTTTGAGATCCAGCTAGAAAATTTATTTCCACTCTTAATTTTTTTTTTTGACTAAATTTGGAAATCCTAGATTAGAGCACATATAATAGATTTGTAAAAACACTTGAAAATAGAATTTATATAACGTACATGAGATGCATTGTTTTCATTTCCCCGCATGAATTTCATTTCATTTCTGAATTCTTAAGCCTTAGAGTACACTATCCTAGTATATAATAACACATTAAATCATAGTCCACACCCAAACCATAGTCTTTCCTAGAAAGAAATTGCAAGTTTGGATGCTAAAAAAAAAAAAAAATCCACATAGAAAAAATTTGTAAGCCTTTTCCTCCTCAATTGAAAAACATTCTCGTTTTATTTTATTATGTTGGTAGACTATTTGGATGTATAACCTACGGTCCCTTTCCATTTATCCAAATCATAAGCCTTTGTTTACAACAAGCTGAAACCCTCAATTGAACTGTACACCCTTTGGACACATCAATGGACTCACTCTGTAAATCCCTCACATAAGCTACTACATATTTTCATTTAACAGTGGGATCTTCTCTTGGTGTTTCTTGATCTCTACCCAATCAATGGAATTACCCTGTAAACCCCCTGGACCCAATAATAGAATTACTCGATGTTTAGCAAGAACTTTTGAGCAAGAACTTTTGAGAGCAACCAAGACTTTCTTTCATTAAACAGGGAACCAAAATTTCAATAGAAACCGCTTCTCTACAAGAAACCAGCCTCTCAATCTACATGATGTACATCGTGGTGTTTCTATAGGAAGCTCTGCTCACTAAGGGGACGCCTTGTAGTGGTGTTTCTTTCCATAGGAAGCTCTTTTTTCTGCATGGGGTGGTCTTACCTCTCATGCACAGGAGGCTTCTGCTTCTCTCTTTTAGAGGAAGCCACATTTCCCATATAGTAACCCAAATAGGGCACACTTAACTATTTCGTCTTTCATCTCATAGATATAATGTTTAGAATCCACACCATATAGTAAACTAAAAGCTGGACTATGTGATCTAACATGGTGTATACAGTTTCTATTTTTTTTTCTCCACATCGATTAGAACACTAATAATCGTCCAATTACAGTAAATTCAACTAATAACAAATAAATAAATAAATAACATTGTAGGCACCTTATTTTGAAAACTGGTAAATTCAATAGTTTTTCTAAACCCCTAGAAAGCCTTAGGACCATACTATCCCAATAAACCCCTGGACCATAGACAACCATAGCCCATATTGCTTACCCTGTCATTCAGAATCCTGCAGAACACCCTGTTTTAGTAAAAACAAATCATTAAAAATAGCAAAACACAACGTTTTGAACCATAGAATTGGAATATGCCAATTTTGAGCAGAATTGGTAGGGACGACACCACAGGTGCCTATGAGCCCCGACAGCTCCCAAATGTTAGTTTTCGCATGTCAGCCACACTTGGACCCCTGGCCCAACTGCCCCGATTCGAGTGTGTGTCGACTATAGAGACATAAACAAGGCATGTCCCAAAGACAAGTTTTCCCTACCAAACATAGATGCCTTGATCGACAATGATGCAGGGCACAAGATGTTGTCATTTATGGCCGGTTTCTCGGGTTACAACCAGTTCCTCATGGCAGAAGAAGACCACCATCGTTTATAATGTAATAGGGAACCTACTGCAGCTGTGTCATGCCCTTTGGCCTAAAAAATGTAGGGGCAACCTATCAATGGGCATTGACTAACATTTTCCATGACTTAATGTACACCATCATGGAAGACTACATCGACGACATTCTGGTCAAATCAAAGGCTAGGTTCGGTCACCTCACTAACCTGACATTTTCTAAAGACTCAAAAACATCAACTCAAACTCAATCCACAAAAATGTGCATTTGGAGTTGAATTCGGAAAATTACTAGGCTTTATAGTAGGCCAAAGGGGCATTGAGGTGGACTCGTCCAAAATACGAGCCATCACCGAAATCCCCCATTCTTGGAATATCAAAGAAATCCATAGGCTTCAAGTTCGCTTACAAGCCATAAGGTGTTTAATCTCATAACTGGTAGAAAAGTGTGCATTCTTCAATGGGTTCCTTAAGAACGATACCCCATTCATATGGGACAATGAATGCCAAGAGGTGTTGGACCAAATCAACGAGAACCTAACTAGACCCCTGTCCAATCCAAACAAACCCTTGCTCCTATACATATATACGAAAGACAAAACCATGGGAGCAATGTTAGGACAATATAATGACCATGGAAAAGAATAAACCATGTACTACATCAACAAAACCATGGTCGACTATGAGACGAGGTACATAGATGTTGAGAAGCATTGCTTAACGATTGTATGGGCTATGCAAAAATTAAGACGCTGTCTAATCTCATACAGTCAAGCTCTTTTAAAAATAGATTCACTCAAGTACCTATTGGAAAGACCAGTCCTTAACGGATGTTTGGCGAAGTGGAGAATGTTACTGAGCAAGTTCAATTATGTCACTCAAATATTAATCAAAGGATAAGCCATTGATGACCAATTAGCTTAACACACACTGCTAGATAACACTCCCATTAACACGGATCTCCCTGATGAGGACCTCTTCACAATTGAGGACTCAACTTGGATACTATACTTCGACGGTGCAAGGCACGAATATGGGTCAGGTGTAGGGGTTATATTATGTTCACCCGAGAATATTTTAATGCTAACAATCATCAGATTGAATTTCCCATGTACCAATAACATTACTAAATACGAAGCCCTGATAGTCAGGCTCGAGAATACCGTGGAACTGAAAGTCAAGAAAATATGAGTCATTGGTGACCCCTTGCTTATAATAAAATAAGATCAGGGGATTTGGAAGCTTAAAGAAGAAAAGCTCAAACCCTATCAAGAAAAGGTGGAAAAGATGAAAAAATATTTCAAACAAATCCCCTTCCAGCACATAATTAAGGTAAAATAATCGGTTTGTCGACACCTTTGCAACCCTTGCTTCGATGGTTGACATCCCTTTAAAAGTCACCACACTGCCATTTTACATCAGGCACAAGCATGACCCTTCCCCCCCAAAAATTGAAGAGAAAATAGAACAAGAAAATGAGAACGGTGAGGAAGTGTCTTTTGTGGCCACAGATGTACTAGTCAAGGCAAAACCATGGTTCCATGATGTGCTGTCCTTGTTGAAAGATGGGTCATCCCCTGACAGAGCTACTAAAAAGGATAAGGAAGACATCTGAAGGTTTTCTATGAGTTTTCTAGTAAGAGACGACGTTCTGTTCAAGAAATCCTTTAACGACATCAGCTTGCGATGCCTTAATTAGACAGAAATTGACCAAGTGTTAATAGAATTACACAATGAAGGAGGTAACTCTGAGGTAGCTGCTTTAGCTCAGAAAATTAAGCGTCAAGGCTGTTATTGGACCACCATGGCCGAAGACTATTGGAAATTCGTTAAGAGGTGTCTCAAATGACTTTTTTATGGACACCTCATCCATGCATCGTCTGTACCACTTAACTTAACATTGTTTGTATGGTCTTTTGCCATGTGGGTTCTTGATATTATCATGATGATCTCACCAAAAGCCTCGAATGGCCATTGTTACATACTAACATCTATAGAATACTTCACAAAATGGGTAGAGGCAGCGTCATTTGAAGATCAACCTGTTGTCCGTTTCATAAAAAATAACATTGTGTCCAGATTTGGCATTATAAAGTCAATCATCACTGACAATAGAACCAACTTCAAAATGAAATAGTCACTAAGGTATGCAAAACATTTGTGATAACGCATAAATTATCCGCACCCTATTACCCTCAAGTCAACGGACAAGTAAGGGCTACAAACAAAGGACTTCTCATAATTATCAACAGAATGATAGAAGGTGGCAAAGATTGGCACGAAAAGTTAAATGACGCACTATGGGACTATCGAACAAATGAGAAGACTTCTACTGGCATGACCTCATAGTCATTAGTGCATGGTAAGGCTGCGCTACCCTTGAATTTGAGATATTGTCCCTCCGAGTGTTCATTCACAATGATTTAGATGAGGAACAATTGATCGAAGCACAAGTCGCTGCCCACGATACTCTGGATGAAAGACGACTACGAACGACAAAGAATATCATAGCTTACCATAGTAGACACGGTACTCAAGAAGATACTCTACACTCCTGGGAATCCACACCCATTAGGCAAATTAAAACCTAATTGGGAGGGACCATTTATGGTAATCTGAGTGCATGCTGGCAATTGTTATAAAATAAAAAATCAGAAGGGGTATGAACGCAACGAACCCATTAATGCAATGTATCTCATAAAATACTAGCCATAACGGGCTTAAAAAAAGGAATGACGTGGTGAAAACCTAAAAAGACACCACGAAAAAAACAACTGAAGGATGTGGCAAAATCCTGAAAAGGCCACCACGAATAAAAATAGAATCAAGAAAAGAAAATCCTTTAGAAAAGATGCCCTGATCCAAAACCTTAAATATAAACTGGTACTTTCAAGTCACAACAATACTGCATAAGCAGACCTTGAGGATGGAGACTCCTCCTTATCCTTACATGTTCCCAACAGAACCAACCTCGGGAAAGTATGGAAAGGTGACATGAATTGAAGACCCAAGAGCCTTTAACGACCCTGAGAAGAGTGTCGAGACCTCTCCAAGAAGGAAGCCTGACAAGAACCCAAAGAACTCCTCACGGTTCTGTGAAACACATAATGGGAGCTCAAAAGGCCAAGGGAAAAGTCAAGCCTCTTGGGCCCTCACGATCTCACAAGGAAATCCATTTCATCATATTTAAATAAATAAATAAATAAACAAAATGACCACCAAAGGGGCCACAGGTGGCAAAAACTATAAGGCCCGTCTCTCTTTCAAAAATGCTTTCCAAGTAATCTTTCATTTTCTCATTAAAAAAAATCATTTTCAAAATTCCTTTTCTAAAACCTAGAAAGGACTACCTACATCACTACAAAGGGTTAATTGTTAGTCATTATGGCCTTGCTCTCGAAGCCAAGTTCCTATGCCTGTTTTGAAGGCCTGAAACTAGTCAGGCGCTCCATGGTTGTATGAGTATAACTACCGACTACGTAATTTCGGAGATGGGTGAACCTCGCTGATGATGACATTGGCTAGTTTGGAAACATTCTCTCGCTCTCTCTCTCTCTC
>NW_006497389.1:1590156-1716372 GCF_000471905.2 Amborella trichopoda
TACGTACGTACGTACGTACGTACGTACGTACGTACGTACGTACGTACGTACGTACGTACGTACGTACGTACGTCTACGTACGTTCGTACGTACTACCTCTCTCTCTCTCTCTCTCTCTCTCTCTCTCTCTCTCTCTTCTTCTCTCTCTCTCTCTCTCTCTCTCTCTCTCGACTGGATCTCTTGTGGCAAACCCATCCCTGTATGTGTGTATGAAGGTTCGATATCCAAAATTTTGGGACAAGTGTGTAGGAACTTTGTCAAAATTCAGTTCGAAAAGTGTGTGCAAATAAGTGTCCCTCAAATCTCGATGAATCAATTGCACACGTAAGATTTCACACATCATTCATAGATAAAAAAGCGAAAATCAAAGCCAAGTATAAATTCAAGAAAGGAAAGCGAGTGAGAGCAAGAAAGATAAACAGAAAAAAGGAGAGCAATATATATATGGAGGTCAAGATTGGTCTATACAACACAAATATATATATAAAAAATTTATCAGGCAACACTACTTGTGTCGCCCAACCCATGAGCACACCTAAGGTGTCCCCCCATTTTCCTTCAAAATATATATAAAAATAATAATTTGGGTGACATAGCTCATGTCGCCCAGCTTAGAAAGACACATGATGTGTCCTGGCCATTACCCTGCATAAAAAAATAAAATAAAATTTTTGGGCGACAATGCCTGTGTCGCCCAAGAGGACTATCCTCCCTTAAGTGGCACTACTAGTGTTGCCCAAAACGTTTTGAAAAAACAAAGCCCTTGCTCCAATTTTGGAGCCTTTCGAGGGCTGAAATAGGTTTTCTTATGGATTTTTCTTTCGAAAAAAGATTTTTTTCGAACAGTTGATTGATTTTCAACCAGTTTTCAGATGCTCTTCGGTGGCAAGAGCCTAAAATGCCAACCAATTTTGAAAAAAAAAACTCCTTGGTGGCAGGAGTCTAAATAGCTAACCACATTTCAGTTCAAAATATATAACCCCATATGATGTTAAAGGTCGGGTGTATTAAAAAAATTTCTAGCCCTGTATGACATAAAATGTCGGATGTATCCATTTAGCTCCGTATAACGTAAAAGGTCAGATGTATCCATCTAAACCCGTACAACGTTAAAGGTCGAGTGTATTAAAAAAATGTCTAGGCTCGTATGATATAAAAGGTTGGATGTATCCGTCTAGCACCGTATGACGTAAAGGGTTGACTGTATTTGTCCATCGTTGCGTGATGTTAAACTGCTTAGAGGGCTCTATGGTTGTAGGTGCTAAAACTATTAACTAAAAATTTGTTTTTCAAAATATCATTCTCTTTTTGAAATGATTCACTATATGTCTTGTGTTTCCAAAAACCTTAATTTCTTTGTTAAAATCGTAACCGGTTTAAAGGTCTTGGCTCTATTTCAAAACTCTCCTTATTTTTAAAATTTCTAAAATATATTTTAAAACAAAGGAGCTTGGACAACTATATATGATGTTTACCGCGTTGCCGCCTCATCTCTCTCTTCAGAATTGACCAGGCAAACATTTTCCTAAACAAGTAAAATCTATAAAAGACCATAGGAAACCTTAAGGAAATCAAAGAAAATGTTAGGTTCAAGAATTTAAAAGTGAAGACCTTTGAAGTTAAGTGACATGGCTAGAAAATGCAACTTGAGTTCCACGATTGCGTAAATCATCAGAACATCTCACGTCGAAAACCTTAGGATAAAAATTCTCTCACTAGGTGGGTGAGCAGGGAGCACATTGTCTTTCAAGGAAAGTTGGTGTGCCATCTAATCACATGACATCAGATAATTTAAATGTTAGCAGTGTCTACTTCTTTGACACTCACCTAACCCTCGAAGGATAGGGAGCATCAAGGAGGGGCAACTATAGTCACCTTATTTTGAAAACTAGCAAATTCAATAGTTTTTCTAAATTGTAAATAACCATAGGACCACACTATCCCAGTAAACCCCCAGACCATTGACCACCGTAGTCTATAATTCCAACCATGTGATCCAAAATCCTGTAAAATACTTTGTTTTAGTAAACAAATCAGTAAAAATAGAAAAACACCTCGTTTTGACCCAAATTTTGGCAAGCAGCATCGTAAGAGCCTGTAAATCACCCCAGAATTGGAATCTACTAATCCCGAGTAGATTTGGTCTGGGCGACACCATTGGTGCTGCACAGCCCCGACTGCCACAAAGGGGCAGTTTCCGCATGGAAACCACTCCCAGACCATTTTTGGGCGGCAGATTCATTGAATCTGGACCCTATTTGAAATAGGCAGTTACCTATTTCAGTCGATTTTCAGCCTTTAAAAGATCATTTCGGGATCATTTTTAGGGTTAGATTTAATAGATTCTATGCTTAGAGAAAACTTTGAGATTGTGAGACTTGAGAAAAACCTAGATCTAGGAACACCTTAGCATTAGGGTACCTACAACCCTTAGATTAAGAAATCCATCCAACCATGCCTAGGCTTGGTCAAAGTATGAAGAGAAACAAATAGTACACAAGACATAAACTCAACCAGTTCTAATACGGCTGAGGCCTTGAAGCCTCAGGAGCCCTAGGTCAATTGGCCCGATCTGGTATATTTTTACTCTTTCTTGCATTTCCTTTCATTTTTGTGTATTTTATTAGAACTAAATATTTATTGTATTAGTGCTTCATAATTCGGATCAATGCTGGCTCTGCCATTGATCTGAGAGTAGATTTCTCTCACTTCTGAGCACATCTGGCCTCAGATCAGAATTTGATTGCCCCCACTCTTTATCACTCTAAAAAAAATTAGTTGGTGATTTTGATCTGGCCGAATCTCATCCTGAGATCGTCCCAATATGCATCGTAAAAAAACCCAAAGTGGTTATCATTTGCTGCCAGTAATTACAATTTATTTCATTCAATGAATAAAACCAACACAATGTTTGGGGAATAAGAAAGCATAAGAAATAAAATACTAGCATAAGAAATAAAATACTGCAAACCACAAAGCAGGATGTTGGAAGATTACCTCAATTGGTCTTAGAACACCCCACATCGAGACTCCTTCCTCCAATGGTGCATGAGATCAATGGACTTTCTCACATCTGTTAAATATGAGAAAGCACTGGCTCAACCCCTTCACAAATATGAGAGCAAGAATCTTATGAAGGCCTCCATGCCTTAGATCTATTGAGTGGAGCGTACCCACCTTTACGTTCTCTTTGGGGCATACCCCTTATCTCTCCTTGGAGAGATGAGAACTTGAAGAGAGAGAGCGAGAGAGAGAGAGAGAGAGAGAGAGAGAGAAAGAAAGAAAGAAACTCCTTAAAGGTGGCATGTCACCCTAAATATCTTAGAGAGAGAGAAACTTAGGCATAGAGAACGAGAGGTGAGGAGGCCCCCTTTTATAGACTTTTTCAGGGGATAGCTACTTTTAAATAGATTTAGTCCAATTGTTCTTAGGAGTCCTATGGGGTGAGAGATTTGAGCCTTTCATTCTTAAAATCAGCCATCATCATTTAAAAGATGATGCACAACATTATCCTCCAGTTTCCTAAACCTTTATCCGATCAAAATATAAGATAAGTAAAATACTAGATACAATGCTACTGGTCAAAAACTCCTTTCTTTTTTATAACTCCTTAAGAGCACCGAACCTCTTTATTTCTCATAGAGCATATCATATTTTCAATTGTGACTTGCTCAACATGTATTTTATTTTCAAACAATATCTTAAACAATAATTTAAAATCCACAAAATTTGGGTTGCACAAAATATTAGGTGTACCATCTTTGGCCTCCCATAAAATATGGCGTGCAAAATTTTGGCTCCACAAAATGTGGCGTGCCATCATGGGGCTCTTAAGTGGGCCCACACATATACCATATAGAACCATAAAATAAGTTGACTTCTTAAAAACATTTTCAATATTTAGAATATGTGAAACAAATTCTATGTTCTCTCTAAATATTTAAATATGAAAAATTGAATCGTTTTTTTATTTTATAAATTCATTTTACAAAAATAAAATATCCAAAGAATTAGAAATTCAAAAAATCATTCTAAAAATTAATTATTAAATATAATCAAATAATTTTGATGGGAATAAGATCCTTCTAGGTCTATGAACTTTTAATTTATTTTGAACCACTCCATCGTTTACTTTGAACTATAATGCATTTTTCAAACTGACTCAACAGTTTCCTTGAACAATAGACCACTGCAGGGTTTCATAATTGGGAGACCAAAGTCAGCCAATAGGCAAGAAGACGTAATCTCGTTTTATGGATTACATGTTCTCCCTTAGAGATGAAACCATTGGTTGCAAAGACCGGATACAACCACAACTATATGGTGTATAGGGGTAATCTCTCGCTCATATGCACGCCACACCCCCAATGATCTCTCGCATTCCCACTGATATCGGGTGGTCCTAGTTTCCCTCCAGCCGGGGAGGTAGAAACCCTCTCTAGAAACACCGCTGAGGTCTAGTTCGTGACGCACGCGCGGGCCCTTGTGCTAGCGGACAGGAGGCCGACAGTGAGAGATTTTTGCGACTAGAGCGCTAATGCCCTTACGCCGCTTTGGGGGTTCGAGGACATGCTCGGGTGGATGGCCCTCTTAGAGCAATTACGTAGCCCTCCGACTGTTCGTCAGTGCGGTTTGGACGGGAACTCTCTTCAGGTTTACAACCTCTCTCCTCTCATCCTCTCTGCGCTTTTGGGGTGGGATCCGAGTGTCCCTCTTCCTTGGCCCCCCCTTTCGGAGGGGATCTGCAGGCCGCTGTAGGGGATATAGGGAAACCTAAGAGACGAGACTCACGGGTTTGCTCGTATCTGCGGGTTCGCGGGTGGACACGGCCTGTCTCACGGATGAGCGTCAGACGTCCTCCTCATGTTAATCCATGGCATGGCTATTGAACTATGCTTCACTGAATCCGGAGCTTACTGAACTTTGTTTTTCCCTTGGTTTCTTCGGCCACCTTCTTTCTCAAAGCAATAAGGGTTCTTGATCATGCCATAGCATGCCCCATAGGTCAAAATGTTGGGGCTCGCATGATCTGGAACATGTCAACATTCGAGCTCTGTCTAGTTTCAGAGGAAGGCGACATGGGTTAGCGAAGTTATTGCTGAAAACATCGTAGCAATCCCCATTTTCGGGACTGGTTTGGTGAAGCCGCACCGAGCTATGGTAAAACCCATAAGTTACGAGGCCGCACGAGCGTAGACCCCTCTAGGGAGGTCCGATAGAGCCCAAATTTGGTCTTCGGGGGTTTTTCGACGTTCTGAGCGTAATGGCAATGGTCTGGTCCCTTGTTGCAGCCACTAGCATAAGGATACAGTGAAGGGTCCTTCTTTGGTGCGAGGGAACCGCACTTAGGTCATTAGGTTGAGGCTTATTTTCGGCACAATCATGGTCTACAGGTGTTTCGTGAACTCACGAGACCAGACTATCGCTGGCTCTCTCCTTATTCACATGGGCTCATGGAAGTATGTTAAAAATGACGTACAACAACTTGCCCCACCGGATGTTGCGCTTCAAGAGAAGCGAGAAGTGCAACATTGGGAAAAATTTAACGGCGTAGCTCCTCTGACGAATTCTCGCCAACACGTGTTTATTTGGTTTCGATCAATTTCTTTTTCTTAATCACTGGCAAAGTGCAATCCTTGAGGGGTAGACCTTGTTGAGCTTTTCCCTTGACCAGGGGGCGACCAAAGTGGTTTCTAGTGGTTCGTTGAGGGTCTTTCTTCTGATCCCGGTAGAATCCAGTTTTTTTTTGTGAGATCACGCTGATATTCTGCCGTCAGCGGGCTTACAACTTCTCGATGTGAACTCCTGGTTTTCCAGCCAGTGGGGGCTTTTCTTGTGAGCTTTATCCCATTCTAACTGGGGAGGTCCTGAAGTTCCACTTGGCGGGGGCCCTTCTTGTGAGCTTTATCCCAATCCAAACAGAAATGCCAGGAGCAAACAAGGTACCTCTTGGCCCTACAGGTCCAATTGGGGGTCTCCCAAATTACCCAAACATGAAAGCAGGATGGCCTTCGAGGTGGTCCCATTTTAGGGGACTTCACATTGGATGCTTGAAGATTGGTGGAAGAGAAGAGGAGGAGAGGATTTTTTTTTGTTGCGGTAGCACTAAGGCCCTGGATAAAATCGTGGCACCGGGGCACTAAGGCTTCGGTTCCTAAAATAAGGAGGTAGCACTAAGGTGCAGGATAAAAGGGTGGCACCGGTGCACTAAGTCTCCAGTGTTGAAAATAAGGAGGTGGCACTAAGGCCCGAGATAAAAGGGTGGCACTAGGGCACTAAGGCTCCGGTGCCGAAAATAAGGAGGCAGCACTATAGTCCAAGATAAAAGGGCGGCACCAGAGCACTAAGGCTCCGGTGTTGAAAATAAGGAGGCGGCACTAAGGTCCAGGATAAAAAAAGGTGGCACTCACAGGGGCCAAAAGTTTCTCTTTGGAAGGCATAGGGGTCGGAGTTTTTCTTTTTGAAGGCACAATGGCCAGATTTTTTTTTTTTTAAGGCACTGGGGGCAGAAGTTTTTTTTTTTAAGGCATAGGGGCCAGAGTTTTTTTTTATTTGGAAGGCACTAGGGCTGGAAGTTTTTCTTTTTTGGAAGGCACTGGGTTGAGGTTTTTTTTTTTTTTTGGAAGGCACAGAGGCCGAAATTTTTTTTTTGGAAGGTATTGGGGCCGGAATTTTATTTTGGAAGGCACTGGGGTAGGAATGATTTTTTGAAGGCACTGGGGCTGGAATAAGGAGGTTTGGTCTAAAGGCCGAAAGAAGGAGGCTCGGTTCAGGCGCCCTTTGTGGGTTTTCACCTAGACCGAGGAGATATGGCGTCAGCAAAGTGGTTTTTACCATATCCTTTGTTGGGGCGTTTTTACCCGTGACTACGAAGCCACGTCCACCAGTTGATTTCTTCTCTTCCTCATGGCGCCCTCTACAGGTTTTTGCCATGCCCAAATTTTTTAGGACTCTTTTACTCATGGCTTCGTGGCCATGCCCACCTATTATTTTTACTCATGGTGCCCTTTGCGGGTTTTCACCATGCCCCTAGTTTTTTTTTGTTGGGTGATTATACCCATAGCCATTTTGGCTATGTCAGGCTGAAGCACTTTTACTTTTACTAGCGATGGTTGCCATCGCGCCCGGCTTCTTTCTCTTTCTCTTTTTTTTTTTTTGAGGGGGAGGAGGGGTCACTAGTGTAGTGAGCCTTGGCAGAGGAGTCTTGAGGGTGTGGCGCTGCCCCGGGTCGATTGTAGATGCTAGTGGCAGAGGTAGGGGGTCTTCTCCCTTTTTGGGGTATTGCCTAGAACAGTAGCTTTATTGTGACTAAGGCGGTTTGTGCTCGAGTGGGGTCGCTGATGGTGGTGTCTGCGGGAGGTGTCGAATGGTGCCCGCGGTGGTGGGATGCTGGAAGCACCAGCGGGGAGGTGGAATGATGGAGGCACCCGCGCGGGTGGTGTGAAGAAGGTACCCGCAGGGGGTGGAATCCAAAAGCTACTTACGGGGGGTGGAAAGATGGAGGCACCTGTGAGGGTTGGTGTGAAGAAGGTACCCGCGGGGGGTGGAATGATAGAGGTGCCCAAGGGGGGTGGTATGATGGAGGCACCCGTGGGGGGTGAAGTGAAGAAGGCACCCGCGGGGGGTGAGGTGAAGAAGGCACCCGCGGGGGGTTGAATGATAGAGGCACTTGCGGTGGGTGGAATGAAAAAGGTACCCACAGGTGGTGGAATGAAAGAGGCACCCGCGGAGGTTGGTGAAGTGGTGGGCTGCTCCGAAGAAAGCTTTCTTAGAGAGGCGACACTCGGTTGATGAGGCGCCTGCATGCTAGGGCCAGGTCGGGTGGAGAGTTCCACGTGGACGACGATGCCTCAACGCAAGATCCGTTTCAGTGATCTACTAATAACATCAGGCTGACAGTAGGGTGGCATGAGATTTGAGCGTGACGCTTCGTGAGCGACACCTGGTAGGTGAGTCGTGAGAAGGTTTAAATGCCAAAGTCAACGAGGTTCCATTGTGGTGACACATGGTTGAGCAGCTAAGCGGCATGCCGCTCCGGAAGCAGCAAGCTTTGATGAGACTAGGCCCTTTAAAAGGGGGTTAGGCAGGAGACCGTGAGGGCAGATTTTTGCCCTTTTTGCGACGAAACGCCTTTTCTAGATGATCCTTTGTGTGGAGGCATGGCTCTTCACCTTCGTAAGGTGATGGGCAAGAAAAAGGAGGAGCTCACACTCTTCTCCAAGGCACGCTTGAAGAGGGTGACACCCTCTCCTAAAGGAGGCCACTGTGATGAGGAGGTGGTAGAGTTCGTGGAGGGATTTACCCCAGAACGGATGTACATTTGGTTTTTCTTGCGGTTACAAATTATAACCCCAAAGTTGTAATCCTTTTGTTCATGGAATAAAACGAAGTCCTTCCTCTTTACTTCGCCCCTTTGCTTGCAGCTCCTCTCGTGTTTTTGTGTGGGCCGGTGCAGTCCTTATCCCTACTGATGATGGGGATAAGGAATGGCTGATGAAGTGCCCATTGTGCCCGTGGGGCAATCACTGGTTACTGTGTGATGGTTGGGACTCCCTTACTCGTTTTCACCCCAACCCGGGGATTATGTCATCATCGATTTTCTTAAAACCTTACTCTCTTTTTTTGGCGGGGGAGGGGTAGAGGGTCCTGCATGTGGGCGAGACATGGAATGAGATTCGCTTGCACACGAGGGAGAGTGGTGTGGGGGCGTGCCCTAGGTGCTCTGAGTGGGCCCGAGTTGCAGGCAGGCCAAGTGCAGTAGGGTTGCACGCGTGAGTGGCATTTGGATGACAATGGGCATGCCGTTTTCGACGGGCTATTTGTGCATGCAAAACAGTTAATGCTCGGCGAGAGAGGTGGCGTCAATGTTCTATGACGATTAGATTACGTACCCTTAGTGCTTCCTTGGGACTGAGCGCAATCTTTCGCACGTGTGGAATGTTGCTTCGCGTGCTGTTTGTATGACTATACCTTCGAGGCGCGTGGCGCTTGCTCGTGCAACGCTACGATTTGCACGCTGGCGGCGCCTCGGTGCTCGGCATCCAATGCTTCACTTTACGTACCGTCAACATTTTTCTGTGATTTGGGGACGGGTTGCACGTTGATTGGCTCTTCTGTTGCCGAACTTATAAAAGGAGGGGTGCTTGCTTTTCACTTTTACCTAGGTCAGCATCCTGAGTAAGAGAAAACACCATTTGTGCCTTTTGCTCAGGCCTCCTTTTCGACGTTCGCCTCCTTTCGAAGCAATAATTTTGAGCAGGGACCATGGCCGGGAGGAGTCCGCCTTCTCCTCTAGGTAATGCTGCTTTCTTGGGTCTAGGCGTGTGGCCAGTGCACCATTTTTTTTTACCTAACCCCACCCCTGTTTTCTTTTTTTTGCCGCAGCAGCTAAGCGTGTGAAATTGGAGGCCTTTCCTGTTTCAACCTCTTTTCTCACAATGAAGCCATCAATCATCGCCATAAGTGAAGGAGAAGGATTTGAGGTGGACACGGGCTCCTATCCTAGCCGTACTTGGGTCATCACAGGGGACAGGGGCGGGCTCAGCGGCCTTTCCTCTGCGGTCATTGGGTCTCAAAGAACTTATGTCAGCGACGCATGTGGGGGAGTCTTCATCCGAGAACAATACCTCCCATCCGACAACCCTAGTCCATGCGTGTAGGGGTCCCCTGGCTAATGCTCAGCCCCGTGTTTCTGTTGGCCCCATGGCTCTGGCCTCCTCAATACCCGATGTTAGGGAGTTAACCATGAGGCGTATGATCTGAGCGGGCCTCCAGGGACTGAGAGAGTGTGCCCCCCTTGACCTGAAGAGAGGAATTTAAGCTCTTAGGGTTTGCGTGGAAAGCTTAGAGACCGTGCACCCTGAAGAGGAAAGTTCTGTTCAGCTGAGGCAGTTATCTGAGGACCTCACAGGCTGGGGATCCGCAGCTATTATGAGTGGGACTGCTATGTCGTGGGCTCTAGATGCATGTATTGCTTCCTTTCAAGAGAAATTGGTGAGGGAGCACACCTGCTTGCAATTGTATGAGGAGGAAAGGGAACATCTTTCCGTCATCAATGCCCGTTCCCTCGAGGAATAGGTCAGTTACTCTCATCAGATAGAGGCGATAAGGAACGATATTTCATCCCAGCAGGCTTGCGCAGCTGACCTAGGAGTTCACCATCAGTAGAATTGGGAGGTTATGACCGAGAGGTCGCGGTGATTCAGACACCTGATGTTCGAGATAAGAAACGCCTCGGCACATCTGAAAGGATTGCAAAGAGCATCTCGCTTTTTGAGGCACATAAGCATGCGGAGCTAGACGACATGTTGGCGCTGAGGGAGAAGATGCGCTGCGCACTTGACCTCTTTTGATGGCCTCTTCCCCTTTGTCTTTCTCCGCCCCTCTTTTTTTTGTAGGGCCAGTGGCCCATCCAGACTTTGTAACACCATTTGTATGCGAATAAGACAACGGTTTTGTCTTATTCTTTTGCATTGATGCTTTTGAGGTTTATTTTTATTTTTAATTTTATTTTTTTTCCGCGTCTTTTGGTTTTTAATTCTAAGTTTTCCCCCCTTTTTTTTTTAGAGAGGGGCAGCGATTGGTGAGAATTCATACGCTCATCAGGAGGGTGTTTGTATGCCTTCTCGGGGTGTCACTGACTCCTGCAGGTGCGTGATTCTGTGTTTAGGAGGTAGTTTTAGAGTTGTACGCCCATGATTGCATTAAGGCTTGCTTAAAGTTCCGCCTTTGGGATTGATAGTAACGTGTGCCTTTAGGACCTTGCACTCGTGTAGCGAGAACCCTAAGGGGTTCTTGTGGTGATGCACCAACTTCCCTTGGCATACAGGGCCTGCCTTGGGTGAAGTTGTACAACGTAGGTCGAAGAGATGAGGGAAAAGGCTAGCAGAGTGGAGACTCAGTCTCGGGGACTTCGTCGTTCAGCTCTTCGTGGAGGGTGATCATGGGGCAGGCTTCGGGTGCTCTAAAAGCTTTTCCAAGGTCCTCTAAATTGATCTGCCCTTTTCGGACCAGTGCTTTGATGTAGTTTCTCAACTGGAGGCGATCTCCAATGGGGTGTCCCAAAATCCAATGGAAAGCACAGTAGTTGGGATGATCAACCCATTTTGCGTGGTTGGGTCGCTTGCTGGGAGGGAGGACCACCATGTCCTGCTCAATCAGCATTCCCAAGAGGGTCGGCACCCACGATCTGCGGATGGTGCGTTGTCGCCGGAACCCCTGCTTAGACCCTTCGGCCCGCTAATTGCTTCCGATGGGGGCACCCTACTGTAGTCCCAACTTAAGGGCGGCTATTGTCTCTCTGGCCCTAGACTTCGCGGCCATGAGGCCTGAGAGGCATCCAACGCAGGCAAAGGGACTACCTTAGGCTGGGTTCGGGAGATCGTTGGCATCGTCGCACTGATTATGTTTGTCGACTGATCAGTGCAGGGGTTGATTTGGCTGCCCCATGGTTGGACCGCTTCCAAGCTTCGGTTCGGATCCGTGGAGGTGGAGGACACCGCCTCCGTTGCGTGGAAGTGAAGCTCCATTTTCGCAGCCCGTTCGAGCCACATGCTTCGTTAGACCTTTCGGCTGTGGGTCCGATCACTTTATCAATGAGCGGGTAGCGATGACGAGGTCAACCAGAGTGAAACACCTGTGGGTAGGCATTTCTACCGTCAATGACGCAAGCTGAGAGCCTGTGGTGGGAGGGAGAACGTGGCTGATGGGTGTAATGATCACCGTTCGCCCTTCTCTGCTGCCGAGGATTTCTTCGGCCCTGCATGTGTGTGTGCGATCGATAGTGGTATTTGGGGTGGCCATAGGGCTAGCCCCTTATGTGGTGAGGGGCGGAGTGCATGTGACAACAGCCTGTTTAGCTGGTGAGGCCGTCGGGCCTCTCGGATGCACGTACATTTGTTTGGTGGACTTCCGATTTATCTCGGGAGTCGCGTGTTGGTCGAGGATAGACTCTCAAGCTGCCTCGAGCCATGAAGCTGACATGCATGGTGCGGGTGGTGTAAGAGCCACCAGCACTAAGCCCGAGTCGAGAGCGACCCAAAATGGTTTGAGAGACCGGGGGAGGCTGCTGCCTGCCTCAATTCATTATCACGACGGTCAAGCCGCTAGGGAGTTTGTAGTCATAGGTACGTGTGGTAGAGTAACTGCGTGAGCTAGCATGGTGATTGTCAGCGGGTGATATGCACATGAGGGTGCCATTGTTGGCGACACCCCTGTGTGATGCGGACGAAGATACCTTTCGGTTGTCCATGGTGACTGCAATCTCATTAGGACCGACCGACTGAGGAGGAGTGGTGGCACAGGGGCCGCTTTGGGGCCTGTGGCTGGTTGGGTGCCCGTCAGCAATAGGGTGCTTTAGTGAGGGGGCAACAACAGTGTCGCTGCGCAGTGGGCATAAAGGGGTCTTCCCCCAGCGTCGGAAGAGGTGGGGCTAGGGGCCTGAGGGTCCATGCCTTGAACTTCTTCAGTCGAGGCCGGGATGGCCGTGCCAGCATGGCCGCACAGAGGACACGCATGGGAGGGAGGACCAACGGTCGAGCCTCCCCATGACTAACTGTGTGGTATGACATGTAGAACTCCCCAACCCAGAGGAAAGAAGGATAAGCGGATCCCATAGCAAAAGTGAAAAGAGGAGAAAGAGAGGTTAGTACTTGGAGATGGCTCAAGCCAACAATAAAGTGACGTGTCCCCAATGGAGTCACCAGTTGATATCGGATGGTCCGGGTTTCCCTCCGATCGGGGAGGTGGAAACCCTCTCTCGAATAACCATGGAGGTCCGGCGCGTGACGTACATGCGGACCCTCATGCTAGTGGATAGGAGGCCGACAGTGAGAGAGAATTTTGTGACTGGAGCGCTAACGCCCTTGCACCGCTTTGAGGGTTAGGGGATACGCTTGGACGGATGTCCCTCTTAGAGAAGTTACATAGCCCTCCGGCTGTTCGTCAACACGGTTTGGACAGGAGCCCTCTTCAGGCTTACAATCTCTCTCCTCTCATTCTCTCTGTGCTTGTGGGGTGGATCCGAGTGTCCCTCTCCTTGGTCCCCTTTTGGAGGGGATCTGCGGGCCACTATAAGGGATATAGAGAAACCCAAGAGACGAGACCTGTGGGTTCACGAGTGGGCACGGGCTGTCACGCGAACGAGGTCACGCATGTGGAGGAGAGAACGAGAGAGAGAGAGAAGAAACGACTCGGCTTAGGAAAGGTGGGGGGAACGCGCGCGACTGGGGTACCTACGGGGCCATGCACTCAGGGGTATCCCCTTTCTCTCAAAAATTTCCATCTCCCTCTTCTCTCCCTCAGGGGCTCATGAAGAAAGACAAACCAACAAACAGAGTCTAGCCTTGATTCTTCCTAGCCTTTAGGGGTAATGAAACTTGAAAAGAGGGGATCGTGCCCTCCTTTTACAAGTGACTTAAGTTTGCTTATATAGAGGATTCACCAAACAGAGGTGAATGCTCAAAATTCAAGCTTAATTACAATTAAACAAATTCAAAGCAAATCAAAAAATTATGTGCAAATGATCAAAATGTCCCTATGATCTTTTGCCCAAATGACGAGACCATCCCTGCTTCCAGGTTGATCTGCCATGGGAAGACCTTGGAAGCTGGTTCTGCAACTTGTGAAAACTGTTCGGTTGTTTCAGAAACATATCTTCATTCTTCTCTTGATTGTGAGCATTTTAATGCCCTTCAATCATGCTATGGTGGCCTTTTTCCTCGGGATGAAAGTCTGGCAATTTTTGCGAACTTTGTTTGCTAATGCATCTTCAAGCTGCGTCGTTTTGGCTTCTGGCTCTGCTTGCAAGTTAGAGAGGAGACTGCTACAGTCGTTTTGCACCAAGTTTGGGCTGATTTAGTGTCGATTTGTGTATTTTTCTAATTTTGAAGGTTGTTGGGGAAAGGAATTCCAGCAACCTATTGGATTTGCTTATTCGGTGACCTGAGGATTTGCATTCATCAAACCATGGATTGATTGCAAGAGTTGTACCAGAATGTAGCTGTTTGTGAGGGGAATCTATTGAACTTTTCCTCCCGTTAATCCAAAAATGACATACAACACCCACCACAGCTATCATATGCACATGTCGTGTGATGGTCCAGTGATGAAGCTTTGGCCCTCGTCTCTAGAGGCCAACCATCACACACAAGGGTCACATAGTCCTTTGGGGAGCAACTCTGACCTCATCAAGGGATAATTCATGAACCTTGCTTGGTTTTATTTTCATGCCTAGTTAATAAGGGTTTTCCAACTTGACTAGTCTAGCTCGTAAAACCTAGCTTGAATATCAACAAATAACATTTGCCTATCTTGGTTTCTCTAGATCATAATCTCTTGGTCCCCTCTGGACCACAATCTCTTAGTCCCTTAGGATTACAATCTCTTGGTCCCTAAGGACCATACTACCACTGGAGTTCTTTGACCCACTATATTAGATATTGATTACATGCTCTCATAAAGCCTTTAATGGCCATAGAAACCCTACATCTCCCATGTGGCATTAGAAGGCCTTATAATCTCTCTTCTTCACATTCTCATCCCCCAATTACAATCTCTCTCTCAAGAATTTCTCACATATTCTCTCTCATTACATTAACCATTGCTTTCGCCATCAATTCTTTCATAAAGGATTTAGAGAGGCAGTGCCTCTTTCTCTTCGTTGCTCGGATCTCATTCTGAATGTAGTTATAGTTTAACTTATAAGTCGCATTGCGAATCATGGACCTATTGTCGTCAAAGATCGTCATGTACCATCATCACGTGGGGGTGTATCTTCAAGGGCTCAAAGGAGTTCTTCAATCAAGCTGATCCCTTTTGTAACCATATAACTAGAGTTCCCTGGGTGAACAACATTATAGTATGTTATTCCGCTGTCCGTCAAATGCAAGTAGGAGCTCTTACTGGAAAGTTGAGTTTATTTGGATCTTTCATAATATAATACCTATATATTTGAATATCTAAGCAGCTAAAATGAATTGTGGGACTATAGTAACTCCCACTCAATTATAACACATATAACATATACTTTCTCAACATTCTCATATCTATGTTATGAGGTAGTATAGCAAGTCTTATGCAAAAATAAATAACTTGATGCACAATATCGAAGACCTTCCTGAACCATAAAGGTTCAACTGCACTGGTCTTTTTGGTAGTAAACGCAACAAATCAAGTTATCTTATGCACACAACATGTGTCAAAAAGACCTACCAAGATGGTCTTCCTTTGGAATTCCCTTTGGTTAATGGCCATAGATAATCAAGGATTCTAAATAACTGAAAAACATGGGTCAAGGCATATGGGGTTTCTAAAACCAGGGCATAGATAAAATGACACTTTTTTCCCAAGTTTATTAAAAAGCTCTTGAGTTAGTATGGATATATATATATATATATATTACAAGCAATATTTGGAAAATATAATAGCGTTTAGAATGATTTTCTATAAAGGCTTAGTGGACCTCACAAGACTATGGGATTTTCTCAAAACCATATTCAAAGACTTGGGTTTTCTTATTAATGGTCCAATTTAATTTTAAAATCTTTGTCCTTATAAATCATTTTATGGCATTCACCTTTAATTACTTACCAAGTCATTTTATAGCCACAAAAACAAATCATAAAGTCCATCTTATGATTTTATCCAAAATAGAGCTTGGCTAAATAATGGTTATGAAGACCTGACAAACACTTCTTCTTGGCGAATATGGAGACCTAATCATGAGATTATCATCACAGGCAGCACATCATATTACTCGACACTATTAGGAGGATGATTACTAAGACTGGGTTCCATCAGAACTCTCCCTTCGTGTTTACATATTTGAATGAGATAAACTCATCTCTCATGATTGATACCTCTTGTTTTTTATACTAAGGTCCATAATCCTTGATCAAACCACATCTCCATGTGTATTACTACCTTTAGTAGTTCATACAAGTACAATAAGGTACTAAAATACAGGGTATTAAAAAAAACTGGCTATTTCAAACATTGTTAGCACATATCAACCAATGTCCATATGCTTCATACATGTTCAAATAATAAACAACAAAGATATAATTAAAGAAGTATAAAAGATATAATAAAGATACTGAATCCTCGTTCCTTATATGACCTTACCATGTAATGTGGGATAAATTTCACACCTCAAAACCATGTAGTGTGCTATCTAGGTTGACTTGATTCTTGTCTTTACGTGTTGACGAACTTTTGTTATATTGGAAGAGCATACATCTAATGAAGAATCACTTGGTCATAATCTTTTACATGTTGGTGAAGCATCTACCTCTGGGGCCTTTGGATTCTCCCTTATATGACAAATACTCTTCTTCATGTCATCACATCAGAAAAACACTATCTTGATTTATTTTATTGATCGCAGGGTTTCTATATTTCCACTAAGGCACTCTATACATCGCTTCATTGTGAATAGAAACGAAGATGTTTTCACAAGTATTGTGTTTCTTCTTCTTTCTGCAATTCCAAGATAGAGAACTCTCCACATAGAGTGTCATTTCCCCAACTTTGTATTACTTTTCTTTGAAGTTTTATTGTTATAAACCATACTCATGCCACACTATAGAACTTTTGAATGAGACCTAAAAAGGCTTCCATTATAAGGAGTACAAAGATGTGTCCTAACATGCCACATCTTTTAATTTACTGTAGAATAGAAGATGAGCATCCCACAATAAAATATAATATCTCTCAATTCATAAAGTGTTTATTTCTAAAACTTTTTAAGCATTGAAATATACTAAAAAATATAAAATAGTGCTCAATTTCATTCCTAAATCACACAATTTAGTGAGTCTATGATTTAGTGACATTCACATCACAATATAATTTTCTCATTGTGCACCTGTCAATAAAATAATTGTTTCTCTCAATTCACAAAGGATTTCTTCCTTAAACATTTTCTGTTGAAAACCAGACTCAAAGTCAAACCTTGAAAATCATAGTGTGAGTTTCTAATAATATTATTCTTCATGAAAATAAATAATTTACGTTCATATCACAAAACAAGTCATACAGCAAATCTTGGACTTGTTCTTTAATCTCATTGATCTGGGTTTGCCTTTGTCATTCAAACTGATGATCTTAAGTGTTCGTAAAGGTTTTATTGTAAGACGAGGGGGCGCTGCGCAGTATCCCTTGTGAGTGGAAGAGACTTAGGGTATTTCTAGGATCGGAGGGAACACTTCAAGGCGTTTGTTGGATCGGAGGATAATAGTGAGTGTAGCTGGTCAGAGAAGTTAGGTGAGCATCACCTTCCTCCTTATAAGGGATTGAGGTGTGCAAGACCTTTTGGCTAGGCATCTCTTCAATTCAGGCTCTTCGGGTAGCATTTTCCTTTAGGAAGGAGATTGGGAGACAGAGTATTTTCATGTTTTCAGGGGTGAAGGTGACTACTAGAGTTTGAGGAATGGGATCAACTGACTTCTCTTCACTTGGGATTCGTTCTATTTGAGCTATTACGAGGACAGGTTCTTGGGAAGGCAGGGAAGATGATGAGGTTTCTCCTTCATGGTACTGGGAGGTTACTTTTGATAGGGTGAAAAGAAAATTAAATTTTACCCATACAAGAAGGAGGTTATAGGGAGAAAAGAAAATTCAATATTACCAAGGGTAAAGGAAGTACCTTGGCTTCTCTCTTTTCTTCTTAGAACATGCCCATCAATGACCTAGCCATATCTTCTACATATTCATGAGAGATATTGGCAATCCTTCTCATGGTATGGTTAGTCATAGGTTCTCTAGGTGGCTCTGGCTTTGAAGGTCGTACTGGATCCATGAAATAGTATTTTGTATAAGCATAATGAGAATCAGCAGTGGGGAAGGGCCTCTTATCTGCATAGACTGTGTATTGCATACCCTCATGGTTATACTTGAAGCATTGATGGAGTGTGAAAGGAACCACCCCATGATCTTGAAGCCAGGGCTGGCCAAGAAAGATATTGTTTGATGCGTTAGTTTCGATGACTTGAAACATGGCATATTAATTTAGATCCCCAATCTTGAGGCAAAGGTGAACAGTGCCGGCTAGCTTTTCTCCTGATTGGTTAAAGCCTTGAACCATCAATGTGTGGGCTGTAAGTCTGTATTACTCAACCCATTGCTAGCAAGAATTCTCCTTGGGATTAGGTTTACAGTCGAGCCTCCATCCAACATGATTCGATTAATTAAATGGGCATAGGGGTCTCAAGTTACAAACAAAGGCTGGTTGTGGAACGTTTACCCCAGCTGGAGATCATCATCTGATAGTGATGGCCATGCATGCATTGAGAATTGCCGAATCTACTTCAATTAGCTCCACCTCTATTTCATAAAATTCTAGACAAGAGAGAGCCTGTATTAAAGCCATACGAAACTCGCTTGACAACATTAGAGCATCATAAATGCTCAAAAGTGTCAGTAGCTTCCTTAAGTGCGCAAGCATGGCATATTTGATCTTGTCATCATTTGGAAGAAAAACTCTTGGGACCACCACTGTTTTTCATGGGACTGGAGGTGGTGGAGTGGCTTTTGAGATTTATGGTTGTATGGTAGGTGATGGAGACAAGGGAGAGACTCTTGTTATGAGGGACTCATGTATAGATGGAGAAGGGTATGTTGGAAGAAGAAGATTTTGGAGAGTCAGAGATGGAAGAAGAAGAAGAGGAGATCAGAGAAATGGTGTGAGAGGAAGACTAGGGGAATTTAAACAATTAGAGGAGGAAGATTAAGATTTTGAAGAATTGGGTTTAGAAAAATAAGAGGGAGAGCTTTTGGATTTGTTACTGGTATTAGTCTCAAAGATTCGTTTAATGTCTTCGCTTTCATTGGACATAATCAAGGAATTTTTTACGTCGTAACCCTTGTTAAATGTTTGTAGGAATCTCTAAGGTCTTCACCTTATGTAGACCGCGAAAAGGTATTTTTAGAGTCATTTCCTTCATTAGACTGACCTAGAGGTTCTCTTGAAACGTTTCCCCTTGTTGGAACATCCCGGGTGACTTTAGGAACCACCGTTTCTAGTAAGATTTCTTGGCTTGTTTCTTGACTATCTGTGACTAAAATCATTTTCTTTCGAACAAAGTCATACAAGGTTGGAAAGGGAGGAATGGGAGGGAGAAAGACTGCTTCAACTAAAGGATGTGGTAACCTCCTTCTCCGGGGTTGAGCCTTTGAAGGTCGATTACCCTTTACTTTCTTTTTGGCAGTATAACCTTACAAGGTGGTTGTGGGATAGGTATAAGTATAGCTTTGGCTTTGGTTTGCCGAATTGCTTCTCTCTTAAGGCTATTCATCAAACCATGCCCATGATACATTGTTAAGGCTCTAATGTCTCTACAGGTGTTTTCAAGGTCATAGGTTTAAGAGGGATCACTTCTTCAATTGTTTGAGGGGAAAATTGACCGATATCATGTATACTCTTTTGATATTGTGGTGGTAAGCCAGTAACCACCACATCACCATTTTTCATAAGCTTCTCTAAAATTTCTCTGAAACCATAACATTGAACTAAGTCGTGTCCTCTTATCTGGTGATAAGAACACCATGAATCCCTTTTGATCTGAATAAGGTGTCCTTCCTTTCTAGAGGAACACGGATGAATCATTTCTTGTGCCACTAGTATATCAAAGATAACAGGAAGGAATTCGAGAGATATTTTGTCTAGATGTACCCCTTGGAATTGCACCTTAATGTCTGTGATCATATTAGAGGTTTCAGCTACTTCAAACACTTTCTTAAGATTACCCAAGTGAATCTGTGCTCTTTGAATCAAAGCTTCAATATGATGCTTGAGATGGAAGCGATCTTGAACTGGATGACTCAGCATCTGATGGTAAGTGAAGTAGTTCTTATTGTTGGTAAGTCCCAACAGATCCGATCTTTTAAGTTCTAGCAATGTTATCATTCCATGTTCTAGCAACATATGTAGAATGGTTGGAACCCAATCTTTATGGAAACTGTAATGCTTACTCATCCTTTGCTCGAATGAGCTGAGCTAATAGGGATTTTGAGGTAGAACCTATCGATAGTCTCGAGGCTGTTGTGGTCTGGGTTAAGGTTGCCCTTGCTCTTTTAATTGCGGTAACCCTTGGGAGACATCTAAGGTTTTGAGGGGCACTGAGCCAGTGAGAGGTCTAGGCTAAGTTAGGGTAACCGTCATCGCCCCACTGATTGTTTCTCTTTGTTGATTATTGCGCGGACTAGGCCAGTTCTTGTTGAAATTTTAGTTTCAACTATTTCCAGTATTTTGCACTTGAACATCACCCTGGTTTCTAAGCAAACTCTCCATTTGTACTGACTTGGATAGTAGGTAGTGGGGTTTGATGCATCAACATGCAGAGATAGTTCTCTTTTCATGTTTTGGATGCATGTTTGAATTGCATCAGCCTCTGACATGGGATTGGCCTGATATAACGAAAGGTCCATCTTTGAATGAACTTATCTACCGGTTCATTTGGTCCATGGGTCATTGTGAGAATTATGCTGCATGTACATCCCTGTCTACTTCATAGAACGGTTTATAGAAGAGTTCTTCCATCTCTTCCCAGGTGAACATGAAATTGGGTGGAAACTAAGAATACCATTTAATGCTGGTTTAGATAAGGTTTCCACAAACTGCCGTAGTAATAGCGTGGAGTCCGAAGCTGATTCCTCACATGTTGACACGAAATGTGCCACATGCTGTTCAGGGGAGCCTGTACCATAAAAGATAGGTAATCTTCCTTTTTGATAAGTCGATGAGAAAGGAAGCTGGTTAACGTATGTTGGGTACGACTTTTTATAGCCGATTGTTTCTTGTAGCTTAGAGGCATGTAATACTTAAATAGCCTTGTTAATCATTCCTGGATGTCCTCATGCGTTACCACAGGTGAAACAACTTGTGGGGCTGTATATCCCTTAGAATTTGCATGGCCTGAGGTGGTGGAATTCGAACATGGAAAATGTGGCTGAGCCCTGTGCACCTCTTCTTCAAATGGTGGCATAGGGGGAAGACCTGCCTCCGAGTGTGAAGATGCCACTGGTGGTCGAACATTCTCCAAAGCTTTGAGTATGTCTAAGATTTGGTTGCGAATGGGAACAAAATGAGCCATTGGGTTCTCCGGTTCGTCACCGGTCAGGCTCACTATCATAATGTTGACATGTTCTTCAAGGATTAGGGTTTCCATACCATCCGTTTGTTGACCCGATCCAGGAGTCCGGTTATAAGAGGCTTAGACTACCCCGATTGGGTATGGATTTGTCTTAAAGCTCTAGAGACTTGCTGCTCTTGACAGCCTTGGGGTTGTGATCCATGTAATGATGGTTTGTGACGACATTGGGGCCGTGTATTCGACAAAGCTAGATCTTCTCTGAAATGTTTACCACTGAATATTGGGCTACACATTCCGCTTCTCTACCTTAGTCAGTAATGGGTAAAATGGGTTCCTTTTCAGTATATCCTCCAGATGAGGAGGACTCGAAGTGTCTGGTCATTTCATGCTCTGCTTGTATTCCTCTTGGATATTTGGAGGGATTGGGAGGACAAAGGGGCTTTGCCGATAGCGCTCCAAGTGTCAGGTCAGTTCATGCTCTGCTCGTACTCCTCTCTTTCTTTGGTTTTTTGATGCACAAGAAATGAAGTAGTTGGTGACATGGTGGTGGTTTTTATGTGTAGTTTATGGATGGAAAAGAGGAGCTGTGACTGGTGATGCATTTTCCCAAGAACAAAGGAGAGGTAGAGGAACCTTTAATTCTCTCTCTTGGTGCCTTATTGTATAGTACTCAGGTTGAGAGACATTGCCTCCCTTAACTCTATTTTATACTGATATTGTTGGAGAGAGGTGGGAGAGTGTACACGCTTTATCTCTCTTTCAAATTATTGGAATCTCTCTCTCTCTCTTTCCCACGTTTTTTAGTGTGAAATCAAATCAATTGAAATTTGCTATAACTGTCATGTTTTTGTGAGCGGTTATATATGAAAAAGCTATCTTAATTACATAATGAATATGATAGGTTTTCGCTCTTAGAACTCGTTGGCTCTGCCTAAATTTTCTCCCCTGATTTTGAACAACATTATCTTAGTGTGAAGATATGCAAAGGTGGGGAGTTCTCTTACACAAACGTCCTACCTAAATCTGAGCCGTTCAAACTACTGTTTCAAATTAGAAACCCATTTCAGATTTTCACTTAAATCTTTCGATGTAGCTAAAATTCCTTACCAATTAGAAGTCCCCAAAAGAGTTGCAGTCTTAATGGGATCCTCCTACAATGTATCCTAGGGGTTATGGTAGTATATATTGAGATTTTAGATTTCATCCCATCTCTCTTTATCTATGGCTTTGAGGGATGAACATGCGGTCAGCATCAAATCAGACTATGGAAAGGTAAGCTTCGTGGTTGCTTTTATTTTTCAGAGGATTTTAGCCTCAAATTTCTAGTCAATATTTAAAACTTTAATTGAGTTCATCACCTTCTAATCAGTCTTTTGGGTTTCTATTTATTAACTTTTTGTCATAATCAGTCTTGTGGGTTTTCTTTGGTTCTACTGTTTTCTTGCAATCGAAAAAAAAAAAAATTATGATCTATTTCTTTGAAGTTCTTGGTTGAATCCTTGCAGTAAATCTGAAACAATACATTTGAATTTCTTGAATGTACCCCACTATCATCTCTGTCAATTTTTTCACATTATTGTCTCTCTCTTTAATTTCAAATAACCCACTCTCACAAAATAACCACCAGCAACAATAATCAAGTTGGGAACGCCGCAAGTGGATTCGTCTTTATAGAAGGGAGACTATCATAAAGTATTATTATACTTTTTTGTCATTAATGTTTATATTAATATTCTATGGTTTTTTCAAATCAATGGATTTATTTGGTAGAGAGAGAATAAGAAAGGAAACGGGAGAGGCATACATTGTGGTGGAAGGGGGAGAAAAGGAAAATGTAATGGATTTAAGTTTCAAGCTAAGGAGAGTAAACAATAATTGGACTATGCTTCCAAATCCAAGAAAAAGGATGTACGAGTTGATGAAGGAAACATATGAGTCTAGCAGTGGCGAAAAGCCCGAAGGGGGAACTTCGTCTGAGAGTTCTAGCTATGGGAAAAGCTGGAGGTCAAAATTTGCCCCGAACGTTTTGCTGAGATTGTTGCCAACCAACCAGAGCAGCCGATGAAACTAATAGATGAGAATGAATTATATATATATAGAGAGAATGGATCTGATTTCATGTTACTTCCTTTCAAAAGAGAGATTCATATACGAACAGATATTTATATTCATTTTTTATATTTTTTGAATGCAGTGGACTTGGTGAGAAGATACTTGCCTAACCCTTCGTTTAGTAAGGTGATCATGTCTGAGGGCGTCCTCCCATGCCAGGATTCCAAATGAAGGTGTGGAATCTCTAAGGTGGATCACAAATCGTAGGGAGAGAAAGGCTATTAAAGAAGGGATTTCCATTGTAATGATCATAGGAGACTTGGCGAGAGTAGTAGGGACAAAGTGAGATTTGTGAAATATCACACAAATTGGTGATCAAAGAATGTTGGAAGGGGATCACCAAATCATTTAGTCTGAAAGTAGCGGTGAAATATCACACAAATGGGTGGTTTCTAGGTCACAGGTTTAGGAGGGATCACTTGTTCAATTGTTTGAGGGGAAAATTGACTGATCTCATATATCCTCTTCTGATATTGTGGTGGTAATTCAGTAACTGCCACATCGCCATATTTCATAAGCTTCTCTAAAATTGCTCTGAACCCATAACATTGAGCTAAGTCGTGTCCTCTTATCTGGTGATAGGAGGACCATGAATCCCTTTTGATCTGAACGAGGTTTCTTTCCTTTCTAGGAGAACACAAATGAATCATTTTCTTGTACCACCAGCATGTCGAAGATAACAAGAAGAAATTCAGGAGATATTTTGTTTGGCGTGATCATATTAGAGGTTTCAGCTGCTTCAAAAACTTTCTTAAGATTACCCAAGTGAATCTGTCCTCTTTGAATCAAAGCCTCAATGTGATCCTTGAGATGGAAGCAATCCTGAACCAGATGACTCAGCATCTAATGGTAAGTGCAATAGTTCTTATTTTTGGTAAGTCCCACCTGATCCGGTCTTTTAGCTTCTAACAATGCTATCATTACCTGTTCTAGCAACATATGGAGAATGGTTGGGACCCAATCTCTATGGAAACTTTACTTCTTACTCATCTTTTCCTTGAATGAGATGGGCTGATAGAGAATTTGAGGTGGAACTTGTTGATAGTCTTGAGGCTGTTGTGGTCGAGGCTGAGGTTGTCCTTTCTCTTTTAATTGCAGCAACCCTTGGGAGACATCTAATGTTTTGAGGGGCATTGAGCCAATGGGAGGTCTAGGGTGACTTGGGGCAGCTGTCACCACCGTACTGATTGTTTCTCTTTATTGATTATTGTGCGGACTAGGCCGGTTGTTGTTGAAATTTTGGTTTTGACTGTTGTCAGTATTTTGCACTTGAACATCACCATGGTGTCTAAGAAAGCTCTGAATTTTACGGACTTGGATGTCATCTTGGAGAAGGTAGTGGGGTTTGATGCTTCAACATGCAGATGTAGTTCTCTTTTCATGTTTCAGATGCATGTTTCAATTGCATCAGCCTCAAACGTGGGATTGGCATGATACAATGAAAGGTCCCTCCATCTTTGAATGAACTTATCTATCGTTTCATTTGGTCCCTGGGTCTTTGTGAGCATTTCTATTGCATGTACATCCCTCTCTACCTCATAGAACGGTTTATAGAAGAGTTCTTCTATCTCTTCCCAGGTGACCATGATATTGAGTGGCAACTGGGAATACCATTTAAATGCTGATCTAGAAAAGGTTTCCATAAATTGGCGTAGTAATAGCCTGAAGTCCGAAGCCGATTCCTGACATGCTAACACGAAATGTACCACATGCTGTTCCTGGGAGCCTATACCATTGAAGATAAGTAATCTTCCTTTTTAATAAGTTGATGAGAAAGGAAGCTAATCAATATATGTTGGGTACAATTTTTCATAGTGGGTTGGTTCTTGTAGCTTAGAGGCCTGTAATCCTTAAAAGTCTTGTTAATCATTCCTTAGATGTCATCATGTGTTACTACAGGTGAAACAACTTGTGGGGCCTTCCATCCCCTGGTATCTGGGAAGGGTGGAATTTGCACGGCCTGAGGGGGTGGAGTTCAAACATGGAAAGGTGGTTGAGCCCTGTGCACCTCTTCTTCAAATGGTGGCATAGGGGGAAGACCCACCCCCGAATGTGAAGATGCCACTGGCGGTCGAACATTCTCCAGATCATTAAGTATGTCTAAGATCTGATTGAGAATGGGACCGAAATGAGCCATTGGGTTTTCCGGTTTGTCACTGGTCTGGCTCACTACCATAATGTTAGCATGTTCATCAAGGATTGGGTTTTTTATACCATCCGTTTGTTGACCCAATCTGGGAGTCCATTTAAGAGAGGCTCGGAGAGCCCCAATTGGGTCTGGATTTTTCTTAAAGATCAAGTGACTGGTGACTCTTGACAGCTTTGGGGCCGTGTATCCGATAGAGCTAGATGTTCTTTGTAATGTTTACCCCTGAACACTGGGCTACACATCGTGCTTCTCTACCTTAGTCTATAATGGGTAAAATTTTCCTTTCAGTATATCCTCCAGATGAGGATACGATGGCATCTTCTTATTTCTTATGAGGGGAACTTTCATCCTGTTTTGATGTTTAATCAGAAGGCCCCAATATATATCTTCCCATAACTGGAACTCAGCCTGAGGCCCTGTTTGATTGGTCTTTCTTAAGGGGACTAGGTTTTTAGGAATGGGGTTCGATAAGATGGTACTGGAGGGAAATGTTTCTGAGTACAAGGTTTTGAGGGGCCAAAATGGAATAGACATGCATTGCTGGCTCTTTTCGTCAGAGCCAAGGGCAGCATTGTACCTGTGCGTGTGTGCACCAGCTAGAGATGTGCTTGGGGTGGTCTAGTGACCAACTCACAGTGCAGTAAATGTTTCGGCTTTCAGAATGCTTGCATTATTAAATGACATGGTCTTAAGACCACCCGAATTGCATGCATTAGTCGTCACTTGGGCCTGTGACTGGGTCGTAGGTCATGTGCCTTTTGGGGTGCAGTATATGGACTGCCCCACTCCAAGGGATTAAAAGAGTGCAATGCAACTGACATAACTTAGGAGTTATTTCCAAGTGTGCGTTAGAATCTATGGAGACCCAGAACAAAAATGGATCTCAAGTTTGCAGGCTACTTGCCCCGAGTTGATGAACTAATGGTGAGCCATTAGTCGTGTGCATTTGAATGTGCCGAATGGTCTTGCGATCATTCGAAATAAAGGGGCTAGCGACCGAAGTACCTGCTCGGTGTGCGTGTGATGCGCTATCGGATAGGTAGCATATGTGTGGCGAGTATTGGGAATACTCTTTCGAGTACCCATAAGAGCAATGGCTGCAGTGAAGCCATTTGCAGAAGAAGGGAGAGTGCTTTTAGAGCTCCTCTCGAGCTTTAAACTGGTGGAAGACCCACCAATAATAGTTTGAACGTGCAAGGGAGTGGTTTTCGTACCACTCATGTGCTTGACATTAGTGGTCAAGGCACTAATGCGGTTGGAAGAGAAGGAAGGGATCTGAGATCCCTAACTTGCGGTTCCATGGGTCTGAGCTCGAGCAAGAAGGGGAGAGTCCCTTCGCAGCAAAAAGACTTGGGCACCAAGATGAGGAACCTAGTTACCCGAAATAAAGATGTTAAGGGTAGGGATCATGAAATCCCTTGCCATAAGCAGAGCTAGAAAACCCTGAAAGAATGTTATTAAAGGAATTTAAAGCAGTAAATGAAGGAAAACAAGCGGAACCAATAGTGAGGAGGTATGTCCCTATTGGAGTTGCCAGTTGGTTGGGATTGGATTTCTGCGGGTCCTGAAAAGGTCTCAGGTCGAGGACCCGAGTTTCACAAAAAACCCTCTTTCGGACAACCACAAGTTAGATGTGAGGATAAGTACCAACAATAAGATAATTTTAATATGGCAAGAGGGGTGTAAGACACTTACCTTGCCGCTTGGGCTTCGTGGGATGCGTCCGGGTATATCACCCTCTTAAATCACTAGAGAAAGCCTCTTGAGCTTGTTTTGTCACCTCGATCTGAATCCAGCTCCTTTCTTGGTTTTTGTCTTCTTTTAAAAATCATGTATGGTCAGCTTTCAAGCATCTCCTCAAATTAGGCTCGATTAGGAAATAATATTACATCATTTTATTTTATTTTTGAAAATAAATGAATGAAGGGATGATGAAAAGAGGGCAGCCTTCTGACGTCACCTTTCCTTAGAGGTATTACTGAATGACAGGGAAAAGGTATTCAACTTGTAGTCAAAATACCCCGAAGGATTCAGGAGAATGGAGTCTTGAGGGTTGAACACATCACGAATCGTTTTCGAATAGCCCCATTATGATAATAATAATAATTTGGAACTTTTATGTGACGTCCCAGACTTTCCCTGCCAATTAGAGTGCATGGCAGGATAAGGTGAAATGGAAGAAGTAACACCGCACGCGTCAAGAGAAGGAGCGTCGCTTCTGTTTTCACCGACTGTGTAGTATGCTGCCACCGACAGTGTCGTTGCCGCCTATGTTTTCACCGACTATGTAGTATGCTTCCATTGGTTATGTCATTACCGCCTGTGTTTTTGCCGGCTGTGGTGTGCTTCGGCCGGTTGTGTCGTTGCCACTTGTGTTTTCGCCGGTTGTGTAGTGTGCTTCTGCCGGCTGTGCCGTTGCCACTTGTTCTTCCGTCGGCTGTGCAGAGAGCGAAGGCCAGCACCGTCTATGAATGAAGAGGTGATGCTGTGAGTGTATGGAAAGAAGAAATTTCACACACGACAGTAAGATGGAGCAATTGGAGTGACACCGGCTGTGTAACACTGTGTTTCGCCGTTTGTGCAGCGTCGGCTGTATCACTAACGTGCATGTGTTGATGGTGCCACTTATTGAGTGCATGCTTCTTGAGTGCCACTTGTCCAGATTTTGAAGTCTTTTGGCGCCACTTGGACAGCCACCCCACCCTCATGGGTACTTAAGCCTCCTCTCTCACCCATGCCACTTACTCTTCCCTCATCTCTCTCTCTATCTCTAAGATAAAGTTTGAAGAAGTAGCTTTGGAGGGTAGCCATTGTTGAGATGGTGAGAGCTGTGAAAGGAAGTTTGGAGAAGGCACCATTGTTGTTTATGTAAGTGGATCCATCACCATTGTATTATAGTCATAAGGATGCATGAGTTTTAAGCTTGTGAGATGAGTAATGAATGTGTGATTGATGTAGAAATTTTGTATGCCTTGTTCACTGAAATTTGGGGTTTTTGTTCTATAATGGAAGTGGATACTGAGAATAAATGTATGATTCTTAGATTATGTAAGAAATGCATGTTATGTGTGTACATTGTGAGCGGATGGTTGTTATCATGTCCTTTACCATAGAATCAAGGTTATGGAATGTGTTCTTGAAACATGTCATATGTTACTGTGAAATTCCAAAAATATGTGTGTGCTTGAAAAAGACTTTTGAAAGGCCGACGAGGTCCCATTGATCTCAAATTACTGCCATTGGAAAGATATGTGAGTCTAGTAAAATGTCCAGTTTTGCCGACTACCGAAATTCTTTATGAAAATGAAGTTATGTTTCAAATTGAGAGTGTATATCACTGTTAATTGTTTCCTAGATTTTTCACTATTACTACTATGGTCACTGATTTTAACTAACTAAACAAAGTTCATTTTTGATCAAAACATAGCCATTTGAAACTAAAATTTTCATGTAAAAACTATTTTGAAATTCTTCTTAGATTGAAAGTTATACTACGTTTTATGAAGGATCACTGTGGGCAGTGTTGATAAAATTCATAACTATCACCTTGTTTGGCATAAAACTTTGAACCAGAAAATGGGATCCAAATGCTTTCAAATTAATTTTGTTAGAAATATATACGTATTGGCTTAAACTTTGATTTTGAAACCATCACAAGTTGCTTCACGGTTTGAAAGTTATAGTGATATGAAGCAGGATATGTCGTTGTCCCCTGTACACAGTGCAGCTAGGGAACCCTCACCTTGTTGAACCTTTAAGAGGTCAAACGGGGTCCAATTATCTTTAAACAACCCCAGTTTAAAAGATAGGTATGTTTAGTACAAAATTGGTTTTTAGAACTGTCTTCAAACTCTAAACGGTCCAAAAGTTATGACCCTAATGGTAGTGCACATCATTACCCTTGATGGCAGAAATTGAGAGGTAAGGCTTAACTGGAATAATGTTACTATTACTATGGTATTGTCATTGTGATACTGTTTAAATGTGATATGCCACTATCAAAATGCGATATTGCTACTATCATGTTGAGGTACTGATATCGTCATAATGTGATACTAATACTGGTTATATGATATGTGAATGGGCACCTACTTTGTGAATGATGTTGCCTTGCTACTTATGTGGTATGTGAATGGGCACCTACTGTGTGAATGATGATGTCGTGCTACTTATGTGATATGTGAATGGACACCTACAGTGTGAATGATGGTCGACAACTGTGATCTTTTCCTAACTCTTCATGATAGGACGGGAGTCGGGATGTTAATGTCAATATTTGAGAGGGTCGTGCCCTACAGATCTATATGAGCACTACGCATTAGCTCACCCAATGGTAGTGTAACGCTCTCTCGTCAGAAAGGCATAAAGAGAGGTCATGTTTTGCAAGGCCACTGCCTATCGAAAACCCCAAAGTGCACTAGGGATGTATGTGTGAGTGAGAGCATTACGAAGTGGGACACCCACGTGTCATTGTCCTCCCTCATGAATGAGGGTAGAGGTTTCAAACAACATGATTGGCTTAGCCTGAGCGATGGAAAGTAGGCCTTACTAGTTTTGTAACTGTGATCTGTTGTCCTTACTGTTCTTCTGTAAGTAAGGTGATTGTAACTTTTGCATTGTATATTAAACCTCTTTTATCCTATTACTGTTAGAGCATTGAGAAGCATGTTTGGGGACTTCCTTGATACCTTGTGAATATGTGTACACTGCATATTGTTATCACTGTTATATTAGTTGGAATGCAATGGTGTAGATCTGCTTACGGGGCTATTAGCTCATCCCGTCATATTACATAACTGTAGAGTGAAGGGTGTTGGCATTTGTGCTAAAGGTGGGTAGCCGTTTGGGGGTTTGAACCTCGAAGTTTAGAAGTTTGAGAAAGTCGTTTTCCAAAGACTTTCATAGTATGTTTTGATAGTCTCACCATTATGATGTATAATTTTTATTTTGTGTATGGCCAATAGTGCCTTGAAGGAATTGTAAGAAATTTTGGATATTGAATGAATGAGATAGTTGTACTTTTGAATTGATATTTGTCTGTTGAATGAATTTATTCTAGTTTTCTTTTATGGTTTGCTCTTGATTCTGTGTTTTTATGCATTGAGCCACTCCCACCTGAGTGACGTTCGCGACCTCCGGTTGCGATCCCACGCTCTGTCGCCCTCCGACAGGGGTCAGGGGGCACGGTCGTGACATTTTATATATGCAAGAATGATGAACATTAGTAAATGAAATGAATCGATTTTAGAAATATTCTAATTAATAAAGTAAGTGGGGCAAATGTGTGATGAAAATGAAAGCTAGAAAAAATAAAATGATGGTTTTGAGTTTGGAAAGGAAAGCTTTAAAAAGGAAAATTTTATGGTTTTATTAATAGAAGTCCTCGAGAGAAGTGGACATTGTGCATATTTTTTTAAAGGGAAAGACTAACAATGATTAAAAGAGGAATAAATAGGTAGATAAGAGAGAAGAATAAATGAGAGGGAGAGAAGGAGATAAAAATGATGATACAGAGGGACGAAGAGAAAGAGCTAGAGACGAATAGCGGAGAAAGGGAGAGGGAGAGAGAGACGAAAGATGAAAATAAGAGAGGAGAGAGAGTAATGGATAGAGGAGAAGAGAGAGAATGATAGAATGAGAGAAAAAATCTAGAGAGAGATAGAGAGAATTTTTGATAGGGTACAGGGACGAGAGAGAGAGAGAGAATGACTTAAAGAAAGAAGAATAAAGAGAGCGAGAATGAGATAGAGAAAGAAGAATAAAGAGAGAGAACGAGATAGGGAGAGGAGAGAGAAAGAGAAAAATTGGTGGAAAAAGAGAGGAGAGAGAAAGAGAGAGAGAAGATTGACGGCGAGAGAATGAGCAAGAGAAATTGGGGGAGAAAGAGGGGGAGAAAAGAGAGAGGGAGAGAGATGAGGGGAGAGAGAAAAAGAGAATATAAGAGAGCTAAGGGAGAGAGATAGACTTTGGGAGTGAGAGACAGAGAGAGAGGGGGACAAAGAGATAGATTGGATGATAAAGAGAAAAAGAGAGAGAGCGAGAGAGATAAGGTAGAGAGAGGGAATATGAGAAAGAGAGCAGAGGGAGAGAGACGATAGGAGAGAGACTTCGAGGGATAGAGAGAGAAGAGTGATAGGAATGGAGAGAGAGACAAGAGAGAACAGGGAGAGATAAGACGTTGGGGAAGAGAGAGAGTAGAGTGAAGAATGGGATAGAGAGCGAAAGGGAGACTAGAGAGACTTCGAGAAAGAGAGATGGTAAACCTATGGCATGATGTTGCCGTTTAGAGGGTGTTAGAGAGAGAAAAGGCTAAGGGGGAGAGAGAGAGACTAAGAGAGGGGAACAAAGCGATGAACCTACGGCATCATGCCACATGTTGAGTGGGAAAGAGAGAGAGAGCGATGAGGGGGAGAAGAGGAGAGAATTTAGAGCGAGAGAGAGAGAATATTGGGGGAGAGGGAGAGAGAGATTAGAATAGGAAGAGACGATTGGGAGAGAGAAAAGCTTAAGAGGGAGAGAAAAAATTGATAGGGAGAAAGGAGGTAACTGCAACATCATGCCACAGGTTAGAGAGGGAATAGAGAGACAAAACAGAGAGTGGGGGAGAGAGAGAGAGAGAGAGAGAGAGAGAGAGAGAGAGAGAGAGAGAACAAGTGATGATGGGGGGAGAGAGAGAGTAAGAGAGGCTGAGAGAGACATGAGAGAAATGGAGAGAGAGAGAGACTAAAGAATAGAGAGGACCTGAGGGAGAGAGAGAAAAAATCTTGAGAGAGATAGAGATAAAATTGAGGGGAGAGAGAGACCGAGAGAAGAGTTTGGGGAATAGAGAAAGTAGATAAAGAATAGAGAGTAGAGAAAAAGAGATTGAAGAGAGAGATCAGATGAAGAGGGAAAATGAGGAAAAGAGTTGGGAGAGAGAGAGAGAGGAGTACAAAGAGGAACCATCGGCTTCATGCTGCAGGTTGGAGATGGATTGGGAGAAAGGGTAAGAGAAAGCGAGGATGGGGGAGAGAGGGAGAAAGAAAGTGAGGGTGAGGGAGAGAGAGCAAAGTGAGATCGGGAGAGAGAAAGAGAGATTATGGAGAAGAGAGATGTAGAATGGAGAGAGAGAGAAAGATAGATGAAAGTGCAAGAGAGAGAGTAGAGAAAGAGAGACAAATATGGAGTAGAGAGAGGGGTAGAGAGGAAGAGATTGAAACTAAGGAGAGAAAGACTGTGGGAGAGAGAGGGAGAGAGAAGTCGAGAGAGGGAGAGAGATTGAGAGTAGCGAGAATGAGAGAGAGGGATAGAGAAAGAGAGAAATTAGAAATAGATTGAGTGAGGGATAGATGAAATTAGGGGGAGAGAAATCAGAGAAAGGGAGAGACAAGGTTGAGAGAGGGAGAGAGAGAGAAAGTGAACAGAGACAGAGAAGAGATTAGGGGAGAGAGAAAAGCTGAGAGAGATCGAGGGGATAAATTAAAATAGATTATGGATGGGGTTGAGAGAGATGGAGAGAGGCGTAGAGAGCAGAGAGAGGATTGGGGAAGAGAGAGAAAGAGAGAGAGAGAGAGAGATTGGGCAAGAGAAAGAGAGGGAGAGAGAATTAAGAGAGAAGGAGAGGGAAAAAGACCTGCGGCTTCATGCAACAGATTGAGGAGTGATGGGAGAGAAAACGAAAGGGAAAATAGAATGAGAGAAATAAGGTAGAGAGAAAGAATAGGGAGAGAGATAGAGAACAGAGAGAAAGAGTAGAGAGAGTATATTGAGGGAGAGATAGATGACCGAGAGAGCAAGGGAGATGGCAGGAGAAGAGAGACGGGAGGAAGAGTGATAGAGAAGGAAGAGAGATTGGTGAGAGGGAGAGAGAGGGGGAAAAGTGAGTGGGAGAGAGAAAGACAGGCTCGGTCTCGGACCAAAGGCAGCTCAGTCCATCCACGAGGAGAGAGAGAAACCAAGGGGGAGTGAGAGAGAATAGAGAGAAAAAGAAGAGAGAAAGGAGGGAAAGCAAAGAGCAAGAGAGGGAAATTAAGAGAGAAAGAAGAACGAGAGAATGGGAAAGGAAGAGAGAAAGAAAAGAGAGAAGGAAGAGAAAGGAAGATAGAAAAAGAGAAGAGAGAGAGGAGAGTAGAGAGGGAAGGGAAGAGAGAAAGAGAATCGTGCACGTAGTCGTGAATTCAAGTTCGAATCTCAGTTTGGAAGTTGAGATTCTGGAACACTTTTGAGATCAAATGTTTTAGGAATTAGAAGCCCAAGGTTCTAGGGGCATTCTCTCTCTAGCTAAAATATTCTCTCTTCAGGAAAATTAAGAGGAAAACTAAATGATTCAAATTTCATTCAATTTTTCCAACTTTTTTCAAGAGTCCTTAGACAAATGAGCTTACATGCTTGTATAAACATCCACCAAAAAATGCTGGATGCTCAAAAGCAACCTAAATTTACCGAAATTACAATTACCTTGAATTAAAAATGAATTTTCTTGTTTGGGTAAAATGACAAAAATATCCCTCCCTACAATGTAGGAAATGACCAATTCATGCCTCTCGAAAAAGGCCTAAGCCATGGGCATCATTCGGGGTCAATTCGAAGGCTTTTCGGTGGCCGTTTGGACAATCCATCACCGTAGAAATGATATTCAAATTATTGTTGTCATTTTGTTATCCATCATGAAGCCCGAATTTCACTTTTTAATGGCGATCAAAATTCTTGCCATCTTCAAGAACTTGGAAGTTTTGAATTCTTCGTGTAGCCCAATTTAGCGTGTGTTTGATTGATTTCTTCGTCATCACTCAGAGAGGATTCCATCACAGTCTTTTTGTGATAAAAATCATTAAATTTGGTCGACATTTGAACACGTGCCCAATTTGGAAGGTCACCAGAAAATGAAATTCCAGCAACCAAAAAATTTGCCATTTTCATCTTGAAATTGAATGCAATCCGACCCTCCATCTTGCTCGAATTTTACCTCATAACATTCCTCTTCATTCCATGATTGCAATGTGCTTATTTTCATGATAATCTGATGCCAATCTCATGATATGGCCACTTGATCAAAGACATTTTCCTCTTTTCAAACCATGCATTTTGGAGCCAAACTTCTCGCATCAAATTCTCCCAATCCGCTCATCATCTCATGGAAAATTTTATTTCAAAACGTGTGTCGATGAGACACACCTTGCCTTGAAATTTGGGCTTGCTCGGGTTCGGGATGACGGAGATATGGATATTCCAAATTCAATCTCGAGCTCAAATGTACCAGTTTCCATTTAATGGAAACTGATTTCTTATGGCCTCACCAGAATAGTGTAAAACCTACTCATTAGTTCAATTTCTTAAACTTTACATTTATCCCATCAAAATATAAAATTAATAAAATACTAGATATAATGTATCTAGCCATAAACTCATTGGCTTGTTGACAACTCTTTTAGAAGACGTAACCTCTTTAGGAGCTTATCATGTTCTCAATTTTTGCTTGCTCAACAAATCTTCTATTTTCAAACCTTATCTTAAACAAGATTTTAAACTCTACAAAGTTTGGGTTGCACAAAATATGGGGCGTGCCATCTTTGGCCTCCCATAAATCATGGCATACAAAATTTTTGCTCCACAACAAATTATTATTATTATTATGTGAGCTTGATCGTTGGCTTCTAGAGATTAAATCCTCAAATTTTGGGATCCAAAGGACATTTTGAACTTGATTTATGCCCAAGGAGCAAATAGACTATGTTTCTGCACGAGCATGAAATCATATTTTCAGTTAATTTCGCCGCATCCTCAATCCTTCAAACCCCCACAACACCGAGCTAAGCCTCGCCACAGGTGTCGCATGCACAACGGATTTCTTCCCTGGAAATGACATCCACTGGCAAATTTCGCGTGTAATGGGCGGCCAAAGCCAGAGGTTCTCGCTTTTACCCATGACACCTCCGCGCCCAGTGCCCCCTCCTCCATCGTACGGAAAGGGAATAAGATGGAGGAGTAATGGATGGGTTATTGGCGAATACGTTTATGAAGCAGCAGCAACACTGGTTCTCGTTGATGGAGTCGGCGTGTCTTCTTGGTCGAATGGCTCAGGTCAGTTCATGCTCTGCTCGTATTCCTCCTTTTCTTTGGTTTTTCGGTGCAGAAGAAATGAAGTAGTTGATGATGTGCAGTTTGCATATGGAAAAAACGAGCTGCGACCGGTGATGCGTTTTCCCAAGAACAAAGGAGAGGTAGAGGAACCCTCAATTCTCTCTTCCCTTTTCTCTCTCTTGTTGCCTTATTTTATAGTACTCAGGTCGAAAGGTAGATTGCCTCCCTTAACTCTGTTTTATACTTGAGAGAGTTGGGAGAGTGAACTCGCTTTAACTCTCTTTCAAACTATTGGAATCTCTCTCTCTTTCCCACGTTTTTAAGTGCGAAATCAAATCAATTGAAATTTGCTGTAACTGTCACACGCATATGAGCGATAATATAAGAAAAAGCTATCTTAATTACATAATGAATATGATAGATTTTTTACTTATTCGCTCTTGAAACTCGTTGGCTCTGCCTAAATTTTCGCCCCTGATTTCGAAAAAACATTATCTTAATGTGAAGATATGCAAAGATGGGGAGTTCTCTTATACAAACGTCCTACCTAAATCTGAGCCGTTCAAATTAGAAACCCATTTCAGATTTTTACTTAAATCTTTCGATGTGGCTAAAATTCCTTACCAATTAGAAGTCCCCAAAAGAGTTGGAGTCTTAATGGGATCCTCCGTATCGTAGGGGTTGTTGTAGTACATATTGAGATTTTAGAATTCATTATCGATTGCATAACCATCTCTTTCTATCTATGGCTTTGAGGGATGAACATGCGTTCAGCATCAGATCAGACTATGGAAATGTAAGCTTCGCGATTGCTTTTCTTTTTCAGAGGATTTTAGCTTTAAATTTCAAGTTAATATTTAAAACTTTAATTGAGTTCATCACCTTGTGGGTTTCTATATATTAACTTTTCGTCATAATCAGTCTTCTGGGTTTTTTGTGGTTCTACTCTTTTTTTGAAATTGAAAAAAAAAAAAATATAATCTAGTTCTTTAAATCTGAAACAATACATTTGAATTTCTTGAATGTACCTCACCATCATCTCTGTCAATTTTTTCACATAATTGTCTCTCTTAAATTTCACATAACGAACTCAACTATTTACTCACGAAATAACCACCAGCAACAATAATCAAGTTGGGAACGACTCAAGTGGAATCGTCTTTGTAGAAGTGAGACTATCATAGAGTATTATTATACGTTTTGGTCATTAATTTTTATATTAATATTATTTGGTTATTTCATATCAATGGATTTATTTGGTAGAGAGAGAGTGAGAAAGGAAACGGGAGAGACAGAGATTGTGGTGGAAGGAGGAGAAAAGGCAAATGTAATGAATTTAAGTTTCAAGCTAAGGAGAGTAAACAATAATTGGGTTATGCTTCCAAATCCAAGAAAAAGGAGTTAATGAAAAAAACATACGAGTCTAGCAGTGTCAAGATGCCCGTAGGGGGAACTTCGTCTGAGAGTTCTAACTGTGGGGAAAAGCTGGAGGCCAAAATTTGCCTCAAAACTTTTGCTGAGATTATTGCCAACCCACCAGAGCAGCCCATGAAATTAATAGGGGAGTATTTTCTTTTGGCCAAAACTTGAGAGAGAGAAAGGAGTTCATTTCATGTTACTTCTTTTCAAAAGAGAGAGAAAAAAAGATTCATATACAGAGAGAGATTTATATTCATTTTTTATATTTTTTTAATGTGAACTTGGTGAGAAGATACTTGCCTAACCTTTGATTTAGTAAGATAATCATGTCTGAGTACGTCCACCCATGCCATGATTCCAAAAAAGGATGTAGAATCTCACAAATCGTACTGAAAGAAAGGCTATTAAAGAAGGGATTTCCATCCTAATGATTATTGGAGACTTGGGGAGAGTGCTAGAGATACACGTGAGATTCCACACTTGTGAAATATCACACAAATTGGTGATCAAGGAAGGTTGGAAGGGGATCACCAAATCATTTGGTCTCAAAGCAGCTGTGCATAAAGTTTGCTTTGCTTTTTACCCTAATGATGAATCAAGGGCACGGATCTTTGCTCGAAGCCGAGACAATACATCTTGAATCCAAAAGTAAAAAAAAAATGTTTATTTCTATTTTAGGTTACCGGATAATTGTATTTTTGTTGATTGTTTATATTCTTTGGTTCCCTGTACTATTTATTTCTTTAATTAATCTGCTTGGCATTTGCTTTAGATGAAATGTAAAACGCTCTCTATTCACATTTTATTTAAGAATGGATTCTCTTAATTCCAAAGGTGTGTGTATATCATGCTCCCGGAACCCTACCTATACATTAATTCCCTCTTGTACAAGAGATTTATTTACTTTCTTATTTTTTTTGAGTTTTAGGGATTGAACTAAGAATAACTAGATAATTATTTTGAAACAAAAGAGGAAGTGAATTTGAGTTTAGATAACGCCTTCTGAAAATTGGACGGTCCTTGTTCTTTATCATAACCATTTTATCCAAGCAAATAGATCCTGCAATTTCAAAATGCTCAAAAGGTTAATCGTTGCGCTTTATATCCATCCATGCCACCCGATGGAGAATGTATGTTCCTACAAGAGCAGCACATCTTTTTGTATAATTCTAAATCGTTATTACGGAAGTCCTGAGTGGAGTCCCAAGTCGAGCTACTGGGGACGAGTCCAAGTGCACTATAGATTTTCAAAAAAATTTAAAAAAATTAGGAAAACTCCAAAAAGCTAATAAAAATTGATTAATTGGTTCTAGAGGAATCCACAGGATCCATACCTAATTTAAATTCTTTTAAAATAAATTAGAAAGTTTTTAATAAGGGTGTGCCATAAATAAGGTCGAAAATTTCAACAATCAAAGTGCACCATCAAATTTTATTATAAGATATAAATTTTGCGTAAAAAATCATAAGATGCCCTTAGATACGTGGTCATGTTGATATATTGGATTGCCACCTTAACTTGCACTAAGATATGTTGGTCACGTTGATATATTTAGGATGCCCTTAGATACGTTGTCATGTTGATATATTGTGTTGCCACCTTAACTTGTTGGTCATGTGTTGCCACCTTAACTTGCGTGATGAGTTTAGATGCCACAATATGTGACTTCAGACATACCCAGTGAAAAACAATAGTAACAATTTTTTATGGTAAAAACATATAAGAATAATCCATGAAAAATATAACATATGAATGACAATTTAAATAGTTTTATGTTATAGATATATTCAACTATAACATAAGAAAAATAATAAATTAATAATCTTATATAAATATAATTGCAATACAATAATTTTATACTAAAATATACATTCTATTGTTCTCATCAAAGATTGGTGGTTCGTTTTTTTGTAATTTTTAGTAAACTTTTGCCTAGAACAGTACAATGCGTTATTTTGTAGTAGCACTATGTTGTGTTACCCACTCAACTTGTGTAAAATTTATTTTAAAGAAGTTCAAATAAATATAATTTTTTTGGAACTTCATAAATTTTCTCATTGCAGAGTTTAAATGGGCATGTGTATTGGATCGCCTAGAAGTTAAATAATGGAGGTTCTTTATTGTGATTTTATTAGACTACATTGTAGGTTTATTAGTACAATGTGTCATTTATGTGGTGCCACCATGTTATACTACCTGCCCTTGTCTTAAATTTATTTCAATAAAAGCTATCATGCGTGTAGAATTTATGTAAAGCTGGTTTAAAAAATCATGATTTTAATCTTCTAATTTGTGAAATACTTTTTTTCTCCTGGTTGGTTCCTTGGATTCAGATATCTTTGAGTCACTTTTCCTTGAAACAATCAGACCAAACGTATTTCGTTCTCTTAGAATTTACATTTTCTGTCGGAATTGAGTATTATGTGGGATTCTTTAATGCTTATTTTAAGCCCAAATTTTGGAAATCTCAATACTACCAAAAAAGGTGGAATTAACAATTCATGGAAACTGACCCATTTTTTTTTCAGACCCATATTAAAAATTTAGAGAGAGAAAATACATTAAATTTTTAGAGAGAGAAACTATCTCCAATTTTTAAAGAGAAAAACTATCTCAAATTTATAATTTTAGAAAGAGCATCTTAAAATTTTAGAGAGAGAAACTATATCAAAACTTAAGAATTAAAGAGAGAAAGTATTTTAAAACTTTAGAGAGAGAAACTATATTAAATTTTAGAGAGGGAAATACTCAAATTGTTTTTGAAAGAATTGTCTCAAAACTTTTAGAGAGAGAAACTATTTCTAACTTTAAGTTTTTCAAGAGAGAAAGCATCTTAAAATTTTAGGGACAGAAAGTAAATTAATATTTATAGAGAGAAACTACTTACAAATTTTTAAAGAGAAATATCTCAAAACTTTTGGATAGAGGAACTACTTACAACTTTTTAAAGAGAAATATCTCAAAACTTTTAGAGAGAAAAACTATCTAAAATTTTATGTTTTAGGGAGAAAAAGTATCTTAAAGTTTTAGAGAGAGAAACTAATTTAGATAGAGGAAGTAGCTGAAATTTTGAGAGAGAGAAACTATTTCAAAAATTTTAGAGAGAGAAACTATCTCAAACTTTAGAAAGAGCAACTATATTTAAAAATTAGAGTGGGAAAGTACCTAAAATATCTTAGAGAGAGAAACGTTCTCAAAATTTTTAGAAAGAAACTATCTCAAATTTAAAGTTTCAGATAGAGAAAGTACCTAAAAATATTAGAGAGATAAACTATATTATATTTTAGAGAGAGAAACTACCTGAATTTTTTTAAAGCGAGAAACTATCTCAAAATTTTTTTAGAGGGAACTTATCTCAAATTTGAAGTCTTATAGATGAAATTTTAGAGAAAGAAAGTATCTAAAATTTTTAGAGGGAGAAAATTTTAAAATTTACATTTCCAGGAAAAATATATTACAAGCAATCCAGACAATGAATTTGAATTTTTCTGGTTTCTACTACATGCAATCCAAACAACATACATCATATTCTAGAAAATGCCAATTCCAATGAATACCAATTCCAAGATACACTTTTCCACAAGAATAAAAAATCTAAGGAACGAAACGGGCTCTTACTTAATAGCATTTCATAGTTCTAAAATTTAAGAATCTATCATCTGATGGATATTATAAATAAGAATTGAAATTTTAGCTTTTTAAAAATAGTATATAGGACTTTTAATCAAGGGATCATGTACGTAAGCAAATACATAGCCTATTGACATTTTTTTCTAGTTTTGAAAGCACATTTTTTGACACTATTTGAAGGTAGGCTTTAATTTGATTGTTTTTTTGAACCTAGGCTCTATACAAACCGCACCCTTATTTAATCAAAATTTTTATTTAAATTTGATTTTTTTTATTAATTGTAACAATGGCCAATTATGAATTTTAATTTATATTTTTAACTTTGAATTCATTTTTTAACTTTGAAATTAATTTATATTTGAAAATAATTGTTATAAGAAATTTATTGTTTTTAAATACCTTATATCTATTATATTTACTATTATTTGAAAACTATCTTTAAGTTTGGATTGTTACATGTATATCTGTTTTTCTGAGCTGCACAACACTTTTAAAAAAAAAATACACAACAAGTCATTGTCAGTATTTAAAAAACCGAAAGGGGCATGAATTTGATTTTCCAAAAACCGAATTCCTCCCTCCGTTAAACTTGAAACTAACAGTTACCTCTATGGGAAAAGGACTCTCTCTCTCCCTCTTTACATGTGGGTTTTGTGGGTTTCTGCAAAATTCTTTTGCTCTTTCAATTTTCAAATCTCCATTCCCCCTCCCCATGTACTGTAACCTCTCAGCTTCCTCTTCTTTCCATATCCCCATCAATCTCCCCCTCTTTCTAAAAATGGCTCGCTTAGGCTATAAAGATGACCCTACAACAGCTTCGAGCACCATTTGTCACCTAAAAAACGAAGGCATGACGCCCAAATATATTAATAACTCCCTTAACATTAGGCTTCAGTTCGAAGCGATGGGGCTCTTCTCTTATAGAACTTACTCGTCTTCCTCCTTTCTCTCTCTCTACGAAACCCAATTCTCTCTGACCCAAAGCTTTGGGTCCTCTGGCACTTCATCAAACAAGAGTCACAACAAGAACAAGGGAGGCCTCAACGACATTGATGAGAGCCAATGGTTTAAAAAACGGATCGGTGACCCGGATCGGGCTTCCAAAAAACCTATCTGGATTGGCGAATCAGCAATTCGGATCGGAAATCGGGTGAATCGGTCAGAATAAAGCTTAAAAAAAATTCGAAAACATTATTAAAATTCATTATAAATATTGTTTTTTAGGAATTCAATAAAAAATTAGGGTACTTCATTAAGAATTTTCATGTTTTTGAATGAATATGCGAATATTGATATGTTCTTTCCTTGCATGAACCGCAATTCAGCATTTAATTTACAGTATTTCGTGCTCATCCCTACACTGTTGCTGTTGGGACTCGATATGTGAATAATATGGCTGGGATTGGGTGGCCTCAGAATCATCATCTCTCTCATTTTCTCTTTGAATAATATGGATTAAAAAAAAAAAATAACAAATTTTCAAAAAAATCGATCATGGATTAAAAAAAAAATCACAAAGTTTTAAAAAAATTCTATCATGGATTACAAAAAAAATTCGATCATGGATTAAAAAAAAAAATCACAAATTTTCAAAAAATTCAATCATGGATTACATAAAATTCGATCATGGATTACATAAAATTCGATCATGGATTACAAAAAAAAACAACAAAAAAAAAACAAAAAATACGAAATCATGGATTACAAAGAAAAGAAAACAAACATTTCGATCATGGATTACAAAAAATTCTATTATGGGTTACAAAAAACCAAAAATTCGATCATGGATTACAAAAAAACAAAAACAATTCGATCATGGATTAACAAAAAAATCAATCAAGTATTAACAAAAAATCTATCACGGATTACAACAAAAAAAAAAAAAAAAAAAATTCCGTACCGACTCGCCGATTCCGTACAGTGAATCGGCGATTCACTGTACAGAATCGTCCGGTTCTCTCTAGAACCGGACGATTTCCAATTTTTTAGGCGATCCGATCCCCCTTTCACGATTTCCGAGTCGAACCGGGCGAGTCCGGTTCAACTCGGCGTTTTTTAAAACGCTGATGAGAGCAATAACTAAAACCCAAATTGATGAAACCATGAGTGAGAACTTGGTACTCAAAGAGCCCAACTCTGGGTTACAAATTTCGATTTTTAAAAGCTCTAATTTCTAAAATTTCTATATTTTTGAAAAAACTGAAAATAAGCAGTTTCATTTTTTCTTCAAAAATTACTCCGAAGTTGTAAAAACAAACATATCCGTAATAACACAACTAAAAGGTATTTTAGTAATAACGGTAAATATAATATATATATATATATACATAATTTTTTTATTTTTAAAACAAATATTGAAAATTAATAAAAAATTATTATTTACTTAAGACATATTGAAATTTAAAATAAAACCTATATTTATTTTAGAGAAGTTCCCTTAAGAAAATTATGGGCTGGTAAAATAATTTTTTCAAAATGATAAAACTTTCTTGTATTCTCAAATAAACATTGGTAATTAAAATGGAAGCAATCAACCATGCCCGAGCACCCCCAACTCATCATATTGTATATTTATACATTTAAATTCACATTGTTTATTAATTAATATTTTAAAATGATATCTTCTGAAATTTCTCATAAAGTAAAATTATTTTGCATTTTAAATATTCATAGTTTAGTTTATAATATGGGAGTAATATGCAAATGAAAGTTACACAATATATTTCCTTTATATAAAAATGAATTTTATTTTAGAACATTTTCATGATAAAATTTTAAGTTGATATCTTCTGAAATTGCTCATAAAGTGAAATTATTTTACATTTTAAGTATTCATAATTTAATTAATATGGGAAGTTACACAATATATTTCCTTAAAAAATTGAATTTTATTTTACATCATTTTCATGATAAAACTATCTAATTTTTAAAAAACATTATCAAAAATAAAATTCATTTTTTAAATAAAATATAATTCATTTTTATTTTATAAAGCCAATATAAAATAAAATTCATTTTTATATAAAGCAAATTCCTTTTTATATAAAGAAAATTCATCTGGTTTTAGGACTAGATGGTATGCCGATAGAGGTTTGAAGGTACATGGAGGAGATTGGCATTGACTGGCTGACGAAGCTGTAAGACAAGGTGTTGAGAATAAAGAATATGGTAGACGAATGGAGGAAAAAAATATTGTTGTATCTATTTACAATAACAAAGAAGATATACATAATTGTGCGAACTATCGAAGGGATCAAGCTTATGAGTCATACTATGAACTATGGGAGAACGTGATTATGCAACAACTACCGCATGAAACAAGTCTATCTAAAAACCAATTTAGTTTTATACTAAGAAGTTTAACAACTGAGGCTATTTTCCCACTTAAGTAGCTGATCAAAAAGTTTAGGACGAAGGGAAAAGACCTCCACATAGTCTTTATTGATTTACAGGAAGCTTATGATAGGCTCTCGAGATTTGACTTGATGGGTGCTGTAAAAGAAATGAGTCTCCAAATACTACATCAATTTGGTAAGAGATATAAGCGCTAACTAGTGTACAAACAACTAGTCGATGGACAAGTGAGTTTCCAGTGACAATAGGTCTACATAAAGGGTCAACATTGAGTTCGTACCTCTTTGTCTTAATTATGAATGACTTAACTTGGTACCTACGGGATGAGGTGCCATGTGTATGTTACCTACAGATGACATAGTTTTGATCGACGAGATCCGAAACGGTGTCAACATATAATACTATTCGAATTTTGGAGGGATGCTCTAGAATCCAAAGGTTTTAAAATTAGTTGGACTAAGACAAAATATATGGAACACAAGTTTAGTAATAAAAGGAGTAGAGATGAGGAAGTAGTTAAGATACACGACCAATATATACAAAAAAGACCGTACTTTCTATATCTTAGGTCGATAATCGAAGAAAATAGAGAGATTGAAAAAAATATCGCACATAAAATTGGAGTTGGCTAAGCAAAGTGGAGATGTGGAACTGGAATTTTATGTGATCACTACATACTAATGAAGCTGAAGGACAAGTTCTATAGGGATAGAATTCGAAATCAGTTTCAGAAGAATTTAGGTGTGGTACTAATAGGTGATAAGATGAGAGAAAGTAGACTTAGGTGGGCTGGTCATGTGTGGCGCCGATCAAGTACAACACTTGTTAGGAGGTGCGAGTTAGTTCAATTAGAAGAACTGAAAAGAGTAAGGGGTAGGCCAAAAAGATATGGTTCAAAGTAGTCTAAAAAGATATGGAAACTTATGGCCTCACTAAAGTTATGGCCCTTAATGGACCAGAATAGTGGATCAAGATTTGTGTAGCCAACCTTAATTAATTTTCATTTAAGAAATTATAAATCAGTGAAAACCTTTGTTTCAAATAATTAAGCTTTTTATTATCTTTTGCTTCAAATAATGATAATTATGAAATTTTACCTTATGTATATGAGTGTAGCTTTTTATGATAGTGGATACAAAGACTAGAGCAAATTTTCAAGCCAGAAAAAAGGCAAAATGGACACCTTCAACTAGCCACTTGTTAAAAACCAAACTAAGTGAATAAGTTACAATCCTTTTACATAACAATTACAACCATTTCTAGCCTTGCATAACCACTGTAAATAAACTCAAGTACCAAGCCCTTCTAGGGCAATTACATATAAAGCAAGACTAGCTTATAAATTACACTTTCATAGCACAAATTACATAAACTATATCCCAAAACTTAAATACATCATGCAACTAATCTAAAAAAATTTATAAAGAATAAAATCAACTAAACAGGGAATTAGAATGCCAAATTAAAATAGGGAAGCCATGTTTCGAACCCCTTGTGCCGGGGTCAAGCAATCAGGCCCTATAATGACTTAATTTTGTCCCTTCGGATTGTACAAAAGTGGTTCAATCTCACAAGAGTGTCTAATACAAGTAGGAAGAAATTATCATCTGAAACATAATGCAAAACGTTTTAATCGAATTGGATAAAAAATAAGAGAGTTATGGCCAAACTACACACGGTGGTCTCGCGGACCACCGAAACAATCTTGTACAGAAAGATTATTAACCCCGATAGGTAAAAACGTGATGAAAAAGTTCTAAAAAATAGAGTGACACTCTGAGACTAAATTATTTGATGGGTTTGAAGCAAAGTAATTAAAGGATACTATGCATGATCATGGATTCTTATGCATATAGGCTATAACTCATGAAGAGCCACACTATGAATAAGCATAATGAAAAAGATGATCCAATGAGGATTTCAAGATCAATGAAACTTTTCTAAATTCTAAACTTCAGCAACTATAGACACCAAGGATATGATCTTATGAGAAATGAAAATTCAATGGAGTTTACATTGATAAATGCACACTATGGACTTAAGCATAAGAAAGGAGGACCACCATCAAGATCACCATTAATGAAACTCTAAAAGCTCTCTCTCTTCAATTTTCTCTCACAAAACCTTAAAAGAAAGAGGAGAGCAATAATTTATCAAAATGGTTCAAGAGTTGAGATAGATAGGGTTTGAGATCTCATGATGTGCTTTTATAACATGGGTGTAACTTTAGATTCAATCAATACCCTTGATGCATTAATCCAAAGGCACATGAGAGGCTAATGTACCTAGCCACCCATCCCCATCCAACCACTAGGATGAAGGGATGGGATATCACATCATTATATCTCACCCTAACCCTAAGTTGTGCCACTTTACCATTTTGTCCTTGGCCCATGTTTTTGTTTCAATTGTATCAAATAAAGCCTTATAAAAATACCCTTAGTTTTTTTAATAATGTATTAGAGTAGATAACCACAAAGGCTAAAGGGCAAAGAAGTCATTGGCAAAGTTCACACATGTGGAGATATTCTTCTTTATCAAAGCCAATCACTTTGTAGATCTAAAATTTCAAACCAACAATTTAAAGATAATGTCCCCTTCACACATCTGTGTGAAAATATTTTTCAACTCAAATTTGAAAATGCATTTTCTCTGTAATATCAAATAAATAAATTAATTTAAACTTCACACATGCTATGCATGACCCATGTGTGAGTTAATTAAGACATGTGATAAAAAAAGGGCCTTAATTTATAAAATTATATAATGAAATATAACAATAAATAATAAGACCCCATAACATAACCCCTTATAAAACAAGCAACCAAATGTCAATCTAGTCCCCTACCTAGGGATCAGTGCCCAGCTAAGCGGTGATCCTAGAGTGAGGTGTGGGGTGCCATGTGGCAGCCCTATGGCCACTCGGACGCCACATGGCAATACCAGGTTACGACTAAAGTGGAATTTAAGCCAAACAATATGAAAACCTTTTTTTTTTTAGCAAATAAAATTTCAAAAAATTCTCTAAAATTCACAATAAATATTTAACGTATTTTTGAGTAATTATTAGATTTTTATCATCATTATAAAATCGGACAAAAGGTATAGTGAGATCTCAGGCTAATAAATATAGGTATCAGAGTACTCCATTGGGCTTATCCCGAATGATGTTCCGCGGAGTCTTAGATCGACCCAATAGACCTATATTCCACAGTCTAAAGTAGAGACACATAATTGGCCATCAAAGCCACTGAGCCAGAACTTCTGATCATTCGGCTCTCAATGATTGCAGATGTACCCTTGTGGGACATGATCCAACTCAATTACAGGGGTCCTCTCAAAACACATGTGCACTGGCTCTTCCAAACTCGAATAATGATTTGGAAGAGTGGCTTCCCGTACGAAATGAAAATTCACATGCCATGCAATGGCCTAGTGTCAGGATCTGGACTTATGTCCCATAAGTCTTGACCATTCCATACAAGATGAATACTAATTAGTACCCATGTTCTATTTTTCTCATTTGGATTCTTCAAGCCCTGGCCGATTGCAGTTACACATGAGGCTAACCTATAAAATCCTGACTAGGAGGTGACCCTCACACCTCATTGAGAAATTGTTTTCTCAACACGTGAACTCTCAATGCCTCATGCGCACTCGGGGTAAAAGAATCTGGGCCCCATTTTACAAGACGCCAAGATTTCAATCTCTCAATCGTTTCCACTGAATGAGAGACTCTGGAAATTAGGCCTAGATAGGCCATATTTCCATCATTCTCCCACTTGGCCTTTTGAGGCCTGAATTCGTTTATATATCTCTCTCATTATTGTTCACAATAAATCAAAGCATGCATACTTATCCATGGATTTATCATTCATAAGAAATAAACAAAGTAATAACAACTATATCAACCTCCTTAAATCCATCCCATGCACATGCCTCATAAAATCATTTACCCCCAAGCCTTTGGTTAATGGATCTGCATACATAGCCTTAGATGGAATGTCACCAACTTCTACTTCACCAGCTGCTATCTCCTCTTACTCTATGATATTGAGCTTTAATGTGCCTTGATTTGCTGTGGAACCTTGGTTCAACTGCCACTACTATTGCAGCTTGATTGTCATATATGATTCTAATAGTTCTATGTTTTAGAGGGTTGAAGTTAAGATGATTCAAGAACTTCTTAATCCAAATGGCTTCTAAAGTTGAGGAACTTAAAGCCATATACTCGGCTTCCATAGTAGATAGGGCTACAGTGTCTTGCTTCTTAGTGCGCTAAGAAATGACACCACCCCCATAAAGAAATAGATAACCCGAAGTGGATCTCAAGTCATCCGGGTCTCCTTGATAGTCGGAGTCCATCTATCCTAAAACTTTAAGCTCACTCACATTGTCTTAAGTTAATCCATAATCAAATGTTCCTTTCAAATATCTCATGATTCTTTTCACAGCTTTCCAATGTTCTAATCTAGGATCACTTTGGAATCGACCAATCAAGCTTTGAGTAAAAGCTAGATCGGGTCTAATTCCCATGGTTAAATGCATTAGTGATCCTACGACACTCCGATACGGGATCCCTTCTATCTCATTTCTCTCAAGATCATTGTTTGGTTTCATATTGACATTTAGATTTCCTCACCTTACCAATGGTGTATTTATAGGCTTGGATTCACTCATACCAAATCTCTCAAGAACTTTCTTGCAATATGTAGATTGAGATAATTGAATAGTGCGGGATACTCTATCTCTTATAATATGAATTCCTAACACTTATGAAGCCTCTCCCATGTCTTTCATATCAAAATTACTTGATAACATTGCCTTTGTGTCCCTTATATGATCTAGGGTGCTACTAGCTATTAGAATGTCATCCACATATAAAGTCATAAAAGTAATCCCAGTCCCATTGGTCTTATGGTATACACAATAGTCATCCTCATTTGGTTTAAATCCATATCTGATCAGGGTTTGGTGAAACTTGAGGAACCATCTTCATGAAGCTTGTTTGAGACCATAAAGTGATTTGTTAAGTTTGTACACGAACTTTTCCTTTCCTTTCACAACAAAACCCTCGGGTTGGTTCATGTATATATCCTCTTCTAGGTTACCATTTAAGAAGAATGTTTTCACATCCATTTGATGCAATTTTAGATCAAGCTAGGCTGTTATGGATATGATCATCCTAATTGAAGGCATTTTGGCAACAGGTGAGTAGGTGTCACCCTTCTTTTTTAGTAAAACCTCTTGTTACAAGTCTTGCCTTGTATTTTTCAATACGTCATTCGGAGTTAAGTTTCTTTTTGAATATCCACTTACATCCAATGGATCTATGGTTAGCTGGTAATCAGACTAATTCCCATACATGATTTTTTATGATTGAATTTATCTCATCTTGCATGACTTCCTTCCATAACTTATTATCTGGACATGACATAACATGTAGGTAAGAATAAGGTTCATCATCGGGTTCTTCACTAATCCTCTCATAGTCCTCCCCAAGATAAGTGAAAAAGGTAGGTGGTCTCTTTATTCTCTCACTTCGCCTAAGTGGGGTGGTTTCAATTTTTTTGTTAGGCTGAAGCTCATAGAAGTCTACTCTCTTTTGGGTTGATTCTCTCTCAAGGAATTCATCTTCAAGGAAATGGGCATCAAGGCTTTCAATCACATTACGATTGAAGAGGTTATAAAACCTGAAACCCTTCCCATGACTTGAGTATCCTATGAAAACACATTTTATGGTTTTAGGATCAAGTTTGGACATATTTTGGGATGGTATGAGAACATGGGCTGAACATCCCCAAACCTTGAAGTGCTTTATTGAGGGAGGTCAGCCCATGAGGAGTTGGTAAAGAGTTGATTGAATTGCTTTAGTGGGAGTTTTATTAAGGACATATGTGGCGGTTAGAATCGCCTCCCCCCAAAACTCTAATCCAAGATTAATGTTACTCATCATACTTCGCACCATCTCAACTAGGGTCCTATTCCTTCTCTCGGCAACCCCATTTTGTTCGGGTGAGTAAGGCATGGTGGTTTGGTGGACAATCTCATATTGGACACAAAGATCTTAGAAGGCTTGGGAGGTGTAGTCCCCACCCCTATCTGATCTAAGGTTTTTGATGGTTCGACCTAGTTGGTTTTCAACTTCCACTTTATATTGTTGGAATTTGGTTATGGCCTCACTTTTGTTTCTCATGAGATAAATGTGACCAAAACGGGAATGGTCATCAATGAATATTATGAAGTACCTCATGTGCCCCATGGTAGGTACAATCATAAGTCCACACACATCCGAGTGGATTAGTTCTAAAAGACTAGAGACCTTTTCGACCTTTTGTTGGAAATTCTTTACCATTTTTCCTTCAAGGCAAACATCGCGTCTATTATGAAAATCGATATTCATTTTATTAAGCAATCATTCTTTCATCATAATATGCATTCTTGATGGATTAATATGACCTAACCTTAAATTCTATAAAGTAAAATTTTGTAAATCATCACCCATGTAAGCAAACTTCTTTTTCATTTTGATTTCATAAAGCCCTTGAACCAAGTGGACTACAAAAACAAGGTCTCTATCAATAGAGCCATCATGCACATAGACCTTTCTCTCCTTGAACAAGAGCACAAACCCAAATTTACTTATCTTGAAAACTGAGATGAGATTCTTCCTCATCCTGGGGCAAAAGAGGGTGTCCTTAAGCATGAGAGTCTCACCATTAGTGAGCTCTAACACATAGTCCCATTTTTCTAAGACCTTTTCCATTTGATTTCCACCTATATAAAGATTATGGGTACTGGGTTTGACATCATAAAACCTTCTAAAGCCCTTCATAGAATTTGTCATATGGATAGTAGCCCCTGAGTCAAGAACTCACACATCTGCCTCCTCATTAGCAATCAAAGTCTCATGGACCACAAAAACTCTCTATTTCCTTAGTCTTCTACTAGTATTAGCTTGAGGCTTACCGGTATTGGGTTTAGGAACAAAATGAGGGTTTTATGGAAGATGATACCTACAAAGCTTTTAGGCATGCACGTATTTCTTGCATCTAAAGCATTGCACCTTCGAATAATCTTGACTTGAGAGCCAAACTGACCTCCCACTTACCATCATAGGTGTGGATGGTAGTTTAGACCTAAAAGGCATGGGCCTAGCATAGTTTGGTGGGTAGGCATAAGTTTTAGGAGGGTAAGGGCTAAATAGATAAGGGGAGTAGGATTTTCCCTTTTCCTTCCCTTCCATTTCCATTTGCTTTTTCCTTTTATTTTCTTGTTCTTAGCATTATCACTCCCACTCATTTCCACATTACATGTATTCACCATACAAGAGTTAGGAAGAGAAGAAGAGATAGGAGTAATGAGTAAGGGAGTAGAAGAAAATGAGTGTTGGTGAGATTTTACCATATGGACTATGGAAGATGGTCCATCCATTGCCATCCTTCTTTGCTCTTCTCCTTCTATGAAAAATGCAATCTCCTCCACTATTAACTTTTCATCATAATCAGTTTAGGACATGCTCTTTCTCTGCGTCAGTAGTGATGCCTTTAATTTACTGGTTGAATGCTTTTATTTGCATCCTTGTTTTTCTTTTAGCTTTCATTCATTCCCCTGCTGTGTTCTTGGTTCTCAATTTTCTCATGTCTTCCTATGCCTTATTTCTCTCACGGCAAAAGAGAAATTTTTTTTCACGTGTCTTTAGCCAGCAGTTTAGTTGTATTTCTTGAATGTTTCTTGTTGTTCTGTAGTTTTCTTGAAATTAAAAAAAAAGAAGTTATAATCTATTTCTTTTAAGTTCTTGGTTGAATCGTTGCACTAAATATGAAAAAATATATTTGAAGATCTAAAAATGTACCCCTCTATCTCCATTGCCAGTTTTTTCTTTTGAAACTTCACATTTTTTCATGCGACCATTTTCCATTCTAACTTTTTAAAACTAAGGTGTAAATTTTGAAACTTTTTATGCCCATGTAATATAAAGGAAAAACTTTCACGTGTGGCTAAAAAAGTTCCACATATTTTTATCCATGTAATTAATTTGAGTTTAGAATTTATTATAAGATTTGTATTAGATGAATATGTAACATATAATGTTTCACGTATTTTTATATACATATTTTTTGGCTACTTCATAATTGAATTATTATGATTATTTTGATATCTATCTTGTAGGTATATTCTTATAAGGGCAAGCTTTCTATGCCTCCCCTGGAGCATAGAAATTTTATCCTCTCCCTTATCCAACTGTCCTTTCTGAATGGAGGGCTAAGATGGCCCCAATCACAATGTCACGTCTTTACACTATTTTATTTTTAATTGTTTTTGTATAAACTATTTTGACACTAAATTTTGGACGTTCATTCTTCTATTAAACTCGCACTAGCGAAAAAGATAAAAAAAATATTTTCAATAAAATAAAATGACCAAAATACCTTTGAAAATTTTAAGGGGTATTTTGGTAATTATATTTTATCGAAAAATTATTTTTAATATTTTTTATAGGTGCGCCCCAATGAGAAGATGACACCTACCAAATTTTATATTCATACAATTTGTATAAAAAAAAACTAAAAGTAAAATACTTTGAGACGTTGGATCTAAGATCAAATGGTGAGTGCCTCTCTTGATCAAAATTGGACAGTTGGATGGTAGGGGGAGGATAGAACTTCTATGCTGTAGGGGAAGCATAGACACCTTTTTTTTTTTATAAAAAATATAGTCTTTCTAAAAATGATAACTCTATATAGAAGGCGAATTCTAGATAGAGATACGTCACATTTCTCGAGGATTGCATTCCAAAATTTAAATTTTTAAAATATCATAGATATTTTTTAATATTTATCCAAAATAGAAAAATTTTCTTTAATAATCCTATTAGAATATATGTCTACGTTCCAAAATTTAAATTCCTAAAATATGGGACCTCATAGATATTTTTTAATATTTATCCAAAACGGAAAAATTTTCTTTAATAATTCTCGTAGAGTGTATGTCTACGTGATATGGATAGTCATAAACTCCTTAGGAATTGGCAATTCTGAAAAAAGTAAACTCTACATAATATCTATATATTTCTCAATTGATTTTTTTTTTTTCTTTCTAAAGTTATATGTGACAAAAAAAATCTTTCCAAAAAAAATCAATTGAGACGTATATAGATCATAGATATTTTTAAATATTTATCCAAAACAGAAAACTTTTCTTCAATAATCCTAGCAGAGTGGATGTCTACTTCCAAAATTTAAATTCCTAAAATATGGGACCACATAGATATTTTTTAATAGTTATCCAAACGGAATTATTTTGTTTTCATAATCCTAGTAGAGTGTATGTCTACGTGATATGGATAATCATAAACTCCTTAGGATTTGGCAATTCCTAAAAAAAAAAATTTCTTTCTAAAAGTTATATGTGACAAAATTATAATACTTTACAAACCATGAGGGTCCAAAGGAGTTGGGAATTCCTAAAAAAGTGATATCTAGATAATTAACTACATATGTCTCAAGTGATTTTTTTTTCAAAAATTATGTGATAAAATTGCTATATTGTGCAAAATACAAACCAAAAGGGATAATATTCTTACGATGTTTTTAAAATTCTATAATCACAACAAAAGCATTGGGCTCAAAACTTAGGTCTCATTGAAAGGATAAGCATGGACCCTAGGCTGTGCTAGGGTTTTCGAACCTGGTGAAGGAAGTCTCCTACGGGATGACCATGGAACTGCAAATCATAGTCAAAATCTCCCAAATTCTTCTACAAATCAGGATATCATCATTCGGCTAGCGGTGGTTCCTTGGAAATGCCTTTTTACTGAACAAACTGTTAATCTTATTAGTGGTAAAAAGATAGAACCTGCAACTCGAGAGATTCCATCAATGCATGATCTCTTAAATCTGCCAAATCCTTCTAGCGATGGAAAGTTTGTTCGAATAAAGATCCCACATGAAGCTTACAAGTCAGAAGTCTCCTCTCATCGGTTTTTATTGATCGGTCGCCTAAACTTTTCAAAGACTTCTAATTTGGCATTCAGAAATTTCATCCGTGATCATTGAAATTTATCAGGATCTGTTCAGATGATCCCAATGGGAAGAGGTTACATAACCTTGAAGTTCTCGAAGGAAGAGGATATGTTGAATGTTTGGCAAGGAGGCCCATGGAAAATTGAAGGTCAGTATTTAACTATCCAAAAATGGGTGTCTGATTTTAATCCTGCTCTGAAAAAAACTAACAGAGCACTAGTTTGGATTCGGTCTCCAGAATTGCCTCTGGAATACTGACATCCTCACATCTTGTTATCTCTTGGGAAAGCCTTCGATCGGCCTGTAGCGAACAATCGTAGAACAAGAGACAAAACATTCGGTCATTTTGCCCGTGTCCAAGTTGATATTGATGTCACTCTTGATCACAAAGATCTCTTGATTGAAAGGGAGGATCTCGATACAGGTGAAACTTTCTTGTTCCTTCAAGAATACATTATGGAGGACCTAACTACTGTGTGTATTGCAAAATAGTTGGACACTCAGTGGCTAATTGTCGAATCTGGAATAGAGATGAACAGAAGTATGAGAAGACAAATAAAATTGAGAATCAGGCTCCTGCAGCAGCAAAAAAAACGAAACAAATTTACAGATCTGTTGTTACACAGGTTCTTGTAAAAACTATTTTCCAAAATCTTCAAACAAATCTTGCTAATGAGGGTGTTGTTCAGTAGGCCTCAAATGAGAAACAAATCAGGGATGTTCAAAACACCAATAATAGGGAAGTGCTAGGTGGTGATACATCTAATCCAACCTCTCCTTTTGGGTTTATTGGAGACAAAAGAAATTATGATAGAGCTAATAATGAAGAATCCAATGATGGTATTACCCCTATTAGGAAGACTCCTATGCCTCCGGGTGCAGAAAAATCTCCTCGACAAGTAGCTGATGTATCGAGTTCCACCAATCATAATGTGGAAAGACATCAATCTACTAGTCTAGGTGATATCAAAAAATCACAGGACTCGTTGATTACTAGTGCTCCTGATCCGGCAAAGGATAAATTTACAAAGATAGTATAAATGGCAAGAAGAATAAAGCAAAGCAATGGGATGATGATGACAATCTCTCTTAATATGTTTCGGAAGGAAATGATAGTTCACCTTTGCCTCTTGAGGAGGGTGAATTTGTAAGTCTTCTACAAATATTGTGCCTCCACAAGTGACAATTTCCTGCCCAGATTTTGGAAATACAACAGTTGTTCTTCGTAAAGAAGTTGAGATTGTCGATAGGCTTTATTTTCTAAACTAGATGAGTAATTTGAATTGGTTTCTCACAAAAGCAGAAACCAGGAAGAAAGGAAATGCTAAACCGCAGATAATTGGCCCTACTCGTAAATCGGATAGACTCCAAGGAGGGAGTTAAAAATCTGATCAATCTTAAAATTTTGATCCTTATGAAGCTACTGTTCTGGAATGTAAGAGGTTGGGAAATTCTAGAGCTAGGCGAGCTCTAAGTGATATAGTTCATTCAGTTAAGCCTGAGATTATTGATGTTGATGAACCAAAAAAATTCTTTGGTGATCTTCCTATAAGCTTCCTCAAATCTATAGGATATACTGTTGATGTCATTCAAAATTCTAGGAACATTTCTAAGCCAAATTTATGGATCCTGTGGAAAGCTGATATCCCAAAGCCTAACCTGTTAAGTACTTCGGATCAACAGGTGACTATATCTTGTGTAGCTTATGCTAAATATGTTGTTATCACAGTTGGTCATGCTGGTCACACCTGTGCTAAAAGAAGAGAGCTATGGTTACAGTTTGCTGCAGTTGCTCCAAATGGGCCATGGTGTCTTGTGGGAGATTTTAATGCCATCTTATTTAGTTATGAGAAATCTGGTTGTGGACCTTCAAATCAAAGATCTATGGAAGAATTTGCTGCTATGGTATCAACTAGCAATCTTATTGCAGTTCCTTCTACTGGTTTCAAATTTACCCAGTCAAATAATCAGTCTGCATCAAGACTGGTTTGTGCAAAGCTTGACAGAGCCTTTGCCAATGACGCTTGGTTTGAAGAATTCTCCAAATGTGCTACTAAAGCTCTTCCAAGATTCTCGTTCGATCATTCTCCTTTATTGATACATTCTGAGGTAATTCCAAAACTTAGTAATATTCCTTTCAAATTGTTTAGATTTTGGATGGATCACGATCAGTTTCTAACTGAAGTTCAAAAAACTTGGAATGAGGGTATAAATGGCTTTGCAATATTTAGAATTTTTCACAAGCTTCGAAGATTGAAAGTTGTGCTTAAAAAATGGGCCAAGCTGGTTTTTGGAAATCTGAACTCTAAAGTTTCTAAGGCTAAAACAGAGCTTGAGGATATTCATGAGTTAATGGAAAATGTTGGTTTTATTCAGCAAATTCTCAATGATGAAAAATAGGCTTTAACTAACCTCCATAAATGTCCCTCTCTTCATGAAAAAGTATGGAGAGAAAAATCCCGAATCAAATGGTTGAAATGGGGAGATAGAAATTCCAAGCTTTTTCACTTGTCTACTAAAATCAGACAGACAAAAAATTGCATTAGAGAAATCAATACCCATCTGGTGAGGTGTTGCTTGATCAAGGCAAGATTCGTGATTATATTTCTAGCAATTATGTAGAATTTCATAAGTCGAAAGGGCTGATTATGCACAGTGAGATTTTGGATGTTATTCCTAACATCATCAGTAGAGAAGATAATGCAATGCTAGTTTCCATTCCTTAGAAATCAAGCAGGTGGTTTTCTCCATGGATCCAGATAGTTCTCTAGGACTTGATGGCTTTCCAGGGGCCCTCTTCCAAAACTGTTGGGACATTGTCGGCTATGATGTATGTTGGGCAGTGAGAAGCTTCTTCCAAGATGGAATCCTTATGGAGGGTTTTAACAATAATTTCCTCACCCTTATTCCTAAACAAGAGGATGCACATTCAATGGATCTATTTCGGCCTATTTGTTTAAGTAAATTTTGTTTTTAAGATCTTCCCCAAAATCATAGCTTGTCGTTTGAGTAGACTGTTGCCCAAATTGATTTCTTCACCTCAAGGTGCTTTTTAAAAAGGGAAACTAACATCATCCAATATCTATCTATTTTCGAAGATGGTGAATATCTTACCAAAGAAAATGCATGGAGGTGCCATTGCATTTAAGTTGGACATCATGAAAGCATATGATACCTTGGAATGGGACTTCTTATATTCAATCCTGCAAAAGTTTGGGTTTCAAATCAGTGGGTAAATTAGATCAAAGTGCTTCTAAGTTCTCCAATATCTCTGTCCTGGTCAATGGAGGGCCGGTTTCGTTCTTTAAAGCCTATCGAGGATTATGGCAGGGAAATCCTCTTGCTCCGATGCTCTTTATTTTGGCTGAGGAAGTTCTTAGTCGTGGCACGTCTAATTAAGGTAAAAAAAGACTTCTTCAGACAATCTCGAGATCCAGTGGGTCTCATGGCCCTTCACACCTCCTATTTGCTGATGACGTAATGATCTTTCTTAAAGCTGGTCTTAGGATGCTATCCAATTTGAAGTTTTTGTTAAAATACCAGCAATTTTCAGGTCAGACTATTCATAAAGGCAAAAGTAAAGTATTCTTTGGTAAAGTATCTGATGTGAGAAAGTCCAGGATCATTTCTTTGTTGGGTATTCCTGAAATTAAATTCCCAACAACTTACCTGGGAGTGACTATCTTTAAAGGAGTGGTGAAAAGATCTCATGTGATAGGAACTTTGAACAAAATTAAAATGAAATTAGCTAATTGGAAGGGTTCTTGCATGTCTATGGCTGGACGAGTCAATTAGCTAAATCTGTGATAGCCCCATTCACAATATGGCTATCTATTGGTGGCCTGCTAGTGCTGTCAAAGAAGTGGAGCAATGGATTAGCAATTTTATTTGGTTTCGAGACCTAGACAAAGCTAAACCCATTGTGGTGAAATGGGATGAATTTTGTAAACCTTTCAAAGGAGGGCTTGGTCTTCGAAAAATGAGAAACATGAATAAAGCTCTGATTAGGAAACTTTGCTGGGAAATCAAAATGGGCAATACTCTATTCAGATCCTTTATGAAAGCCAAATATTTCTCTAAATGCGGTATTCCAAAAGGTTACACCATTGCATCTTCAATATGGCTTGGAATTAAGAGAGTCTGGGATTCCTTTTCCAAAAGAATCAAATGGTTTGTTGGCAATGGAACATATATAGATTTTTGGAGTGATACCTAGGTCGGTGATACTTCTTTTATGGAACAATCAACTTTGAATCCTCAGATTTTTTAGAAGCATTCAGCTAGAGTGGGAGATTTTATCTCGAGTGACTCTCCATCTTGGAATTTTCCTACTATTAATTCAAGGAATTTGAAGGATTTTATAACTGCTGCAGCTGCAATCCAATTACCAAAGCACAAGACAGATGATATTTTGATATGGAAGCCTTCCTTAAAAGGATCATTTTCAGTGAAATCAGCATGGAACTGCTGTAGAAAGTGAACTGAGGATGTTACTTGGTATTCCATCATTTGGAATTCATGTCTCTCCCATAGAATTTCGATTCTGACATGGAGAGTTTTTAAAAAGAGGCTGCCTACTGATGAACAAATACTTAAGAAAAGAGCATCCTTGGCAAAAAGGACAGGAATAATATTACTCCTTTCCTTTTTTCTGATTTTTAGGAACTCGTGGAAGGATGGAAAAAAACAAAGTTTCTAGCCCAATTGGTTCCCTTCGAAAATGCATTTTACAGATAGCTCTTCATTTAATATGGCGAGAAAGGAATGCTCGATTTTATGACGGGAAGAAATCATCCCTATCTCAGATCATTGTTGCATTTAAGTTCCCTATCAGAGATGTCGGCTCTGTTCTAAAATACATGTGCTCTAATCCTCTTGAACAGAAATTTCTTGATCATCTTGGAATTTATTATTCTTTGCCTAAAGCTCCAAAGATAATGGAATGTGCTTGGTCCCTGCCATCTTATGGGTGGTATAAAATCAATACAGATGGAGTTGCTAAAGGCAATCCAGGCTAAGCTGGTTTTGGCGGAATTGTCAGATATTGGACTGGTTGCTCGTGTGACTCTTTTGCTGGTTACTTGCGACGTGCCACTAATTTCTATGCTGAACTTTCTGCATTTTTCAGAGCTGTTGAGTTTGCTCGTACCAAACAAGTTGGAAAATTATGGATTGAGAGTGATTCCAAACCTCTTATTGCTGCTGTTAACTCTCAATCTTTTCCTTGGAGATTTCATCAACTATGGCTTGAGATTACACCATTTCTGGATTCCATTATGTGGAAGATATTTCATGTTTTCAGAGAAGCACATGTTATTGTAGACAAACTCGCCAATAGACTAGTTGAACTCCAAGCAAATCAAGATTGGAGCAATGTTCCTTCTGGAACGGAAGATGAATTGGCTTGGGATGCTTTAGAAAGACCAAGGTTCAGATTCGTTAAAGCCAAGCATTGATTTTGGTTGAGGTTTCTCAACTTCTTTTTGGTTGTTTGCTCCAGCATGAGTACTGTTGATGGCAATGCCGAAGGTGGTATTCATGTTGGAAATTTGTGACTTGTAGTACACCCGATGTATGCCTTGGCATTCATTCGTGTACCTTATTCTTTCGTTCATTTATAATATTCATCGCCCACCCTTTAGCGAAAAAAAATATAATCACAAGAAAAGGGATAATCATTTTTTGTAGGAAGATGATTATTTAAGACGATTTGTTTGGTCATTACCCAAAATATAGACTGGTAAGAACGAAAGTTTAGATAGGGATCAGATTTATGAAAGAGAGAGAAGATAAAATAGAGAGAGAAGGAGTCCTAAAATTTTTAGATTTTGTTTGATATTTTCAAACCAATGAATTTAGCAGTATAAGTCCCTATTAACTCCCTTTCCAACCTCCTCTATATATACATTAGTAATCTATTAGTAATCATTCAAAGAATATCGATTCTATTTCCCTCTCTCTTACTTGTTTCTTTTTCGTTTGCAAAACAACAGCAAAATCATTCAATCATTCAAAGAACACCGATTCTATTTCGATTTCGATTGAAAATATGATAATAAAGAATCAATTCTCTCTCTTATATGTGAAGATATTTGGGCCCGGATCCTGTTATCACTACCAATCAAATCCATTGACCTGTTCAGGTGTGTCTGTAAATTATGGCATCAACTCCTCTGTTCTTCTTATTTCATCCGAGCCCAATGCCTTGCACCTCCCCCTCAGCACCCTTGCTCATCGTTTCTGCAAGAAGCGGTTTCTTCTCTTTCAACCTCTCTAGCATATTAAATGGGGCTCAAGTCTACAAGAACGAGGCAAAGTTTCTAGAGCGCGGGTGATATGGTACAATTGATACATTGAGCAGTGAGGGGCTATTATGCTGTTATCATACGAGGAAGAGAGGGGATCCCTTGAACTTCTATGTATGCAACCCCGCAACACAAGATTATATTGTTATCCCCCTCTCAATTCAGAACCATCTAGTCATGCATTCCACTTTGAACCACTCAATCAGAAATTTAAGATACTTGTGTCTCATATCAAAATTGGATGGGTGGGTCTGCGACCACCTATTGGATATTTAGCTCCTCAATCAGAAGCTGGAACCGGCTAGAGGGGGGCATGCCCCTACTAATTGGTGTTATAGTGCCCCCACTAATTGAAATTATAGTTGGCCTCTCTTATGTGTAAAAGGCAAATCTTATGGTATTGCTGATGATCGCAAAATAATAGCTTTTGATATGGAGAGAGAGGAATGGAAAAACGTTCATTTACCTTCTAATCTACAAGCTAAAGTTGAAGAACACAAAGAAAATAACGATGAACAAGACAAAGACGATGATGATTTCTATACTGCTAGATTGTTGGGGTGGGAAGAGAAGCTTTGTGTGGCTTATAGATCACCTTAGAAAGGTAGCAAATCAATGCGAGTTGAGGCCCAACAAGGTTTGGAAGGAGGTGACCACGCTAACCCTTTGCGAAGAGTTGGTGGATGGATATGGTGATATTATTATAGATCATCACTATCTCTTCATGACCAGCAGTATTAGCTCGTACACCACAAAATATAATTATGAACTATATTTTTATGATTTAAGGAGCCATGACAACAGGGTAAGGAAATTTAAAATTTTTAGGAAGTATCCCGAGGATGGTCTGTATACATCCTGTGCTATTCTCTCCTTCAAGCCGATACTCTGTACTCCTAAAGTAGCAGGCCTTGTTCAAGGTAATATCTTGAACTCCATTTAAGTGCATTGTATTGGAAACATGATGATGGTTATTATTATTGACCTTTATAAACATGTTTTTAATTTTCTTAGCTCCTCCAAATCATAGCAAGAGAGAGATGTAAGTCTTGGGTTAATTGCAATAGCATGAGAAATAGCATAAAATTTAATATTTGTTTTTTGCTTTATCAGATACTATTTCATGTTGAAATGCCTAGCTTTTTTTCCCTCATGGTCCCCTTCCACTATCACAATTTTGAGACACCAAGACTCGTACTCTTTGTTATCAACCCCTGCTCCATTCTCATGGTTGAACCATCACAACTGCGTACTATGACAAGTAACCTTAAGAATAGAACTTAGTCTGCCCCCAAAAAACACTCTTCAAAATATTTAGAAATTTAATATAGCAACTGATCAGGATAAAAATAAATAAAAATAAAGATGAACCAATATATTAGAGGGAGCACCATAGAGAAAATAAAACCATAACTTCCAATATAATATTTGCGGCTGTTATGTTATGAGGATGGTTATAACTTTTAAAACCGCAGCATTTTCCAAGGATAGTTCTAATTTGTTACAACTCACCTAACTGGCAAAACAATCCAATGGACCGTAAAATAGAGCCTGCGCAACGTCGACTCTGTAGAAAAGAACACTTGGACTCAATGCCCTACTACTGTTTTAAAACCACTACTTATTTCGGTGTTATGAAAACCAAATCAGAGATCCGTGCAATGAGCAATGAATTACTTGGACAGATTATTAATAGACCCTATCCTTTCACGTTGTGGTGTAATTAGTGCTTTAAAACCGTTGATAGAAAGACGGGTAGATTAGAACCGGAACCGGCTAGTTAGCTCAGAACCGCTAGGGTTTCGAGTTTGGTTAGGTGTGGTTTTGGGGATCTCCTAACCTAGGGTACAACCTCATAAAATTTGAAGCGCAAAACCGGCCGGTCAGGGGTCGAACCAGCAGTGTTTTGGGTCAAACCGATTGGTTTTGCTGCTAACCGGACCGGTTAGTGGATATAACATGTTTTATAGATAAATAACGGCATAGTTAAAATAAACGCCTGTTATTTTCAATCGAAGCCGTTATTTGATGAAGAATTCACCGATCGATTTTTTGTTGTTTTTTTTTATTCTTTTTTCTATCTTTTTGGGCGTTTTTCATGCTTCATGGCCATAAAACATTATTTATTGTCTTTGGAACAAGCAAATTGGAATCAAAGATTGAAAAATCAAGAGATTTTATGGATTGAAATGGAAGAATTTCACGCCTTTTGAAATTTCCGCCATTTCATTGATACCATCTTCAATAGCTAATGGATTTTGCTGAAATTTGAGTGCCTTTAACCCTAATAGAATCATCTACCATATACATATTTTAATTTGGTTAAAAAACAAAATATTGGGGGGTTGATTTTGCCCCGAAAAGCTGCTGCTCGAAGAACCTATGTTCGATAAAAAAAAAAAACAGATTTTGGATCGCTTTTTGTCCTTTTTCAACAAATTGATTTGTCTATTTTGATCATTAAGGCTTCATCTATCATATAAAATATGTATGCTTATTTATTATAGATTAACTATTTTTATGTGAATTTTTTTCTTGCTTGATTTCACAGATCTAAATTTTTCATGATTTTTCAATTAAATAAAATACTGAATTTTTTTTATGAATTTTGGTATATTTGAATGGGTGATCAAAGCCTTTACCGTGCTTGTATGTTGATTTGTTCGATTATCTAAACATTGAGAGTTGTTTCTTGCTTGCAAAGTTGCTCGATTTTAGGAGTTTTTTAGAAATCAAATTTTCAAAAAAAATAATTATTTTGCTTAATAAAAATGATTATTTTTTATGAATATGGGAAGTATTTTTTCCTATTTTCCTTAATAAATAATATTTTTTATTAAAATTATTTATTTTGATATAAATATATTATTTTGAGTAATATGGCCAAACCTATATGTATCGGCCTCTCTACCTTGTGACATCTTTTCTTTTACCTATAAAATTCTATATGGACATGTAAAAGTTGGTGGATCAATTTCTTTGCCATTGTGTCTAATTATGATTAGCAGTATTTTGAAGTGTTGTAAAACTTGAAACTGGAGTGTGTAAATATAAATGTGTGCTTATATTTTTTTAGTAATAAGCATATGCCTACATTTGTAGTAAGGTGTGAAAAAATTATTGTCAGACCTGATTCAAGGAAACAAAAAGATTTATGTGGCCTTCTTGGGATCATGTACTGAACCATAGTTATTTATGGAAGAAGATGTTTAAATTTTTTTTTTTTGAAAGATAAATGCATGTAATAAGATATCATATACTTAATCAAACTTTTTCTATTTTTACTACTATTTTTTTTTTTTTTGAGCATTTTTGATCCTTTTAACAAAAAAAAAAAAAGAAAAAAGAAAAAAACCTGCTCGACCGATTAGTCTGGTTCTGGTTCTAACCGCTCTGAGCCCAAAAATTTTCTATTTTTACTATTTTTTTTTTTTTGAGGGTTTTTGGTCTATTAAAAAAAAAACGACCTAGTTGACCAGTTAGGCTGGTTCTGGTTCCAACTGCTCCGAGCCCAAAGTCCGGTTAACCGTTCCAGTTCGAATTTGTGAACACTGTGACCAAATCATATTATGTGGCCAACAAGCGGCTGCATAAAGCGAGCGAAGTTGGCACTGCTTCAGGGTATGTTTGTTAAAACTCCCAAAAAGCAATATATTTTTTTGGAGAATCTAGAAGAAATTTGAAGCAGAAAAAAAAGCTGGGCTCTCGAGAAAGTTGAGAACCAGTGTAGGAAAAATCTAGAAAAACTGAGCAGTTGAAATTCTAACATAAGCAACGGGCCGGTTTCGGATTCGGTCAGTTTTGGTGAACTAGTCAGATATTTCAATTATTTTTAAAAATTATATAACACCTAAAAAATAAGATATTATGTTTGTAATTTATTTTTTAAAGTTTTTCATCATTCTGACAAAGATTGAAAATAGTTTTGGCCATTAGTACTTATTTTTATTTTTCATATCTTTTTTAGAAAATTTCAAAAATTCCCTTGGTGTCACAAATGGATTATTTAAAATCTATTTTTTCATTAATTTTCAATTTTATTTGGACGTGCTTTGTGTAATCATGTTTTAAGTATACTATTTATATTTTATTACATTTTTTTTTTGTATTTTTTTATTTTTAAACATGTTTTGACTGCTCGGAACTTGCACTGTTAGACCGGTTAAACCGCTTGCAGCCTTATGTCCAGTTAACCGTTCCGGTACGATTTTTCTACATGGTTCAGAACCCTTCTTTGTTAATATGTATGCGAAAACTAGTATGAAAAAAATTGGGCAATTCAAATCCTAACTGCTCGATTAGATTGGAACTACTACTGGTTTTGGCGAGTTTTGCTAAACTGACTGGGTATTTTTAAAAAAATTCAAAAAAATCTATAAAATCCCAAAAAAAAATGATTTTTTTCATAATGCTTTTTAATGTTTTTTATCATTTTGGAAATGATTGGATATTGTTTTGGCCATTAATACTTATTCTTATATTTTCCTATTTTTGAACAATTTTAAAAATACCCCTGGACACAAATCGATTCATTAAAATCAATTCTTTTAAATTTCAACTTCATTTGGATGTGCTTTGTTTAATCATGAACTACTTCCAGCTCCATGTCCGGTTAACCGTTCTAGATCGATTGGTCAAAACTTAAAAAAAAGGTTTGGATTAAAGATTGGGTAAAGAGAGATTGAGAGGGAAAAGAGATTGTGAAGTTAGAGAAATAGAGGGGGGTCGAGCGGTGTCTCACACATTTCCCTATTTTTTTGAAAAATCGACAATAGGTCGCAGGAAATATATTGTAGTTTTCCCCAAAATAGAGAAAAATGTGAAAATATGGAGAAATATGGGGCTTCACATTTCCATGCTTTTCTCTATTGCGAAACTGGAAAAAATTTGATAATTGAGGAAACATGTCATTTTCTCCAGTTTTCTCAATTACCAAAGAGAGCCTAATGCATTCTTCTCAATGGGAAGGATTTTTATTTTTTATTTTTTCTATATTTATAAAGGAAACATTTTATATTTGCAAAAGAAAAGTTTAATAAAGTTGCGACTTTTACTCGTAGAATATAGGTTGCAGTAATCTACATTTTCATTTTTATTTAGACGTTGTAGATTTGGTATTATCTTAAAAGACATGTCATTTTTTGAAATTGTTTTAAAAGACCTACTAAATCTATATTGTTCAAGCAAAATAGACAGAATGGAATACCATAGTATTTCTTTTTATATTTATAGCATAGGTAAGGTGTCGATATTAATCAATCAAAATAAATCAGTTTTAAATTTTATTACAAGGTAGTGCTGAAAAAAATTTAAATGCATGAAAATTTATTTTTATCTTTAATTACAAAATTTAAAGCTAAAAAATTAGTGTGAATTGTGCAATCTATAAATACCTGAAAATCTTTTTTGTTTTTTTGACAAATGTTAGCGCTTATTAATGATGACTAAAAATCAGTTACATCACTCACTCATTACATCATTCAAAATAGAAAATAACTCCATAGCCACACGTCTTTTAGCCAAACCATCCGCAAGACTATTCGATTCTCCATAGACGTGATGAAATGATAAAGATAACTCTCCTTCCAGTTTCACCACTTGGACCCAAATCGAATGCAACAGCCAAGGAACTCGTTGATCTTTGTTGCACCACCGAATCACATTTTGGGAGTCACCTTCAACTAAAATATCATAACCCAAATTCATGGCTTTAATAATGAGTAGTCCTTTGAGCACGGCACTAAACTGTACCATATTGGCTATAGTAATTCCGATAGGTCCAGCATAGGCAAGAACAATAGATCTATTCCAACCATGTACCACACCTCCTATCCTTGCACTTCCCATGTTACCGAGGGAGCTGCCATCAAAGTATAACTTTAACCAGCCTTGTAGTGGGGGTCTTTACCCTCTTAAAGACCATCAGATGACCTAAATTAATTCTCACATCAATCTCACTAATACCTCTCCCTTCCTCCATCAAAGACTGCCAACACCAAATCGTATGAAAAATACGCTGAATCAGACAATCACACGATAGATTAACTCCTTCAAAAGTACGCCTATTCCATTCTTTCCACACCTCCCAGCATACAACTCCTTTCATTATTTTCCAAATCCTTGCCCCCCATTTTGGAAAACCCAAAAAAACTAGTTGAGAAATGATGACCAAAACACTTTGAGGAAGAGTCGTAATTAAACCTAAAATCCCAAAGAAATGATTCCAAATGTATGTTGCATATCGATAATGGAATAGCAAATGCGAGATTGACTCCCCATCCTTCTTACACATAAGGCAGACATTTAGCAACATTTTTCCTCGTTTAATGAGATTATCCACAGTCAAAACTTTATTTTGCCCTGCCAACCAAATAAAGCATTGAACTTTGTGGTAATAGGCTCCTTCCATATTTGTGAAATTTGAGGCAGCAACCATCTATGGCGATCGTGAAACAAGAGATAATACATTCCTTTAACCGAAAAGAGGTCATCTTTACTATGCTCCCAAATCACTTCATCTTCAATAGAATCGCACAGTACTACCTCATGTAGAGATAAAAATAAACTCGAAACATGCTCTATAAAAAAATCATTCCCTCTATATAAGGAAACTAGACATTCCATGCCTCATGCTCTCCAACAAACTAATAAGATTCATATAACAAAGTATTTGGAAAAGAGGCATTTGCAAATAGATCAGGGAAAGAAGACTTCAAAGGTCTATCCCCTAACAATTTTTATGCCAAAACGAAGCATTAGCACCATTCGCCACACACCACCTAATATCTCTATGCAAGTATGTTTTGAACAAGAAAATATCCTTCCACAAAATATATCTAAATGCACTCCTTCTGCCACCTCCAATCCACATTCCAAATCTGTCACTACCATATTTCGCAAGTAGGACCTTACACCAAAGCTGATCCTTACACAACAAACTCCGCCACCACCACTTTGTTAGAAATGCCTCATTCATTTGAGATACTCTTCAAATACCAAGACCTCCTTCACTTTTAAGGGTACACACTCTATCTCATCTCAACAAATAATAATTCCTATTCTCTTTAGAAGACCCCCATAGAAAACACCGCATCATCTTTTCAATTTTCTTAATAATACCTGCTGGCATTTTCAGCAGAGACATCTGATAAATAGGTAAATTTGACAAGCAAGATTTAACCAAAGTCATTCTTCCCTCTAGTGATAAATATTTTGGCTTTCATAGATCCAGTTTAGTCTGAGCTCGTTGAATTACTCTATCCCATTCTGAATTAAGAAGCTTAAAATCAGAAATTGGGAGTCCCAGATAAGTTATGGGAAATTTGTCCACTCTACATTCAAGCAACAATGCAAGTTCTTCTGTCAGCGCACTACAGCAATTAATACCCACCGTTGATGTTTTTGCAATGTTCACTTTTAAACCAACCGCCACCTCACAACACTTTAGGAACCTGCCAAGAAATTTAATGTACTCCTTCTTTGCCTCTGTGAAAATAAATGTATCATTTGCATACTGTAGATGAGAAATGTAAGGGTCATTCTGCCCTACCTAGAAACCAACGAAGTTACTATTGTTTACCACATTAGATATCATCAGGCTAAAACACTCTGCATAAATGGTAAATAAAAATAGCGATAAAGGGTCTCCTTGACGAAGACCTCTAGAGAATTTAAAGAAGCCTTTAGGGCAACCATCAATAAGAATCGAAAAATGTGCCAAGGAGAGGCATCCATAAATCCAATTATGTCATTTCTCACCAAACCCCATGCATTTTAAATTTCTATTAGAATGCTTTACTCTACTCTATTATATGCCTTTTCCATATCCAGTTTAATAACAACCCCTGGTCCCTTGCTTTGAGTCCTGAAGTGGATACATTCTTGAGCAATTAATACAGTATCAGTAATCAGTTTATTCTGAATAAAAGTTGTTTGGGGACCAGAAATAACATTGTTCAATACTCTTTTCAACCGCATAGCCAGCACCTTTGCTACAACTTTATACAGACTAGATAATAACGAAATAGGTTTAATATCTGAGAGCTCCTTAATAACAAATGTTTTGGGATGAGAGCAATGAAAGCAGAGTTAACACCTCTAAAATTTTCTCCCCTATCCAAAAAACTCCATACCATACAGAAAAGTTCCTCTGAAAACATAGACCAAAACCTATAGAAAAAACACATAGGAAAGCCGTAAAGTCCTGGTGCCTTATCTCCTGCCAACGAAAAAACAACCAATTTCAGTTCCTCCATTGAGACCTCAACTTCAAGTGGTACTGCAATTGTCTCTGAAATAATTTTAAAGGGAATACGACTCATTCTAGGGGTAGGGTATACTTTCGAAGAAAAAGCCTTTCGAAAATGCTCAATTATCGCCAAATTGCGACTACCGATATCCTCCTGCATTACTCCTTGAATCGTAAGACCTGAGAGATCACTTTGCCACCTGCGTGCACAGGCAATAGAATGAAAAAACTGTGTTCAGATCACCCTGTTTCTGCCATTTGACTTGAGACCTTTGTCGCCAATAAATTTCTTCCAACCTAAGGAGTACATTCAGAGTATTAATTTTCCCAATTCTCTCACTAGTTAGTAACTCAGAGTAAACACCTCCAATCTAAACAGTTTGGTCTATCCCCTTAATATCCTCCAAAAAACTATCAATCTTAACCCCCAATTGATACTTATTTTCCTTCTTCCATTCAAGCAGCTTGTGCTTCACATATAACAATTTTTTGTGCAACTGAAAATCCATGGACCCAAAAGTAATCGCATTCTCCCAAGTCCTCCTAATAAGATCAATCACACCCTCTCATCCAACCAACCAATCTCCAGTCTAAAAGGCTTTGGACCTCTAAGAGAAGACTTGGACCGAAGAAGAAGAGGTGTATGGTATGAAGATGGTCTAGGCAAGGCTATCACAGATGCTAAAGGAAACCTTTCCAAAAAATCATTAAAGACCAAAAACCTATCAATATTGGTCATGATAAGATTCCCAGAACTATTATTGGTCCTGGTAAAAGAAGCTCCTAACAAAGGTAAATCCGCCAAGCCATGGTTTTGAATAAACCATTAAATAATCTCATAGTAGGGTTAATCCGGCCTCCTGAGGAAGAATCCTTAGGCCACCGAATTAAAATCAAATCACCCCCACACAAAATGAAAATTGAAACCGAGTTAAAACCCCCGATAACTCATTGAGAAACCCAGCTTTGAGATCAACATTGTTTAGACCATAAACATTCAAAAGACCCCACAAAAAGTCAGACTCAGAACCATTAAAGAGTATAGCTAACTATCTACCCCCCTTTAAAACCTCAAAACTTTGCAGAATCTAAGGATTCCACAACACCCATAGCCCACCCGATGCCCCAACAAAATCGATACCCTCAAAACACAAAGAACCAGAGCCCCAGACTCCCCGAGCACCTATCACAGAAGGTCTGGGAAACTGGTTTATACTTCCTAGCCAAAAATAAAACATCCTTTTTCCTACTAGGATCTCATAAACCTCTAACATTCCAGTTCAAAATAATCATCAAAAATTATTGGAAGAAGAACCTGGACCTTCACTGTGAGGCCCTTGAGAAGGTGCTTCGAGCACAGCATCACCTTCATCATCATCAGAAGTAGACTCCTCCAAACTCACTGCAATTGGAGCATAAGCATTCAACTCCCTGATCATCAATGCGCCCCTAGACCTCAGTCTACTTGAATAATTGAAAGGAGCAGTCGACTTCTTTTCCTTAGCTTTTTGCATCACCTTTACTTGCCATTGCGAAGAACAGTGTCTGGAGACTTCTCGGTAACCTCATTCTGCACTATATCTGTAGCCTGCATCTGCATCTCTTCAGCCATCACAGCCTCAAGCACCTTCAAATCAATGTTAGCCTCCATATCCTCCACAACGTTCTTACCCGACGCTTGCACTTCCTTAGCAGCTCGCTTCTTTGCTTTTTTTCTCTTTGATTGCCTGGCAAACCTTAGCAATAGGGACATCATAATCAAGTCCCATATCTTCACGAACCACCCGATAAAGAGCCTTTTCAAGTCTGTCATACTGAGCATCTCCATCCATAGCTTCCAGCAATGTGGCTACTTCGGGCACAGTAGCAAGGGGAGTAATAGGCTCAAAAAGCACCAAAGCAGACTGCGAATCAAAAGACCTAGCATCTTCAACCTCAAAGCCATCCTCCTCCATCACCGACGCCGGTAAGTCAATAACAAAATCCTATGTATCCTTGTTAGAGACCTCTATAGGAATGGCCGCCTGTACATCTACCATCAAAGGATTAAAGCGCATTTTCGCCTCAAGTTAGTCCTCTTCTTCGCACCTTTACAGTTAGGGAGAAACCTCAATCGATCCGCCATGAAAAGTGCACAAAGCAAAACACCCGCTAGCTGTTTTAATGCTGTTGTGAACAGAAATTCCAGCACCGATCGAGAGTAAAAGGCTTTCTTCAATTCCTACGCTTCAACCTTCCCAAAGAGGAGATTTTCAAATATTACATTCCCCACATCTTTCCTACATCCTTCTGCCACGTACTTATTTCGCACCGCCTCATTGATTCATTATGATTTGTATCTGAAACTGGTGTACCCACAAGGTCCAGCGTAGTCGAACTAATACCACACTTAAAAGCCTTGACCAAAGTCATCCCCTCTGAGAAAACCGGCATTGTAGCAGGATCCGAGAAACGCCTCACTGGGACCCACATTTTCCTAATTTTAAGCTCCTTAGTAACTGAATGGCGTTTCGCACCCACGCTTTGACGTTCCTGAATCTTCCCATGCAATTTCAAATTTTTTTGGGTGAACCTCATCGGCCCAGCTACGCTCCTACCATTATTCAAATTTTTCCAGTAAAACTTTGCCAGAGGCTGTTGTGCTCTCCTCCTACGCACCATAGTCCATCTCCCCTCAGGCGGCTGAAACTCACATGGCTGGGCCACTTGCTTCCCACAATCCATCGTCGGACCTTTGCCCTCCAAACACACATCTATTAAAAATAGATCCTGGCCCACCTGTAGTCTAACTTGTCTTGGGCAAGGCACTCCCAAAAGGCGATTGATTTGAACACTGACAAAAGAAGCATTGGGACCTCCTAAAAGCTTTAGATCAACAACACAATACTCACCAAAATAATTAGCAATTTCTTTGAAAACATTTTCATTCTAAACATGTAGTGGAACACCCCACAAACGAACCCAGGTCAGATCCCTCTTCACAAAAGAAGAATGCATTGAAAGATTCCATTGTAACAGAGTCATCAACAAACGTCGAACTCTGTAAAATCTTTCCTTCCACAAATGTCGAACTCTATAAAATCTTTCCTTCCATACACGAGCCACATCTTGATAAGACCGTAACACAAAAGCAACCCTACTTTTGCCTATAAAGAATACATCAAGCAAATGCGATAAACCCCAACTCTTTTTGCCCAATCATTCAAACAAAAAATATCATCAATTGGCGGTCAAAAGGAACCTACCAAGATATGCCGAGCCTTCCTCTCTAAATCATTTAACTTACCAATCTGAACTTTCAAAACCTCTGCCGCAACTCATCATACCTAGTCCGCAGATCTCCCTCAACCTCCATTCTTCTCTCCATACCCTCTGAAGCCCTTAAATCACTTCTCTCCCTCGCAATAGGCATAACCCTCTTGCTACCCCTTTCTCTCCCATTCACTTCTACTACAATTTAATTTCTCTCTCTTCTCTGTAAGAAACAAAGGAAACCCTATAAACTTATGAACATCAGAGCGTAAACAAGAAGCGGAAGAAACTAGGGCAAGAAATTAAGGGAATTGCAGCACAGATTAGGGCAAGAAAAAAAGGAAATTAGGACAAGAAGAGATCTGCACTTGCAGTGAAAAATGGACTCTCTGGAGAAATCTCTTGACCACACAAATGGTAAGAAATTAGCATCTGAAATGTATGAGGATACGTATCATCTTTGCTCTTCCGTCCAACCCATGATTTGTTGTCCCAGTCCCTAATTTCTTATGGCCAGGCCAGGCCAGGCTGCTCCTGCTTAGCCCATTGCGAGCCTCTTTGTTATCCACTTTCCCACCACCTGACACTAGTGCTGCCCTGCCGTACCCTCGTTTCTTCTTCACCTCCTCTTAGAATCACAATGTTTCACTTTTCTCTCTCTCTTTCTTGTTTTTGCAGACACCTCTCTCTCTCTATCTCTCATAGAGTATTTTCTAAAAGCAAACTTACACATCATATCCATGAGCGCATTTGGTCTTGCATCTTTAATGAGTTCTGAAATTGCATCAACTATAACGTGCATCGCCGTACAAGTTGGGCTTGCTCGCTGGTGCGTGACCCTGCGAGCTGTGAAGGGCTGATCTTTCTTCAATCCTTGAAAAGTCGCCCTCTCCTATATCTTCAGGGGTCACAATAAAAGACCTGAAAATCTTAATAATAGTCTAGAATATATGTTACAATACGCATTAGTTTTTGGACTTAAATTTTTTTTTTTTGTTATTCGTATTCATACATATCGAGGTCAAACTTATTAAAAAAATATATCATTAGAACAATATTTTCTGATGGGTTTTTTCACTTCTTCTTTATAAAGTTGATGCCTTTATATAGGTTTTTCCTTTAGGTTACCATGGGACGATAACGAGGGTGTAAATTTTGAATCTTTTTATGCAACCATTTTCGATTCTAGCCTTTTAAAATCCTCCAATTAAATTATCATTAAGTCTAAATTTTTTGGATTATGTCATTTCTCATATTTGATTCTCAATTCCTATATTTTAGCACATTGAATAATTCCATCACTATCTCTATTTCCAAGTAATTCTTATATTTTCTCTTAAAAGTAGAGGGAAAATAGGAGACACTCAGCTAATATGTTTCCTAGAATTAGGGCTATTAACGTGTTGGGTTCGGGGGGCCAGCCCAAGCACGAAAAGAATGAAAGGGAGGACCGAGGCCAGAAATTTTGTTTTATTCCCAGAAATTTTGTTCCATGACAATGAGGCTCGAGCCGTTCCCAGACAGAAAAAATGAATCCGGTCGGGCAAGCCCCTATATAAATATGGAAAAATGTATTTAAAGCTCAAATTTTATTTTGAACTGTGCAAATCAATAAAAGACTTGAAAATCTTAATAATAGACCGTCTAGAAGGCATGTTAAAAGATGCCTTACTTTTAAGATTTAAAATCTTTCTTTTTTTTTTATTTGCATACATATTCAAGTTGAGATTATTTATTGGAGAATTTATTATCTTTAGACCAATATTTTCTGATGCATTTTTAAGATACGTCTCACTTCTACAATATACAGTTGATGTCTTATATAAAGTTTTCCATTATATGGTTTTTTTCACGTCCATTTGCTTCTTCTCCATAGTCTATATATCTTGAATTTTCCATCAAAACCTTGTGATGTTTTATTTTTTATTTTTTGGGTAGAAGTAAGACTAACGTAATTAGATCATTTTTTAATTTAGACGCTAATTCTTATTTCCGTCATTTTGTGGCAAAAATCTGAATGTGTTGAAACCGAGGGAGTTTGGGTCTTTAATTTGCTTTTGTATGAATTTGTTTGTTCAATTGGTTGGTTGAATATGCTCATGAGAATCAATAAAAGAGTAAGATATATATCCAACATCCCGTTGTTAAAATCTTATGCACAATATAAACTACATAGACATTGAATTTGATGAACTGCTCGCCTTTTTTTGGGATGGGTTGATCGTCCTCACTTATGTCTGTAGTGACAAATTGTTGAAATGGTAGCTTCACAGGGATTGGAGTTTTGCCCCTAAATTTTTGCTGAGTAGGTCTTCTGCCCTATGGAGTACACATGCAGTATGCACCCGTGGGAGCAAAGTGTATTTCAAATAAATCGTCCCAAGTAGGTCTTCTGCCCTACGGAATGCGCGTGCAGTATGCACCCGTGTGACTAAAGTGTAGTTTGTTTCAATGGAAAATACGATATGTTGATTATCAAAGCAAGGATCATGGAATCAAAAGTCTCTCTTTGTGTCTAGATCTTCGGATCTCTATCTCATTGTGGGCGTTAGGACGGTGATCTTTCTCTCTCTCAGGATCAAGAAACCAAGTTTTCAATTAAGTCTTTCTATCTCTAGATTTCACATTTTTAATTAACTCTTTCTTTCTCTAAACCCAAGGAAATTAAAGTCCAATCCATATCAGATTCGATCAACCAAAACCTATACCTAAGCATACGTCATTTTCCTTCTTTTTCTCAAAAACAAGTCATACCAGAATTGGGAGAGAGAAGCCAGTACAGACATAGTAAGAGTTCCTTGCATCAAAGGTTAGTTCTCTTTGGTTTATTTTCATCTTAATTTTGTTTTTCTTAATTGAGGTCATTACCTTCTAATCAGTCTTGTGGGTTTCTATTTATTAACTTTTCATCATAATCAGTCTTGTGGGTTTGTTGTGGTTCTACTGTTTTCTTGAAATTGAAAAAAAAATTATAATCTATTTCTTTGAAGTTCTTGGTCGAATCTTTGCAGTAAATCTGAAACAATACATTTGAATTTTTTGAATGTACCCCACTATCATCTCTGTCAATTTTACATTTGAATTTCTTGAATGTACCCCACTATCATCTCTGTCATTTTTTTCTCATAATTGTCTCTCTCTTAAATTTCACATACCCCACTCAACTATCTACTCAAGAAATAACTACCAGCAACAATAATCAATTTGGGAACGCCTCAATTGGAATCGTCTTTGTAGAAGTGAGACTATCATAGACTATTATTATAATTTTTGGTCATTAATTTTTAGGAAAAATTTTGTATAGAACCCCAATTCCTCGTATTATTTCATGGTAGATCCTCCTTCCGTTTTTTTTTCAAGCGGCATAAGAAAACCCCTAAAGATTCCACCATACCCCATCATCTCTTATCTCCCTCTTTTATTGACTTTTGATCATAAAAATTAGCCCCAATAAATCTTTTTTAATTGGTGGAAAGAGAGAATGATGATGAAAAACGTTTTTGGAATGAAATGGTATAAAAAGATTTGTTGGGGCTAATTTTTATGGTCAAAAGTCAATAAAAGAGGGAGATAAGAGATGAGGGGGTAAAGTGAAATCCTTAAGGATTTCCTTATGCCGCTTGAAAGAAAAATGGAAACAGGGTCTACTATGAAATAATATGAGTCATTAGGGTTCTATCAAAAAAATTTCACAATTTTTATATTAATATTCTTTAGGTTTTTCAGATCAATTGATTTATTTGGTAGAGAGAGAATGAGGAAGGAAATGAGAGACACAACGATTGTGGTGGAAGGGGGAGAAAAGGCAAAGGTGGTTAGGTGTTTCGATCTCGCCCTCCAGGTAGGGGTGACCTGGTGACATGGTCATGGGATCGAGATGGATCCAGGACCTGAAATCGCTCTCTCGGGAACCGCATAAAGGAGACGCTGGCAGGAATACCAACCAGTGAGAGAGGAATTTGGGACGCGAGACAGGACTCACCTCGCTTGGATTCGTGACATACTCAGGCTGCTCACATGGGTGCCCTCTTAGATCACGTGGAATGCCCCCTGGCCTTTGGCTGATTTTGAATCATCTCCCTTGACCTGTTTCTCCTTTCCTACAACCATACACACAGAGTAGGATACAGATAAGTGGGTCAAAAGCACCTTGTCTTTGGGTGAATGCACACAAGCATGTACATTCAAAAGGAAAAATGGAGAAATGATGTTATCGAGTTCATGTCGATTGGACAGCCTTCCGACATCTTGTTAACAAGAGATTCACAACATTATTTCTTAATGAAAAATGAAAGCAAAAGGGGGTGAGATGAATAAAATGAGGGAGAGAAAAAGAAAGACAGAGAAAGAAAAGAGTGGAATAGAGGAACGAAGAGTAGAAAAGAGAAACGAAGGGCCAGTATGTCTTTCAACTAGTCCTTCAGAGAGAAAGGAAAGAGAAATGTTTTTAAAGGAAAAAGAAATGAAGGGCTAGTATGCCTTTCAACTAGTCCTTCATAATGCAAATGAATAAAGAGAAATAAAGAGAGAAGGCAGATTTGATTTTCAACCAGATCCTTCAAAGAATAATATAATAAAAAGAAACAAGAAGGTTATGATAGAAGAGAGAAAGAGAAGAGAGAGAAAGAAGAAAGAGTAGAAAGACACAAACGGTGGCTTAGCTACCGTATGTGAATAAAGAGAAGAGAGGAAGAGAGAGCACGGACGACGATTTAGCTATCGTCTGTGAAGAGAGGGAAGAGAGAATGAGAGTGCACAGACGACAGCTTGTATTGTCGTCTGTGAAGACAGAGAAGAGAGGATGAGAGTGCACAGACGGAAGCTTGTACTGTTGTCTGTGAAGAGAGAGAGAAGATAGGATGAGAGCGCACAGACGACGGCTTGTACTGTTGTTTATGAAGACAGAGAAGAGAGGATGAGAGTGAACAGACGTAGACTTGTATTGTCGTCTATGAAGATATAGAAGAGAGGATGAGAGTGCACGGATGGCGGCTTGTACTGTCGTTTGTTAAGAGAGAGAAGAGAGGATGAGAGTGCATAGAGGGTGGCTTGGCCACCTTTTGTGAAGAAAGAGAAAGAAGAGAGAGAAAGGAGAGAGAGAAAAGTGACAAAAAGGAGCGAAAGAGAAAAGAGAAAGGAGAGAGGGAAAGAGGAGAGAAAGAGATGAGAGAGAAGAAGCGAGAAGAGAGGAAAAAGAAACACAAAGACTGCAACGAGACCTACCAAAAAGGGATAGGCCCACGTTGTTGCCCCAGAGAAAGGAGAGAGACAAAGAGAGAATACAGAGATCGCAATGAGGCCCGCCAAAAAAGGTAGACCCACGTCGCTGCCCATATGAAGAGAGAGACAGAAAGAGAGAGAAAGCAAAAAGAAAGGGAAAGAAGAAGAGAGAGAAATGGAAGAAGAAGAAAGAGAAAGGAAAGAAGAGAAAGAAAGGAAAGAAGAGAAAAGAGAAAGGAAAGAAGAAGAGAGAGAAAGGAAAGAAAAAGAGAGAGCGGAAAGAAGAAAAAAGAGAAATAAGAGAAGAGAAATGAGAAAGGAAAGAAGAAGAGAGAGAAAGGAAAGAAGAAGAAAGAGAAATGAGAGGAGAGATAAAGGAAAGAAGAAGAGAGAAGAAAGAGAAAGAAGAAGAAAGAGAAAGGAAATAAGAGAAAAGAGAGGAAAAAAGAAGACGGAGAAAGGAAAGGAGAAGAGAGAAGAAAGAGAAAGAAGAGAGAAAAAGAAGAGAGAAAGAGAAAGAAAGAAGGTTAGAGAGAGAAGGAGGAGAGGAGAGAGAAAGTTATCTTAATGCCTAGAGGTACTTGCTAAAATCTTCTCTCTCCTCTCTCTCTGTCTCTCCAAAGCGTGACCCAAAGACTCAAGCAGAATCTGATTTTTTTTGTTGATCAAGATCTGTCCTTTACATGAGAGCATCACGTGCTTATAAAGAGTTTAAGTCCAAACATTGGTGGATGCCTAATTCTTAGCCTAATTGTGGGAAAATATGAATTAAATGAATTAAATAAAATTAAGAAATTAGGGGCAAAATGATGATTTTGCCCCTTACCCACAAAACATGAAATTCCAATTAAGTTCTTATCATGGCCATGCAATCTTTGCAATCTTTCGAGGTCCTTCTGATCTTCATCTGACCAAAAGATTATTGATTTCTTGATCGGCTCGGGAAGACAGTCATTTTGATACCAAGTTCGAGTCATGGATCGGACTTTTGGACGACGATCACGAGACGCGAAAATCATGAGAAACGTGCGATCTTTGATTCAAGATCACGCTCATTTCTAAGTTTTTTTCCACGATTTCTTCGCTGAATTTTGACGAGCTTGTTGTCATGAGAGTTTGGCGATGAACGTGGCTTGATTTAACGCCTGAACAACTATTTCCCAAATTTGGTATTTTGGTCAGAATTTGGTTTCTGATGGCAGAAAATTGCAGAAATTTTGACTCCATTGTATGGAAAATCTGACCGTCCATCACGTGTGAGGTTCGGCTCTGATGAAGCCTCTGACCTCATGCTCGTAATGGATCTAGTTTCGGACCGATCCAACTTGCGAGCATCGTAATGTGGCCGCTCGATCGAGGCGCACTCCTGCTTGAAAATTTGCAATCTTGTTTTGAATCTCAATCTTCTCTCTAGCTTTCCTCCTGGCTCGGACTATGACATGGGTCATGCTACATATCGAAATGCTTGGATCGATGAGATGAACATGCTCTCAAAATTTGAGCTTGATCCGACCTGGGATGAGAGAGATATAGCCTTCTAAAGTTCAGCCCAAAACCGAAAAATACAATTTCCATTAATGGAAACTGGTTCACTAAGGGTGCACGATAATAGCGTGTAACCTACCTGTTTTGGGTAATTTGGCCATAACTTGGTCCAGAAATGTCTAATCAAGTCGAAACTTGGTCTCTAAGGGTTTTCAAACTTTCTGGATCCAATGGCAGTGGTCCCAAGGTCATAAGACTCTTCGGTGATAGGGATTTAGTTATAAGGTTCATTTTCAAGGTGCTAAAGGCTGAGTTTCCCAAAATTGTTTCTGCATCTACACTACCTTAAACTTTTCAGATCATGACGAAACTTGGCATGTGTTCTTAGGAGACCCTTAGGCATGATCTTGAACCTTCTTGGGCCATTCTTAGAAGACCCTTAAGCATGATCTTGAACCTTCAGGGCTTATTGTCTTACGGCTTCCGTAATCTAGAGGCATTTTGGTAACCTATGAACCTAGGTCACGAACATATTTTTTCTTATTCACATTAGGGATATAAGTGTTGACAAAAACCTTCAAACAACTTTCCCCATCGAATGTTGTGCTTCGAGAGAAGCGAGAATGACAACATTCGAAATCAAAATTGTCCTTCGACTTTAGCTTTATTCCTGACCACCGGATCACATGAATGCTGAAGGGAGTGACCAAGCTGCTCAAACATCTGGGGGCCTTGCTTAAGGGCACGTAGACCTAGACATGGAGAGTTTAGTGGGGAGAAGAGACTAGAACTACTGGTGGGGGACATCTCATAGAATGTCCATGGTCCACGTCAAGTGCTCGTCTCGGGTTCCAACAACTATGGGCCTTGCTTAAGGGCTTTTAGACCCAGTCAGTCAGAATCCAGGTTTGTTCGATAGTCAGGGGCCTTACTTAAGGGCTTTCTTCCCAATCAATCAGATTTGTTTTGCTTCTGGTGAGGGACATCTCATAGAATGCCCATCATCCACGTCAGGAGATCTTCTTTGGATAGACAGCCAAGGAGCCCTTGGTGGGCGTTGTCTACTGCAACACCAGGTTTGCTTTGACAAGCAGGGTACCTCTGTGCGTCCCATCCTGTCAAGTCCAGTCGCGGGATTTTTGTTGGCCTGTCCCGAACGTTTGGTCCGGTCAGGGAGGGCTTTGGCGGGGCAGCATTGAAAGGGCTGTGCCCTGGTTACTGTGGGCAGGTGTTGGCCAGGTGCGACAAGTTCTTACCTTCGAGAACGTCTTTGGCGTGCCGTCATGGCTTTCGTGTTTTTGTTTGACTTCTTGAGAATAGGGCCCTTTAGCATAGAACCCTGACTTGTTGTCTTGGCGATTCTTCTAACTCCTGGGTTCTTTCATGAACGAACTCATACTGTTGGATTTTTCCTTGAAGCTCTTTTCTTTTGGGTTCCAATAGCAGGCTATTCTGCAATGGGGATTTTTCTTTTTTAAGTGCTAGCTCACCGCTTATGGAGGCGAGCGCTGCATCAACCTGCTTATTGGTCTGAGTGGCCTTTCGAGTTTTCACTTGGACTGGGGGAAGAGGTGCCATAAAGACAGTTTTCACTAACTTCCTTTCTAATAGGCTCTTTTGCCCATGACTTGACGGCCATATCTACCTTTTTTCTAGTTTTTGCTCACAATGCCCTTTCGGGTTTTCATCATGCCTGATTTTTATTTACAAAAACGCTCTTACTCATGGTTTCATAACCATGCCTGTCCGCCATTTTTACTCATGGCATTCCCCTTTCGGGTTTACCCCATGCCTGATTTTTTGTTTTTGTGGGGCTGTATTAAGGTCATGCCTCTGGGACCTGGGCTATGTTTTAAGGTCATATAGCATTGACCATTGTGCAAAGCCGTTTAATCATCATGCGGCCAGAACGTGCACTACAATTTAAGGTCGTATAACTTGGACCGTGATGGTGATAGATGATGGTCTGTGGAGGCCATAGAGTGAGTATGGTGATGCCTTGACTCACTTGGGGGAGATGGCACAAGATCGTCTATGTATGATGGGTGGTGTTTGTGTGGAAGATGGATAAGAGGTGGCCCACTAGCTATTGGCGAGTATGGATGATGGAACGGCTCACCAAGGATTCATGAGCATGGGCCCGACTCACTGGGGAATGTTGCGAGTTTATGAATGGAAATGGAAATGGACTCACTGGGGAGGAAGTGACGGTGGTATGCGCGTGCGAACGGGTCGGCTAGGGGAGGCATGCATGGAAGGGCATGCAGGGGGCATGCGCACAGTAGAGGGGGCACACGTGTGTGGAGGCGTGTTTAAGGTCATGCCACCGGGAGGACCTGGGCTACGGTTTTGGAGGTCGTATAGCTCAGACTATTGCGCGAAGCAGTCTAATGTCATACAGCCAGGATGTACGCTACAGTTTAAGGTCATGAAACTGGACCATTGTGCAAAGCAGTTTAACATCATGTAGCCAGGACGGGTGTTACAGTTTAAGGTCATGTAACTAGACAGTTGTTCGAAGCAGTTTAGCATCATGCGACCATGACGTGTGCTACAGTTTAAGGTCATGCAACAGGACCGTGGTACAAAGTAGTTTATCGTCATGTGGCCAGGACGTGTGCTACAGTTTAAGGTCATGCAACTGGACCGTTCGTACAAATCAGTTTAACGTCATGTGACTAGAACATGCGTTATAGTTTAGGGTCACTCAATTGGACTATAGCGCAAAGCAGTTTAACATCATGTGGTCAGGACGTGTGCTATAGTTTAAGGTCATGCAATTGGACCGTTCGTGTCAAGCATCTTAATGTCATGCGGCCAAGACGGGTGCTACAGTTTAGGGTCGTGCAACTAGACCATGGTGCAAAGCAGTTTAACGTCATGCGGTCAGGATGTGTGCTAGAGTTTAAGGTCATGCAACTGGACCGTTTGTGCAAAGCAGTTTAACGTCATGTGGCCAGGACATGTGCTACAGTTTAAGGCCATGCAACTGAACCATTGTGCAATTCGCCATATATGTGGGTAGTTCAGTGAGAGGTGAACTCACTGGGGGATGTGAAGTGGATGAGGGTCCATGGGGAATGCGTCTGTGGATGGTGGTCTGACTCATTGAGGATGAAAAATGGCTGAGACCATTTATAAGTAGTGGGTTTGGACGATGATGGTGTCTCAGTGAGGGATGGTAGGCGGAAGCAGACTCACTGGGAGTTAGGGAATGAATGTGACTCCCTGGTGATTACAATGAGTGGACTCATGTGATCGGGGGATTAGTATGACTCCATTGGGGATGGAAAGGTGATGAGGTTCGAATCTTGCCGATGTGCAAACGAACTAGCAGGCTAGGGAAGGTATGCGTGGAGACGCATGTAAAAGGCGTGAGTGCAGTGGCAAAAGGGTTGCGCTCAACGATACAAAGGTTGCGCTCGGGATCAGTATGTGGGAGCCACACGCTCACGACAGTTTGAACATCGAGGCGCACACAGCGACAAAATGCACACGGCAATCTTCGTAGAGGAAACGCGCTCGGCGGTATGCGCGCGACAATATGTGGCGAGATGCGGTAGTTCATAGTCATGTAAACAGACTATATGTAACGCAGTTTTAACATCTTGGTACAAGGACGTGAGGGCGTGTTTAAGATAATGTCTCTGAGACCGCAAGTCATGGGTAGTACCTTTTTAGGTAACGTCCGTTGATAGGAGGCATTGTCTCCTCTCCATCAAGATGAGCCAATATGTATCCTCCATTTGGAGAAACCTTCTTGATTTTGAAAGGGCCTTCCCAATTTGGTTCAAACTTCCCCTTACAACACCCATGCATAAAAATCGGTCATTTTACCGTTAGGACCAAGTCACCACGAGTGAATGAGCGACTTTGACGGACTTATTGAAAGCCCTTTTAATCCTCCGCCGATGGAGTTCAAGGTTCTACTGGGCTTCATATCGCTTCTCGTCAAGTGCATCTAATTCTTGGTAGCAAAGTTTGACCTGTTCATCTTCAGTCATACCCAAATGTATTGCGACGCAAAGCGAAGCAAGTTGGATCTCGAGGGGTAGTACCTCTTCACTGTCACAAACTAATGAATAGGGAGTAGAGTTGGTGGCACTTCGGGTGGTGGTGCGATAAGCCAACAAGGCCTCAGGAAGCATCTCATGCCAATTTTTTCTCATCTTCGACACCGATTTCCTCAAAACATTGCGAAGGGTCTTTTTGAAGGCTTTGGACAAACCATTTGCCTGAGGGTAGTACATAGTAGAGTACTTTCACTTGAAGCCACATTGATTAACCAAGCAGTCGATATGTTGGCTTTTGAACTGGGGGCCATTATCTGATATGATCCGGTTAGGCACATCGAATCGGTAAAAGATGTGATGTCGTACGAAGTTGGCCACTAATTCCCCAAGGACATGTCTAAGAGGGATCGCTTCAGCCCATTCGGAGAAGTAATCCGTAGCAGCTAAGATGAAGGTATAGCCCAACGCTGAGGGAGTCCGACAATATCCATACCCCATTGTGAGAAGGGCCATGACATCACTATAGGATGCAGAGGCTCTGGTGGCTGGTGAATGGGGTTTGAATGTATTTGACATACTCGGAACCTCTTGGCATAGGTCAACGAATCTGCGACCATCAATGGTCAGTAATACCCCAACCTGCGTATCCGTTCATAGAGTTTAGGACCAGATTGATGAAGACCACAAATCTCGGCGTGCACTTCTTCTGTACCTGCTTCGTGTCGACACATCGCAGGAGGATGCCATCAAAGGATTGCCGAAAGAGAGCATCCTCATCAAGAAGAGTGTATTTAGTGGACATTCTTCGTATATTGTTGCTCTCAATACGATTGTCTAGTAGCCGACTATGTTTAATAAAGTTGATTATGGGTTCCCTCCTATCCTCAACCTGCTCGATCTTAGCACATATTGGATCAAAGATCTCTACTTCTTGTTTTTCGGACTTATCGCCTTGGATCTGCTTCACCTTTCGTTCAGCTTCGAGAGCATCCTTGGTAGCAAGGAGTGCCCCGAATGAGTAAGGAGGGCATTCTGGAAAACGAGTCCTTTCATCGTCCCCATCTAACTCTTTAACCAGTTCGATGTGCCTCCACTCTGCTACCCATATAGCCGTTGGTTCCTTCGAGGAGTTTTGAATACTAGCACCGAGTTTGGCATGGGCATCAACTTGGGAATTCAACCTTCTAGGGATGTGCCCTAACGAAAAGTCATCGAGGCTCGCCATCAAGGTCTTAGCAGTGTCATGATAAGGCTTGAGGTTGTCGTTTCTTATATCGTATACCCCTTCGATCTCCCGTATTACCAACTCAAGATCATCAAAAATGGTTAACCATTCTAGTTTCAGGTCTAAGGCGACTTCAGGCCCTATTATGGGGCTTAATACTCAGCCTCATTGTGTGAGTCGGCCTTTGCAAGGGAATGATATCATCTTGAGGGGTAAAAAACACTACGCCGACACTAGCTCGTTCAGACTGAAAGGCCCAGTCAAAGTACATCTTCCAATCATAAGTTGACTCAACGCAAAATACTTCCTCATCGAGGAGGTCACTTGACAAGGGAGATTCTACCGGTAAGGGGTGTGCTGCCAGGAAATCAGCCAAGGCTTCGCCCTTGATGGCTTTTTACAGCACATACGTGATGTTGAACTCCATTAGTAATAGCAACCATTTAGCCAAGCGACTTGACATACAAGGGCGCGTCATGAGGAACTTGATGGGGTTAGCTCTTGAGATAAGTTGTACCTCATGACCGAGCAGATAATGGTGAAGCTTTTGGACCGCGAATATCAGTTCCAGGTACATCTTCTCGATTGGCGGGGAATTCTTTTCAGCCCCTTGCATTCTGCGGTAAAGGTAGTACAGAGTGGTTTTTTTCCCTCCCTCATTGTTCTGTGCCAAGAGTGCATCAAGCGACTCGTCGAGGGTGGTCACGTACAGAATGAGGGGCCTTCCTAACACTGACGTTGAGAGTACCGGGGGGCATAACAAATACTCTTTGATATCATCCAAGGCTGCCTGACATGCCTCATCCCATATTAAAGGGGAGTCTTTCTTCAACAAGTGCGTAAAAGGCTTACAATGTCCTGAGAGATTAGAAATGAATCTTCAAATATAAGCAAGATGGCCTTGAAGAGACTGGAGTTCTCGGAGTGTCATTGGCGGTGGCATTCCTAGAATTGCATTGATCTTGACAGGCTTGATCCCCAATCCCTGATACCTGATAATGAATCCTAAGAATTTCCTTGAATGTACACCAAAGGCGCATTTCAAGGGGTTCATCTTAAGCTAATGAAGGTGGAGCCGCTTGAACACCGGCTCAAGGTCATGCATGTGAACATCCTTCTTTTTGGATTTCACCACAAAATCATCCACGTAACACTCCACCTCCTTGTGCAGCATATCTTTGAAAATGGTCGTCATTTGTCGCTGACACGTAACACCTGCATTCTTCAATCCAAATGGCATCATTGTGTAATAGAAGACCCCTTTGGGAGTCAAGAAGGCGATGGCCTCTTCATCCTCGGGTGCCATCCTTACCTTATTATACCCTGAATATCCATCCAGGAGAAGATTTGGTAATGGGCTGTGGAATTGATAAGCATTTCTATGAAATATAATGGGAAGTCATCCTTTGGACAGGCAGCATTCAAGTCACGAAAATCAATGCAGACCCTGATTTGCCCGTTCTTCTTTCTAACTAGCACGACATTGGAGAGCCATTTTAGGTATTTGACCTCCTGAATAAAACCTTCTTCCCTAAGTTTATTTACCTCAGAATCTATCTGCAATTCAAGATCAGGTCGGAACCTTCTCGAATTCTGCTTTATGGGTTTGAAGGGTGGGTCAATGCCGAGCTGATGTACTGTGACTTGGGGATCAAGACCGGGCATCTCGTGATAGTTTCAGGCGAAGACATCTCAATTTTCTCATAAGAAGGAAATATAGCGCTCCTTCTAGTCTGAAGACATGTTATCTGAAATAAAAGTTGGCCTCGGGTCAATCTCATCCCCAAAGTTTATTTCCTCGAGATCTTCAGCCGTAGTTTGTCCACCTTCTTCCCATTCCTCAGGGGCTTCTTGAACTCCCATCTCATCATCGGTCGGTGATCCAAGGGGTCCTTCATTGACCTCAAATGTCCCGACCTCGGAGTTTGTAGGTACCCATGCTTTTGACATCTCCACCTCAAATTGGGCTTTGACAGTGTAGAGCATGGTTGCTACTTCTACTGCTTGCCTTCTTGAGGAGGGATTGGCTTCAAGGAGAGGGAGTGCATATGGTTGAGAGAGTGAATTTTGAGGCACTTGGGTCAGTTGGGAAGAGGAGGGCTCAAAGAGTGTGAGGGGAGGGTTGTGTAATTCAGCGATCATAGATACAGTCATCACATCATTCTTGTCTTTGTGATCACCATCTCTATGTACTCCTGGGTCCACCATGGGCTTTAGTGAGATGGTAGGATGTGAGGTAGATTTAAGTAAAGGTTGCACCACTAGACTTGGTGTTGACTAGCTAGGTCGTGCAGCCGAGCCCAGAATGGGATGGTTAGATTGGGTGATAGCAGTATGCATTGGTGAAATATAGGTTGATGGAGGCTGTGGGCTTTCTGATGATTGAATGTATGGAACCAATGGTGGTCCCGGGTTCCTAAGGTGTATGGATTGGTCGGTGTGTTAGGGTATGTGATGAGTGGCAGACCAGGGTACATTAAGAGTCGTAGTTTCTGCATGAGCAATTGTAACTTCTTGCTTAAGCTTAAACTGATTAGGTCAGCGTTGGTCACTGCTTCAAAGATCTACACCTTATGGCATGCTTCGTGGGAATGGAAGCTCTACCCTCTTGACTATTTCAGTCGTTGCTCGAAGTCGGGCTCAGAAGGCCATTGGGCTCCCTTGGCCTTGGGATTCTTGTGTCACTTGATGAGCTCCTCAATAGTGGGAGGAGGATTCTTGTTGGCTCTAGACGTTAATGCATCAACGACTATCAGGAATCCAGCTGCTTGGGCCACCGTCTTCTTCAGCTGCTTTTGATGTCACTTACTAATGTTGCAAATTTTCAGCTCTTTGTCAAGAGCCTCAAAGTCTGGGCATTTGAGAGTCGAACATGCAGAAGACGTATTAGAAAAAGAAGAAGAAGAAGGGTTAGAAGAATCGGGGAGAGAAGATAGGGGAGAGCTTTTAGGGTCATCACTCAAATTGGACCAATCCGGGTAGCTTTTAGCGTCATCACCAGAATTGGACATGTGCAAGGAATCTTTTTGGTCTACACCCTACTTGGACCTTTGAGGGGTGCTTTTTATGTCGTCACCCTTATCAAATGTATTGGGAACTTGAGCAGAGGAAGGCTCAGGAATACCCTCTTGACTAGATTTTGGGTCCTGGTCAATGAAAGCGACTAACTCAAGGAAGAAGTCCAGTAGGGTTGGCAACGAAGGAAGGGGCTTGAGGAATTCGACCGTAGTCTGGGGTTGAGGGAGTTTCCTCTTTTGGCGAGCGACCCTTGGTGCTCGTCTCCTTTTACCATTTTTATGAACGGGCACAGGCTGACCAAGTTCACAAAGGTTAGGGGTTGGCCTTGCTTGGCAAACCACTTCCCTTCTCATGGACCTCATTCTGTTTCGTCCTCGATAGACTTGCCATGGTTGGGAAATTGAGGTTCGTCATGATCAGAAGGCTCGGGTGGTGCACTCTCATAGGAGGTCTGTGTCTGAGTGACCTCGAATGTCATCCCCTGGGATAACGACAGTGAAGTGTCCTTCTCAGATTTTCAGTCCCTCGAGCGAGGTGCCTGGGCTGTCTTGAGAGCTTTGGTGCGATGACCCCTACTTGAAGCATTATACAGAATAGCGCCTGAAGAAGATGATACTCTTGCTTGTCTTCTTCTTGAACTGTCACCCCGTGAGATGCTTCAGCTCCCCCGAATGCCTTCTTGAGACTATCGAGCTATATCTACCCCTTCTGGATTAAAGCGTCGATGTGATATTTGAGAGTGAAGCAATCCTGAACAGGGTGCCCCAACATCCTATGAAAGGCGCAGTAATTTTTGTGGGTGACTGGTTAGGTGCCTCGATATCGCCTCCCTAGATCTAAGTAATCAGGTAACAGTGTCTCGGGTTTGGAAGACCCGAGACCTGAGATCGCTCTCTCGGGAGCCTCGTTCACAAAACAAGGGCAGGTGCCCAACTAGTGAGAGAGGAATTTTGAACATGAGGTGGGGACCAACCTCACCTGAGTTCGTGACTTACACGAATTGACTTGCGTGGGCACCCTCTTAGATCACGACGGAAAGCCCCCCAGTCGCTTAAGGTGGTTCGGAATCGGCTCCCTAGACCTGCAATCTCCTTGTTTTCTGCACAATACTATCATGGTTAACTTGCAAGACAAGTGGGCCGAAGGACCCACCCTTGTCTTAGGGCAATTGACATTTATAGAGAAAATGGGAAGTTGGGGTGATGAAGAAGAAGGTTCGAATAAAGATAAAAAAGAGAAGAGAACTTGAGAAGGGGACTAGACTAGCATGATAGCTAAATAAGTGACCAACTCGGAGCGGTAGCAAGACGGGCATGGTACTCAAGACCAGCATGACAGCAATACTACTCAAAACCTAGGCCAATAGGACTATCTCAATCTGATGTGCCAGTAAGCAGGCATGGTACTCAGGACCAGCACGACGACAATACTGCTCGACAGCCCTACCGTTATGGTAGTGCTAGACCAAGTCTACCCTCAGTCAAGTGAAAAGAGAAGAGAATGAAGAGAAGGCACGAGACGATGAAGAGATGGCATCCCGACGGCGTTAAGCATCTCCGCTCACAGTAGTAGAGCAATAGCGTCGCGGCCCTTGGACGGCACTGGACACTGCTGCTCACGATTAGAGGGTGAGCAGTAAGCTACAGGCGACATTAGCCATCACCGTTGCAGCACATCCCTTCGCAAGCAACGATAAGCAGCACTGATAGCAACACGAGAAGGAAGCACGTCCCTTGCCAACGGTGATAGCTTCTGATGAGGCGCATGGCGAGAGGCGTGGGGTGTGAGAGAATCCTGCATACGGCGATAGGCACCAAGCGCACAAAAGAAGCATGTGCACAACGATAGGCACCGAGTACATGAAAGAAGCTAGCGCACGGCAATAGGCACCGAGTGCAATAGAGAAGTTCATGAACGGAGATAGGTATTACCACGACCCTTCACAGGTGGCGATGGGCATCGCCGTCTGCAATAGGCGTGAAACAGGGCGAGACCCCTGCGAGCGGCAATAGGCATCACCATATGTGCTCAAGTGAGATATCGGGGATACACCTACGGACGGTGATGAGCAGCACCGTCTACGAACTTCATCGAGAGATTGAGGTGAATGAAAAGAGGGAGAAAGAAACTCGCACATGGTGCTGCTATCGCCATGCATGACCTGCAAAGCCACAAGAAGGGAAAGAAAGAAAGAAAGTGGCAGGCACGACACTGCCACTCCGCCATAGCCTCTGAGAAAGACTCAAACGAAGAAGAAGAAAGAGAAGAGGAGAGAGATGAAGAGAAGAGAGAGAAAAAGATTTACCTTAAGCCTAAGGGTACCGACCCAAAAGTTTCTCTCTCCTTCAAGGCATGACCCAATGATGAGAAAAGATGGAAATTTTATTAAGCAAAGTTCGGTCCTATGTACAATGATAGTACGTGATATATATAGGTGGATTGATCAAAATTAAACCTAATTACTGAAAATTAAGACTTAATTAAATTTAAAAAAATGTAAAAATGGGTACAAAATGACATATTTGCCCCTTCCTAACAATTGGGGAAATTTCAAAGCAATCCTTGCTGCTGCCCTAGAACGTGCATGATATTTCATGGATGATCTTGGGTTGCTAGGGTGCTTGTTTGTCCAAAAGAAGACTGTTTTCTTGTTGAGCTCGGCATGGCAATCGATTTGATACCAACTTCGAGCCATAGATCCTGTTTTTAAGCCACGATCATGCAACTTGAAATTTGGATGAATCTTGAAAACTTCGGATCGATGGTGTGCTCGTTTCTTAATGTTTTTCCATGATTCCTTTGTTGTATTGCACTGAGCTTGCCGTTATGATGGCCTGGCAGCGACCGCAGCTAGATTTTGTGCCTGGACAAAGATTTCGCAACTTCTAAGTTTTGGCCGAAATCTGGAAATCCTGTGTCGAAATTTACAGTCACTTTATTGGCTTCATGTGCGAAATCCGACCGTTCATCATGCACGGGGTTCGGACCAGAGATAGCCCTAAACCTTACGCACATGATGGAATTGGTCTTGTGTCGATTGGGTTCGTGAGCGTCGTAATTTGGTCGCTCGAGCGAGGCATGATGCTGCTGATTTTCCTACAACTTTCTCTATGGATCAACTTCTCTCTAGCTTTTCTTCACGCTCGGGCGTCATCACGGGGTGTGCCATATATCGAAACGCTCGTCTTAACGAGACGAACATGCTCACCAAATTAGTGTGAGATCCGAATCGAGACAAACAAAATATAGCCCCTAAAAGTCATTATTTGTGACTGTCCCTTTAATGGTGATTACTTGTAGGGTGGTCGCACGAGAATAGTGTGCAGCTCCTCTTGTTTTGGTCTTTTCCCCATAACTTTGTCCTGGAGTGCCCGATTAAGTTGAAACTTGACCCATAGGGGTTTTTTAACCGTATCGGATCCAATGGAGGTGGTCCCATAGCTGTTTGACGCGTTAAAAATATAGTTCTAGTTATGGGGGTCCGTTTCAAGGTGCTAGAAGCTGATTCTATCGAAACATTTTCTTGGTCTGCACTGCCTTAGACATGTCAAAATGTGACGAAACTTGGCAAGAAGATCTTGGCCAGTTCTGGGGTCATTCTGAGACTGTCAAAATTTCTATTGTTTGTTAGGCTTTATTGCCCGGCTTCTTTATTTTATTCCACATTGGGGACCCATGGTGCTAAAAAATGTCTTCAAACAGTGAAAAAGTCAGCATCTTCTAGTTTTTTTATCTTAGGTAAGATGATCATTTGTTGCTCTATCAACATTCAAAGTCGAGACCCACTCCTTATCAAAGCTGTAGACTTTTTTTTTCTACTCTGCCCAGTAGTCATTTCCATAGAGGTTCTGAGGTGGAGGCACCATATTGTAGGACTGGGGTTTTTGTTGGCTTGCCTGAGGTGTCCCTTGAGCATTTGTCGGGTTCACCCCCTTGGAGAAATTCAGAGTTTGAGGAGAGGCCTTCTTAGGATCTGATACAGTGACAGCGGCACTGATCATTCCTTTTTATTGATTGCCCTGGGAATTGCGATGAACATTATCAGAGCTTCAAATGTTTTCCCCAATTGATGATGGAGTTCGAAGTTTTCCATGATGCTTAAGGAGGCTCTCTATCCATATTGCTTTAGAGATCAGATCTGATGTAAAGGTTGGGTTTGAAGCCTCAACATGCAGGGAGATCTCCGACCGCATGTTGCGCACATATGTTTAGACCACATCAATTTCGGGTAGGGGGTAGCTTGATGCACAACCAGATCTCTCCATCTTGCGATGAATTGATCAACCGGCTCATCGGGGCCCTGGGTCAATGTGAGAATCTCAACAGCCTAGACTTCTCTTTCACTTCATAGAAGCCCTTGTAGAACTAGTGCTCCATTTCTCCTCAGGTTTGCACTGAGTTCAGGGGGAGTCGGGCATAACACTTAAATGCTGGCTCGTCAAGAGTTTCAACAAACTAACGAAGAAGAAGCCTCCCATCAACTGGTGTCTCTTAACACACCGAATAGAAATGGGCAATATGTTGGTGAGGGGAACTCGTGTCGTTGAAGAACGGGAGTCTCCCCTTCTGGTAATTAGGGGGAAATAGGAGCTGATCAATATATGAGGGATAGGGCTTCTGATAAATTCTAGCTTGCACGCTCGGAATTTGCCTGCCCCACAAACTGTTGACCATGGCATCAATGTCAGATTGTGAGACCAAATGAGAGCAGGAATGGTCATGCAAAGGAGGTAACTGTCACAAGACCGGAGCGGCTGGATGAGGAGAACTGGGTTCCTGATGAGATGAGTTCCCAGGGAGCAGGGTACCTTCTATTAGCTCAATCTTCTCCATCATCCTACGCACCCAGGGAGCCGGGTACCTTCTATCAGCTCGATCTTTTCCATCATCCTACGCATCATGTCTTCAAATCTATGCATACAGTCTTCTTGATCATCATTGGGCTCCTCAACGACCATCACGCTGACTGTTTCTTCGGGGACGTTGATATCTTGCATAGTCAAGGTCTCGCGTACCTGCCAGACTGGTTGCGGCAGTTTAGTCAACTGGGGTTCGACATGCCCCGACTGAGCTCGAGCCTTGTATGCTGATCGGGTCAGGACCGATTCGCGATGGTCTTAAGATCGTAGGGGCTGCAAGGTTGGTTCGTCTCCTACGACAATGACAACCATGCAGGATTCTAGCTCTTCCACCTCAGGCCCTGCTACGACCTATAGTGGGTGAAAGGGGTTCTTGGCCAGGGGATCAACAAGCTTGCTTGCCCCAAGTATCTTGGGTTCTTCTTTCGGCATTATTCACATGCCTCAGTCATGTTTGGCTCTCAAGCTCTGGTATAGTTCCTTCCAGAAACAAGACCGGGACCATGATTGTGAATAGTCTGCTTTCTTCAAACATGAGTAGGCAGTCTCCATGAGGTGAGGAAGGGGATGCGGGCCAGAAACAGGAGTCAGCTCGGGCTTCTGTCTTGGCTTGGGGAGATATGGGGGATGGAAGATCTCATCACCCAAGGGAGCCTTTCCCCGATCTCTTTGTGAGCTCCAAAGGTAGGGTCGGTCTGAAGAGGGTACTCTTAAGGAAGGCCTTCAAGTACCAGGTCTTGAGTAGTTCGACCAGAGGAGAAGGGATGAACGGGGGAGGAGACAACTGCCAATGGCCTTTCGGTCGGGAGTTTGGAGTCGTCTGTGGGGGTGGCATGTGTGTGCCACTCGCAGAGGAGTTCTTGGTGACTTGGGGGTCAACCCAGGCTCGAGTAATATGTCGGACTGTAGGAGGCCGAGTACTGCGAGCATGTGTTTGTGAGGAAACCACCTTGTGACTACCCTTCAAGGAGTGTGCAGGTATGTACAAAGAGGGACGACGAGTGAGTCGTCTCTCGTGTACTTGGGTAAACGTAGCAATAGGGCTGACCCGAGCAGTCCGATGCATATGCATAAGGTAAACGGGACCGGGTCCAAGAAGACCCGAACCTGGAGCGGTTCAAGGCAGCTTGAGGGTTGCCCCGAGGTGTGGCTCGAGTGGATGGACCACGAGCTCTAGTACGTATGTGGGAGGCGGTGACCTTAAGGCCTCCTCCTCTTTGTGTGGAGCCTCTTGTTACAAGGTCCTAATGTGATAAAAAGTGGGGGGTGGCCTTACGGCGACCCCCAGGAGCACTGACAACTGGACTGCCATGTGCAGGAAAGGAAGGGACGGCCTTTTGGCTGCCCCGAGCAGTGGGACAGGCAAGTGATTTGCCAGTAGCAGGGTGCAAGCGGTGCGTGGTGGCTAGTGCGCCACCTATGCAAGGTGCATTGGTGGAGGGTCCACCAAGGCTAGGAGATGGTGAGTGAGGGACTTTTAAGTCCCTCCTCACACCAATCCAGGTTAAAACCTGGGAGCATGACACGAGGTCAACACTCAGAATGAAGGTCGTGAATGAGGTTCGTTGAACCTGTTCCCGAAGTGGACTCAGGAGTGCGGGGATTAGAAAATCCTCGACTCGGATGAAGGAGTTGGCCAATCCTGAAGTCATGTGTGTGTGTGTGTAATAAAGCAAGAACGAGCAGAAAGGAAAGCCAGGCGAGAATGACCCGACAATGGGGTAGTGTGTCCCTAGTGGAGTCGTCAAGCTGGTTAGGTACCTCAATCTCGCCCTCCAGATCGGGGTGACCTGGTGGCGTGGTCATGGGTTCAAGATAGACCCGAGACCTAAGATCACTCTCCGAAACCATGTAAAGGAGACTTGGACAGGAATACCAACCGGTGAGAGAGGAATTTGGGACGTGAGGTGGGACTCAAATCGCTTGGGTCCATGACACACTCGAGCTACTAGTGTGGGTGCCCTCTTAGATCACGTGGAATGCCTCTGGCCTTTAGCCAGTTCGAAATCATCCCCCTTAATATGTTTCTCCTTTCCTGTGACCATACACACACATTAGGATACAGACAAATGGGTCAGAAGACCCCACCTTGTCTTTGGGTGAATGCACACAAGTTTGTACATTCAAAAGGAAAAATGGGGAAATGATGTTATCGAGTCTATGTCGATTGGACAACCTGCCGGCATCTTCTTAACAAGAGATTTGCGATTTTTTTCATTATGAAAAAGGAAAGCAAAAAGGGGTGAGATGAAGAAAATGAGGGAGAGACAAAGAAAGACAGAGAAAGAAAAGAGTAGAATAGAGGAATGAAGATCAGTTTGGCTTTCACCTAGTTCTTCGGAAAGAGAGAGAGAAGAAAGTAGAGATAGCAAAGAGAAACAAAGGGCCAATATGTCTTCGAACTAGTCCTTCAAAGAGAAAGTAAAGAGAAACATTTTTAAAGAAAAAAGAAACGAAGTGCTAGTCTGTCTTTCAACTAGTCATTCATAATGCAAATGAATATAGAGAAATAAAGAGAGAAGGTTCATTTGTTTTTCACTCTAATCCTTCAAAGAAGAAGATAATAAAAAGTAAAAAGAAAATTAAGATAGAAGAGAGAAGGAGAAGAAAGAGAAAGAAGAAAGACAGAGACGACGACTTAGCTGCCATCTATGACGAGAGAGAAGAGAGGAAGAGAGAGCACAGACGACGACTTAGCTGTCGCCTGTGAAGAGATAGAAGAGAGAATGAGACTGCACAGATGTCAACTCGTATTGCCATCTGTGAAGACAGAGAAGAAAGGATGAGAGTGCACAGACGACGGCTTGTACTGCCGTCTGTGAAGAGAGATGGAAGATGAGAGTGCACAGACGGTAGCTTGTACTGCCGTCTGTGAAGAAAGAGAAGAGAGGAGGAGCGTGCAAGGACGGGGGCTTGTATTGTTGTCTGTGAAGACAGAGAAGAGATGATGAGAGTGCACGAACGATGGCTTGTGATGAAAGAGAAGAGAGAAAGAAGAGAGAAAGATAAGAGAGAGAAGGAGAAGTGAGAAGAGAGAGAGAAGAAACACAGAGACTGTAATGAGACCCACCAAAAAAGGTAGGGCCACATTACTGTCCTTGAGAGAGGAGAGAGATAAAGAGAGAATACAGAGATTACAACGAGGCCTGTCAAAAGAGTAGACCCATGTCGTTGTCCCTATGAGAAGAGAGAGATAGAAAACAGAAAAAAAGGAAAGAAGAAGAGAGAGAAAGGAAATAAGAAGAATGAGAAATGAAAGAAGAGAAAGAAATGAAAGAAGAAGAGATAGAAAGGAAAGAAGGGAAAAGAGAAAGGAAAGAAGAAGAGAGAGAAAAGAAAGAAGGAGAAAGAGAAAGAAGAGAAAGGAAAGAAGAATAGAGAGAAATGAAAGAAGAAGAAAGAGAAAGGAGAGAAAAGTGAAGGAAAGAAGAAGAGAGAAGAAAGAGAAAGAAGAAGAAAGATAAGGGAAATAGAAGAAAGATAATGGAAAGAAGAGAAAAGAGAGAAAGTAAAGAAGAAGAGAGAAGAAAGAGAAAGAAGAGAGAGAAAGAGAAAGAAATAAGGTTCGAGCGAGAAAGATGAGAGGAGAGAGAAAGTTACCTTGAAGCTCAGAGGTACCCGCTAAAATCTTCTCTCTCCTCTCTCTCTTTCTCTCTCTCTCTCTCTTCAAACCGCGATCCAAAAACTCAAGGAGAATTTGATTTTTTTTATTGATCAAGATCTGTCCTTTACATAAGAGTATCACGTGCTTATATAGAGTTTAAGTCCAAACATGGGTGGATACCTAATTATTAAGCTAATTTTGGAAACATAGGAATTAAATGAATTATAGAAAATTAAGAAATTAGGGGCAAAATGACGATTTTTCCCCTTACCTACAAATACTGAAATTCCAATTAAGTCCTTATCATGGCCACGCAACCTTTTCCGATCTTCCGGGGTCCGTTTGGGGTCCTACCGATCTTCATCCGGCCAAAAGGTTATTGTTTTATTGATAGGCTCGAGAAGACGGTCGTTTTGATACGCATTTTGAGCCATTGATCGAACTTTTGGGCCACGATCACAAGACGTGAAAATCACGAGAAACGTGCGATTTTTTATTCAAGATCACGCTCGTTTCTTAGTGTTTTTCCTTGATTTCTTCACTGAATTTTGACAAGCATGAAGTAATGAGGATTTGGCAGCGAACATGGCTCGATTTGGTGCCCGAACAACCATTTTCTAAATTTGGTATTTTGGCTGGAATTTGGTTTTCGGTGGCCAGAAATTACAGCAACTTCGACTCTACCTTGCAGCGAATCTGACTGTCCATCACATGCGAGGTTCGACTTAGATGAAGCCTCTGACCACATGCTCGTAATGGGTCTAGTTTCAAGCCGATCCGAAGTGCGAGCGTCATGATGTGGCCGCTTGATTGAGGAGCGCTCCTGCTGGAAAATCTGCAATCTTGTCTTGAATCGCAATCTTCTCTCTAGCGTTTCTCACGGCTCGGGCCACGACATGGGTTGTGCCACATATTAAAATGCTCGGTTGACGAGACGAACATGCTTCCAAAATTTGAGCTTAATCTGACTTGTGACAAGAGAGATATGGTCTTCCAAAGTTCAGCCCGAAATCCAAAAACACAGTTTTCATTAATGGAAACTGGTTCACTGAGGGTGCACAGTAATAACATGTGATCTACCCATTTTGGGTAATTTGGCCATGACTTGGTCAAAAAAAGTATGATCAAGCGGAAACTTGGTCCCTAGGGGCTTTAGAACGTTCTGGATCTAATGGCAGTGGTCCCACAGTCATTTGACGCTCTGATGATAGGGTTGTAATTATAATGCTCATTTCCAAGGCGTTAGAGGCCAATTTTCCCAAAATTGTTTTTGCATCTGCACTGCCTTAAACTTGTCAAATCGCGATGAAACTTGGCAGGTGTTCTTTAGAGACCCCTAGGCACGATCTTGAACCTTCTTGGGCCATTTTGAAATTTTTGAAAATTTCACTTTTGTATTAGGGCTTTTGTCCTACGGCTTCCGTTCTCCACAGGCATTTTGGTACCTGTGGACCTAAGTCGTGAACTTCTTTCTCCTTATTCGCATCGAAGATATAGGTGTTGAAAAATACCTTTAAATAAAAGGTAATCGATTTAAGTTTCAAGCTGAGGAGAGTAAACAATAATTGGGTTATGCTTCCAAATCCAAGAAAAAGGTTGTAAGAGTTGATGAAGGAAACAAACGAGTCTAGTAATGGTGAAAAGATGGAAGGGGAAACTTTGTCTAGGAGTTCTTGCCATGGGGAAAAGCTGGAGGCCAAAATTTGCCCCAAAAAGTTTCCTACGATTGTTGCCAACCCGTCAGAGCAGCCCATGAAACTAATAGGTTTCTTTTGGCCAAAACTTGAGGATGAATTTTATATATATATATATATAGAGAGAGAGAGAGACAGAGGATCTGATTTCATGTTACTTCCTTTCAAAAGAGAGAGAAAAAGAGATTCATATACAGAGAGAGATTTATATTCATGCAGTGGACTTAGTTAGAAGATACTTGCCTAACCCTTGGTTTAGTAACGTGATCATGTCTGAGGACATCCACCCACACCATCCAGTCTTGAGGATTCCAAAGGAAGGTGTGGAATCTTTAAAGTGGATCAGAAATTGTAGGGAGACAAAGGCTATTAAACAAGGGAATTCCATTGTAATGATTATAGGAGACTTGGCGAGAGTGGTAGAGACACAAGTGAGATTCGAGACTTGTGAAATATCACACAAATTGACGATCAAGGAAAGTTGTAAGGGGATCAACAAATCATTTGGTCTGAAAGCAGTGGTGCTTAAAGTTTGCTTGGGCCTTTACATGAATCAAAACCACGGATCCTTACTCGAATCCGAGATAATACCTCTTGAATCCAAAAGTAAAGAAAAAATGCTTATTTATATTTTAGGTTACCCTATAATTGTATTTTTGTTAATTGTTCATTTTATTTTGGAATGGATTCTCTTAATTCCAAGGGTGTGTATATCATGCTCCCGAAATAATACCTATACATTAATTCCCTCTTGTACAAGAGATTTATTTACTTTATTTTTTTTCAAGTTTTAAGAATCAAACTAAGAATAGCTAGATAATTATTTCGAAACAAAACGGGAAGTGGATTTGAGTTTAGATAATGCCCTACGAAAATTGGACGGCCCTTGTTCTTTATCGGGACATTATTTAATCCAAGCAAATAGATCCTGCAATTTGAAAATGTATGCTCAAGAGGTTAATCGATGCGCTTTATGTCCATCCAGGCTACCCGATGGAGAATGTATGTTCCCAGAAGAGCAGCACATCTTTCTGTATAATTTCAAATCATTATTACGAAAGTCCTGAGTGGAGTCCCAAGTCGAGCTACTGGGGACGAGTCCAAGTGGACTATAGACTCAAGAAAATTAAAAAAATTAGAAATACTTCAAAAAAAAATAAAAATTGATTAATTGGTACTAGCGGAATCCACATGATCCATAAGTAATTTGAATTCTTTTAAAATAAATTAGAAGGTTTTTAATAAGGGTGTGCCATAAATAAGGTCGAAACCTTCAACAATCGAAGTAACGTGCACCATCAAATTTTATTATAAGATGTAATTTATGCGTAGAAAATCATAAGATGCCCTTAGATACGTTGGTCATATTGATATATTGTGTTGCCACATTAACTTGCACTTAGATACGTTGGTCACATTGATATATTTAGGATGCCCTTAGATACTTTGGTCATGTTGATATATTGTGTTGCCACCTTAACTTGCACTTAGATATGTTGGTCATGTTGATATATTGTATTGCCACCCTAATTTGCGTGATGAGTTTAGATGCCAACGCTAAGAGTGACGGTAGAGATACCAAGTGAAAAACAACAGTGAAAATTTTTCATTTTAAGAACATATAAGAATAATCCAACTTATATTGAATTAGAACAAATGAAACTTAAAAACTAAAATTTTATAATTTGACTGATAAATTGATATTATACTTATAAAGTTTTAAAAATTTGATTAAGATTCAAAGTTAACATTCAACTAATATTAATCTGAAGTAAACTACGAATTAAAATAGTGGAACGTGTCTTTTTCATGGTGGTACTATGTTTTGCTGCCAACTCGACTTCTGTTAAATTATTTTAAATAAGTATTAATATTAAGAAAACAATTTCCCAAAGTATTTAAATTCATGGTTTTTGTGGTGCCATTATGTTGTACTACCCATAACTTTCTAAAGAGATTAATATAAATGTAGAATTTATTTAAACTAGAACACATTGTTTTGTTATAGAGTTTTAAATGTGGAAGTCGATCTGGCTTTTATATGATCTATATTTAGTTTTTAATTAATTTTATAGCAATGTAATGTGTCTTGTTTGTTTTGGCAGAATGTTGTGCTAGCCGCTTGACTAGTATCAAATTTATGTTAAAGAAATCAATGTGAATGTAGAATTTATTTAAAATGGACCTATTGTTTCATTATATATTTTAAAGGATATGTACATTACACCTTGACGTCAGGGTTTTATGCTTTAATTGGGTAGAAGATTAGAAGTGTTTTAATTGTGGTCTTCATCGACTGTATTATAGGTATTTCTGTAATTAATATTGTATTTTCCTAATCAAATTTTTTAGGAGTTTGTTCTAATTTAAATATTTATAAGTTATTAATTATAATTTACAAATATGTATTATAACATATTTTTTTGATTATATAGTTATAAGTTATAATTTATAACATGTAAATGACAATTTAAATATTTTTATGTTATAGATATATTCAACTACAGCATATGAAAAATAATAAATTAATAACCTTATATGAATATTATTTGCAATACAATAATTTTATATTTAAATAAATATACATTCTATTGTTCTCATCAAAGATTGGTGGTAAGTTTTTTAGTAAACTTTTGTCTAGAACAGTGCAATGGGTTACTTTTGTAGTAGCACTACGTTGTGTTATCCACTCAACTTGTGTAAAATTTATTTTAAAGAAATTCGAATAAAAATAAATTTTTTTGGAACGTTATAAATTTTCTCATTGCAAAGTTTAACTGGACATGTGTATTGTATTGCCTAGAAGTTAAATAATGGAAGTTCTTTATTGTGATTTTATTAGACTAACTACATTGTAGGTTTATTAGTACAATGTGTCATTTATGTGGTGGTACTATGTTATACTACCTGCTCTTGTGTTAAATTTATTCAAAAAAAGTTATCATGTAGAATTAATGTAAAACTGGTTTAAGAAATCATGATTTTAATATTCTAATTTGAGAATTACTTTTTTTCTCCTGTTTGGTTCTTTGGATTCAGTTTCTTTGGGTCACTTTTCCTAGAAAATGTTGGACCAAACATGTTTTGTTCTCTAGGAAATTACATTTTCTGTCGGAATTGAGATTTTTGTAGGATTCCTTAATGCTTATTTTAAGCTCAAATTTTGGAAATCTCAACATCACCAAAATAGGTGGAATTGACATTTCATAGAAACGACCCATTTTTTTCTCAGACCCATATAAAAAAATTTAGAGAGAGAAATACATGAAATTTTTTAGAGAGAAAAACTACCTCCAATTTTCAGAGAGAAAAACAATATCAAATTTAAAGTTTTAGATATAGCATCTTAAAATTTTAGAGAGAGAAACTATACTAAAACTGAAGATTTAAAGAGAGAAAGTATATTAAAATTTTAAAGAGAGAAACTATATTAAATTTTAAAGAGAGAAAATAATCAAATTTTTTTAGAGAGAACTGTCTCAAAACTTTTAGAGAGATGAATTATCTCAAATTTTAAGTTTTTCGAGAGAGAAAGTATCTTAAAATTTTAAGGATAGAAAGTAAATTAAATTTTATAGAGAGGATCTACTTACAAATTTTTAAAGAGAAATATCTCAAAACTTTTGGAGAGAGGAACTACTTACAACTTTTTAAAGAGAAATATCTCAAAAACTATCTGAAATTTTAAGTTTTAGGGAGAAAAAATATCTTAAAGTTTTAGAGAGAAAAACTAATTTAAAAAGCGAAAGTAGCTAAAATATTGAGAGAAAGAAATTATTTCAAAATTTTTAGAGAGAGAAACAATCTCAAATTGTAGAGAAAGTAACTATATTAAAAAATTAGAGTGGGAAAGTACCTAAAATATCTTAGAGAGAGAAACGTTTTTAAAAAATTTAGAAAGAAACTATCTCAAATTTTAAATTTTTGGATAGAAAAAGTACCTAAAAATTTTAGAGAGAGAAACTATATTATATTTTAGATAGAGAAACTACTTGAAATTTTTTAAAGCGAGAAAGTATCTCAAAATTTTTATAGTGGGAACTTATCTCAAATTTTAAGTCTTAGAGATCAAATTTTAGAGAGAGAAAATATCTAAAATATTTAAGGACAAAAAAATCTAAAATTTGCATTTCTAAGAAAAATATATTACAGGCAATCCAAACAATGAGTTGTATTTTTCTGGTTTCAACCGCATGAAATCCAAACAGCATACACTATATTCTAGAAAATGCCGAATACCAATTCCAAGATACACTTTTCCACAAGAATAAAAAAACCAGGGAACCAAACAGGCCCTTACTTAACAGCATTTCATAGTTCTAAAATTTAAGAATCTATATTATAAATAAAAGAATTGAAATTTTAGCTTTTTAAAAATTGTAAATAGGACTTTTAATCGAGGGATCATGTACATAAGCAAATACATATACATTTTTGTAATGATATTATTATTATTTAAAGGGAAAAGTTTATATAGAGCCGAGGCTCTAAACAATCAAATTAGAGCCTACCTCAAAAATTTCAGAAGAGGTTGTTTTGATGCCCAAATATCTTCTAACATCAAGATGCATGGACATAAGAAAAGAATGGATTTCAAGTTTTGAAAATGGTATATTTTGTAATGCATTTTTTGATCGTCAGTTTTAAAGATTTTCAAGTTTTCATAGATATGTCGATCTACACAATTTTTAAAGCTTTAAACTTTGTAAATAAAGATAAAAATATATTTCAAGGCTATTGCAAAGATTTCCATTATTGAAAGCTCATTTATCGACAATATTTTGAAGGTAGGTTCTAATTTGATTGTTTTAAGCCTAGGCTCTATACAAACTGCACCCTTATTTGAATTATATATAGCTTGTAAAGTCTTATAGATATATTGTAAAGATAGGTAGATGTATAGACCTATTTATCTGATCGCTAAAGTGCCAATTAAATAAATGAAAATGTGTTATTTTTGTTATAATTCTTATAAAATAGAAGTTTATTAAAGAAATTTTTTTATTTAAATTTAATTTTCTTTATTAATTGTAACAGTGGGCAGTTATGAATTTTAATTTATATTTTTAACTTTGAATTCATTTTTGAACTTTGAAAATAATTTATATTTGAAAATCATTGTTATAAGAAATTTATGGTTTTTAAATACCTTATATATGTTATATTTACTATTATCACATAAACACCTTTAAGTTTGGATTATTACATGTATATCCGTGTTTTGAGCTTCATAACATTTTTTTTTTAAAAGAATACAGAACTCACCATTTTTAATTTTAAAAAAATTAAAATAGATCAAATTCGATTTTTCAAAAACCGAATTTCTCTTTCTGTTGAACTTGAAACTAACCGTTCTCTCTATGGGAGAAAGACTCTCTCTCTCTTTACATGTGGGTTTCTGCAAAATTCTTTTGCTCTTTCGATTTTCAAGTTTCCATCCCCCCTCCCCATGTACTGTAACCTCTCAACTTCCTCTTCTTTCCATATCCCCATCAATCTCCCTCTCTCTCTAAAAATAGCTCTCATAGGCTATGAAGATGAACCTGCAACAGTTCTGAGCGCCATTTTGTCACCTAGAAAACGAAGGCATGACGACCAAGTATATTAATAACTCCCTTAACCTTAGGCTTTAGTCTGAATCCATGGGGCTCTTCTCTGATAGAGCTTCCTCGTCTTCCTCCTCTCTCTTTACGAAACCCAATTCTCTTTTACCTATAGCTTTGGGTCCTCTGGTTTTTCGTCAAATGAGAGTGACAGCAAGAGCGAGAGAGGCCTCGACGATATTGATGAGAGCAATAACTATAAGAAATTTTGATTATTTGAAAAATCGAAAATAGGCAGTTCTGTCTTTTAAAAAAAAATGTTTTGAATTTGAAAAAAGCATACATATCCGTAATAACGGAAAGGAAAAGGTATTTTCGTAATAATGTTATATATAACAGATATATATATGTAATTTTTCTATTTAAAAAAAAAATATTGTAAATTAATAAAAAAATATAATTCACTTAGGACTTATTGAAATTTAAAATGACACCTATATTTATTTTAGAGAAGTTCCCTTGAGAAAATTATAAGTGGGTAAAATAGTTTTTTCAAAATGATAAAACTTTATTGTATTCTCAAATAAACATTGGTAATTAAAAAGAAATCAATCACCCATGTCCGAGCACCCCAATTCATCATATTGTATATTTATACATTTAAATTCACTTTCTTTATTAATTAAGATTTTAAGATGATATCTTCTGAAATTTCTCATAAAGTAAAATTATTTTACATTTTAAATATTCATAATTTAGTTTATAATATGGGAGTAATATGCAAATAAAAGTTACACAACATATTTCCTTTACATAAAAATGAATTTTATTTTAGATCATTTTCATGATAAAATTTTAGGTTGATATCTTCTGAAACTGCTCCGAAAGTGAAATTATTTTACATTTTAAATATTCGTAATTTAGTTTATAATATGGGAGTAATATGCAAATAAAAGTTATACAATACATTTCCTTTACATAAAAATAAATTTTATTTTAGATCATTTTCATGATAAACGTATCTAGTTTTTTTAAAAAAAATATCAAAAATAAAATTCATTTTTATATAAAGAAAATTCATTTTTATATAAAATAAAATTCAATTTTATTTTATAAGGCACATATAAAATGAAATTAATTTTTATATAAAGAAAATTCATTTTTATATAAAATAAAATTCATCTTTATATAAAACAAAATTCATTTTTATATAACGCAAATTTCTTTTGATATAAAACAAATTTATCTGGCTTTAAGACTAGATGGTATCGCGATAGAGGTTTGGAAGTGCACGGAGGAGATTGACATTGACTGGTTGACGAAGCTGTCCGACAAGGTGTTGAGAATAAGGAATATGGCAGACAAATATTATTCTTTATTTTATTGAATCATTTTATTTTATTTATTTTAATTGCATATAAATTATTTATTTATATTACTCTTTCTTCTATATTTCTCTTGCTATTTTTCAAATGCAATATGTCTCTTTTGGCCTTTCTATTGGGAAGTAGAAAATTAGTTTTTTTTTTTTATTATTCTTATGTTAAATAATGTATCAGTTTATTTTGATTTCAATTTTTGCTTTATATCTATTTTAAATTTTTTATGACTAATTGAATATTAAATTGCTTTTGTAACTACAATATTATATTTCTAGCAAAAAAATATCTGAAGAAGTATATATAAAATTTAATTCTTTTTTTTGGGAGATACTTGAGTATTTTTTATTTTCTAATTATGAATTTTGATCACATCTCCTCTAGCTTTCTCTCACTATTTTTCATTTGTACTATTTTAATTTTTATTCCTCTATTTAAAATAGCATTTAAAATTTTTCTGTCTCCTTATAATCATATTTTATCACAAATAGTATACCTGAAATATTTATTTATTGCATGGTTTTTAAAAAATCATAATTATTTCATAAAGTTATTCAATTTAAATTTAATGATCTCTAACACCATGTTTTATTGAAAATATTTTTCAATGATAAACATATTTTAGTGATTTATATTAAATATCATATGTAACGCACATGCATATTACTAGTGAATATCTAAATAGTGGACAAAAAATAAGCAAAATCACCAAAAGAATAAATTATTGTATAATTGTATCATTTATTTCACTAAATGATATATTTTTGTATGTTTTACTAAGACATTCATGATCTAAAAAACATGGCAATTTTGCATAAGCAATACAAAACAATTCTTTTCTTATCAAAAGGAAAGTATCCAACCAATATTCCGAAACAACAACACCCGGTATAAGCAGCATATTTGGAAAGAAAAACATAACGCAGTTAGGATAAACTTACTGGCACTCGGGTAGTCTTTCTTTGCGGCTTCTGCTGGCTTCTTATCGCGCTTACAATTTATAAAAGCCCTTAAAAGTAAACCAAAGCATTTCAGAGTTTCGGCTTGAAAAGGTCCGATCTCTTAAGTTGCAATGAACTTGGGTAACTAACAATGGATTTAAGAGAATATGCATATCAAATTGCATTAAGTTCCTTTATATATCATATGAATAGGCATATCGGGCCTTACGAGTATATTTATCATAAAACTTGTCTTTCAATGAGATGGCTTTTATATCTTCTATCATCGACTATAAGTTAAACTTGAACAGGTTTAACTGACAAGCTATCATATCTTATATCGGTCATAAGTTAGGACATAGAAAGGTTAACTAACGAGGCAGGGTTTCAAAGGCATATTGAGGCCTTCATATCATGAATCCCAAGCAAGCCACATTATATCTTCATATCATGGGGGATATTTGAGCAAATGTTATCAAGAACAGTGCTCGTATCTTATCAACTATCTATTAAGATAATTATCTAGCTTGCGTTACCGACTTCGTTGTATATTTGACATCTTCAGTCTATTGAGCGTTTGTTAAAACGCACTTAGTCTCACATGAGGCTTAATTTATTATCTAAAACATATCTTCAAAGGCCAAGCCTATTCAACTCGTTCATATTTTATCCAGCGACGTTAAGACAACTTATCCAACGTGCATTATGAGACTCACGCTTATCCAGCTTCTATTAAGACAACTTATCTAGCATGCGTTATAAAACTCGCACTTGACTGGCATTGGTTCAAATTTTTATGCTTGCAACAACACTTCTATCAAGCGTCGGTTCAACATCAGCTTTTATTAGATATTAGTTAGAATACACTTAGCCTCATATGAGGACTAAAAGCGTACCTAACCCAAGGGACATCAAGTTATTCATTTGGCATGCATTAGAAACTGTCTGATAACCACTTCAATTTTATCGAACGTTTGTTAAAATGTATTTACTTTTATATGTGACAAAAAATACACCCAACAATTATAAAAGGTTGAGGGATGTCCTCATGCCAAGATATTCGAAATATGCTCTAAATACTGGGTGGGGGGCCTCAACTCTTCTGCAACAACCGATGATGTATATGAAGATGGACTATATAAAGCAGGAACGAAAGGAAGTGTAAGCAATTTTAAGTTTTTAAGGTTAAAAAAGATTTTTTTTTAAAAAAACCAAAATACCTTGTCCTAAATTAAATTTTAAAAAATTGGTTCTCGATCAAAAAATTTGTCCTCGGTCTGGCAGGATGTAATTGCAGTCCACATGATTTTTTCTTCGGTCCGGCAACTTGTAAAGCCGATCCGGCATAGAGTGTCCAGTGATTCATTGAAAATAGCGGTCCGGCACTTTGGAAATAGCAGTCCGGTACTTTGGAAAATACTGGTCTGGCACTTTGGAAATAGCAGTCCGGTGATTGCTTCTCTCAGTCCGGCACTTGTATTTTCCGGTCCAAGACTATTGGTTGAAGCCCCGACCCGACAGTCTACGTCAACGTTTGACCACACATAATACCAGAAAGGGTATTTTCATTTTAAAAAATAAACCTATATGTGTTAGGGGATATTTGTTAGAAAAGTATTTTTTAGGGCAAAAATTTTGAACAAAAAGTTTATTTGGGCAGAGGAAGCCTAAAAGGTTGAACTTGGGGGTATTCACAATTTTCTCTGCAAATGTATTTGTCGTCACTAATAATTTACGGTTCTAATAATATTATTGGTAAAAAATGAATTATTTGGGTTTTCGGGAAGATGCATCATAAGTTTATCCGATAGTTTTACAAATAATATTGGTACATGGAAAAGAGTTCTAAAAAAACCTTTATCTTTGGCATCAATGTTTCATAATTTTTTGCTATATTGGTAACAAGGTTTCGGCACGGTGACGGGGAGACGGGGTGCTCTATCATGAACTAAACAATTAAACAGGGAAAAGGTTTCTATACTTTCCCTACACTATAGAAGATCTATGCTTCTTCTACCATCCAATCGTCTTCCCTATACCAAAGAAGGTCTATGCTTCTCCTACCATCCAACCGTCCAATTTTGATCGAGTAAGCCACTCACCGTTTGATCCTAGATCCGACGTCTCAAGGTATTTTAGTTTTAATATTTTTAATACAAATTGTATGAATATGAAATTTGGTATGTTCTATTTTCTCATTGGGGAGCACCTACAAAAAATATTAAAAATAACTTTTTGAAAAAAATATAATGACCCAAATATCTCTTAAAATTTTTAGGGGTATTTTGGTCATTTAATTTTATTGAGAATATTTTTTTATATTATTTACAAGTGCGAGTTTAATAGAGGATCGGACTGCCAAAATTTGGTGTCAAAATATTTTATATAAAAAAATTAAAAATAAAATAATGTAAAGATGTGACATTGTGATTGGGGCAATCTTAGCCCTCAATTCATAATCAACGGTTGAATAAGGAGAAGCATATAAGTTTTATGTTGTAAGGGAAGCATAAAAAACTTGCCCATTAAATATCATTGCAATTGTGTCACTTTTGCCGATGACTAAAGCATGGACATCACTCGTCAGAGCTCCAATCGAACCTAGACCCAACTAGATTGGACCCGACCCAAAAAAAAATAAGAATATATATTTAAGTATTATGTTAAATATATATGTATATGCATTATTTAAATATTATAACTATATATATATATATAAATTAAGTATTATATATTAAATATTTTTTAAATAATAATGTTGTTCAGGTCGGGTCCACATGGACCCGGACCCAGGCCAATATTTGGACCCGAACTCGACCCTCCAAGTCCAATTTTTTGAGCCATACCTAGACCCAAGTCGGATCCGGTCGTCGGATCCCCATTTGGGTCCGGATCCATTGCCACCCCTAAATTGGGCGACGTGTTTGCCTCGTGTTTGGAAGTGACATGAAACCATGTCATAATGTATGTGTTGGGGGAATGCTATAGAACTAACGTTCCCCCCATACCACCATTCCAAACATTACCAGACCCCACCAAGCTTTTCCCTCAAACCTTGATCCTAGCTTTGTAAGTACGAGTGTTTTAAAATTGGGATCAGTAGGGCAAATCGTTCTTGATAGGTGATAAGATCACGTCAAGATCCGTTTGAATTGATGATCCAAAAAAAGTTTAAAAATAAAATAAAATAGGTGTTTATAGGTTGAGAATTTAAGGGGACCTAAAAATATAATAAAAAAAATAAAAAAATAAAAAATAAAAAATAGAAGAAAAAGAAGAAGAAAGAAAGCAATAATAAAGGAGAAGGAGAAGAGGAGGGGGGGTGGTCAAGGGGGAATAGGGCTAGGATCCATTCCATCCCATAACCAATTCGGTCCCAAACGATTTCCATCCAGATTAACAGTCCGGATTGAAAATCACTGGATTCCAAAACACTGGTAACTACAAAGAATGTAGCATTTGGTAAATAGGGCTGGAGCTCTAATGGGTCAAGGAGTGTCTACACGCGTACTTAGGGGTCGTTTGAATACCTGGAAATATATGGTCTATGAAATATATTATTATCGTAATACATTACTGGTGTACATTACCTGCAAATGAATTGTTACTATTTGGCAAAAATAGTGATCCCTTCACTACTAAATATCAGCAGAAAAGAAAAGAAATCACAAGACTTATTTTCTAAAGACTGTCTAACTACCAATTACAAGCCAGAGGGAATTCTGATCTTCCATCCATACTTAAACCTGGTGCTTGAGAATTAATCAATACATGGAACCATAATTCAATTTCACCAAATACCATTCTTCAAAAAGTAAGCCATTTTTCACTAATTTTTCAACTAAAATTTGTATGATTTCTGTAAAATGCACTGATGTCACCATAAATGGATGTGCATTACGGCTATTTATTTCTACAGAGTATGTTTCGCTCCAATGCACAAAGCAGGCAAAGAAGAACATATGATAATGTAACGGACAGAGCTCATAATGGTGCAAATATCACAAGCCAATTGTTCCAACTAAACGAATTTCAGGGAACTATAACAGTACAGTCATTTCAAAGAAGTCTCCCATCAATTCAGTACAGTCATTTCAAAGAAGTCTCCCATCAATTCAGAATATTATATATATATATATATATATATATAAAGAATTGATTTTAGTAAGATCAAACCCAGTTTTACCTGGACTGTGCCAACAAGAAAGCTTTAAAATCAAATAGAAACCCAGAATATCATATCAGAATTTAGCTACAATAAATTATTTGGATATAATTATCTTTTATTATTAACATAAAAGAAATTTCAGAAATTTAGCCCAAATAACATAAAAATTGATAAAAAAAAAGAGAAAGATATTATTCAATGTAATAGAAGGTTCCATGCATTCATATTTGCTGTAATTAGTACAAACGAAAAATAAGAAATTCAATCAAATAAAAACAAATAAAGAAAAATTATCTTTCTTTTAAAGAATTCTTACGAGCCCAATTTGCTTAAAACAAAAAACAAATAATAAATAAATAGGTATTTTCACTGTAAACAAGATCAGAAGAAACTCAATAAAAAATAAAAAAAATCGTTCATACTCATAAAAAGCCCCCAAAACCCTTAAATCCGATAAATAAATTCACAGAAATAAAAAGATCACCACCAAATTCCCATAAAAGACTAAATATTCTTCAATAAAAACTTAAACATAATTCAATATTCCCAATTCACTTAGAAAGAGAATCCAACATTCACCACTAATTCCAAAAAAAAAAAAGGAAGAAGAAGAAGAATAGATCGTCAAATACTAAGATCAATCTTCACCTAAATTCCTCCAAATAATATTACCAAATTCTGATTTAAAAAAAAAAAAAAAATCAATCAATGTCTTACCTAGAATCTGCCTGAAAAAATTGCCAGAAAATTAATTTTGGGGCAGAGTTAAGAGCAGCAGCATTTGGACATTGGATTTGAGAGGGGGAGAGGGAGATAAGAGATAGAAAGAGAGAGTTTATAGTAGGAGATAGGCTTTCTTTTTATTAAAAAATGCACACAATAGATTACCCGTATAGATTTGTACATTATGCGTTTCATGATTTTTGGAAAATTTTAGGTAATCTATTTTCATTTATACCTAAACAGTGTAAATCTCATATTTTCTTGTAATCTATTTTCATGTACTAGATTTCCAGGTACCCAAACATCTCATATTTTCTTGTAATCTATTTTCATATACTAGATTTCCAGGTACTCAAACATCGCGTTAGATAACCTCCAAAGTTCAAGGCAATAATGCAATGGGTGGTGAATAATATTTTTGGATCAAAATACCCCCACCCATTTCTTTCTCCATACAAACTCATTCCCTTTAAACTATTAGAGAGTGAAAAATTAGCATCGCCTTGCTCAACTCTCTCTCTCATCATCTTGTCCTCCTTGAACTGCTGAAAGAGGAAGTTCATTCTATCATTCTTATGCCTTCAAAATTGAGCTCTTCTACATTCATTACATTGCATAAGCCCGAGCTTTGCAACTACTATAAACATGGCATTGCTAAATAGGTTTCAGAGCTCTAATAGGGTCGACATGGAGGAACAATTTATGTACCCCATGTGTTGGTGTGTGGACACTCACATGAGGGCAAAATCCTAGTGTTGGGGGTAACACCGTAAAGAGGTACTCAATTTTTGGACAAAACTGCCTCCTTCCCTCTCTCCTGCATGCACACTGCCTTGACCTTCTTAGAGCCTGAAAAATTAGCGTCTCATTGACAACTTTAAGTTCAACCCTGTGTTAAAAAGCTTTGTCCCGACTCGGATTAGAGGCGAGTTTTTTAAGGTAAACTCTGGACTATTAACATGGGTTTTGAAATGTAATTTTTTTTAAGGACTAATAAATGATGGAAACATATGTTTTTGTCTTACATTTTTTTTATCTTGATTTTTGAAATTTTTAATATGCTATTTTTATGTTTTTCCTTTGTCTTACATTATTTTTATCATGATTTGTGACATTTTTAATATGCTATTTTTATATAAATATTTTGGATTGTTTCAAGCTAAATCAAATTGTCCAGTTTAGTGTAGCATGAGTATTTCGTCCTATGTTATATAGAAATATATATGTTTTATTTTATAATAACCAAACCATCGATTCTGATCAATAAGTGGCACGGTTTGGATTGGAGATTCCTTATCGAGATCAATGATTTTCAAACAGCAATATATGGCTTTCAAAAATATGTTCTTCGTAATTGCCTCCTAACCTAAGCATTTGAATCAATTCCAATTAGGTAAAAAGTCCTTATATTTGGCAACGTCAAACCATAATGGATTCCCTATCGAATAACTTCTAAATTACATTTGGCAGCAGCGTCAAAATCATACTGGATTCCTAACAAATAATTTCCTCATTTTTCTAAATAAACACGCATTGATTAGGAAATTTTTGTACTTGTATCTACTGTTCACGTTGATTTTGACATTCTCGAATCTATGTAGTGAGACATCCTCAACATTTTACTTATGTCTATTATACCTTGAAAAATGGGATTGTATATTATAAAACTATTTTATCTTGGAACAACAGTATCACAACTTTCCTTTATACATCAGATGTGAAAATTGATATATTAGACTGAATGATAAAGCATGAGAAATTTTGTTTGAGATTTTGAATCTAATCAATAGTACACCATGCCACTTGATTTTGCATCTAATATTATAACCTTCTTATACCTGTAAATGGTCTTATTGGATACTTTTTCTGGAAAAATAAGGCTTGTTTAAATATGAATAAGTAGGGTTGCATCTCAAATAAATAAATGAGATTTCCAAATAAGTGAATTCGAGCAGTAGAAATATAAACTTGGATTCTCACATGGTGTTATGCAAACATCATATACTTAAACTTTAAGTTTAAAATTGTCGTCTTAAAAAAAACTTAGTTTTTAGATAAAACTTAGTTTTTTTTATTGTACCCCATCGAGATAACCCCTAGATGAAAAGGCATCGGACTTTACTTTCACATAAAAGAGAACCAGGCTTGGGCTTTTGGTCCCTGAACTCTGTCGATAGCACCATATTTCTTATTCCGATCCAACACAGGCCACGTTGTTTTGTTTTATTTTTTTGAAGAGTGTAACACAGGCGACAATTGACATGCGACATTTCATTTTTGTTATTATATGGGGAAAATCATATAAATATCCGTTTTCTTTTATGTTGTTATCAACATGTTATTTTGACTTCGCAACCTTATTTTTTAGAAAGACCAAACTGTCCAATTTCGATTTTTCAAAAATCGAAATGGACATTATTTCAGCTTTTAAAAACCCAAAATTAAGCTACATCCATTTAACTGCTTTGAACCGTGCTTTTCTCTCACCACAAACTTTTGGGGCTCCTCTCTCTTCTCTCTACAGTTTTTTCTCTCTATGTCTTACCTCTCTCACAACTCTCACACGCAAATATTTGCAGAATCCTTTCAATTCTAACCGAAAACTCCATTAGCTTAAAATTCCATACAAAGTGTACATGATTTATAAGTTGCCAGAAAAACAAGTGATATTGAGGAATGCAACATCAGGAAAATTGTGCATTGAAATAGAATAAAGTTTTTTTGTTTATATCAGCAATGCAACCATCTCTATAAAAATGCATTTTGCTTCCACTGCTTATAAGCCCGTCTTGTACAGCAGCTTACAGGCAAATATTGTTTACAGTCAATCAATTGTTGTGGTTGATGACCATTTGACGTTTCCAATTTGTATACAAAATTTCGTATTTTTTGTAAACACAATTGAAGATAACTTCATGAACTGAAAAAGTTTCCTTATACAAAACCATCTATCAGAGAAAACATGCATAAAAGTAACAAAATAAAGTTACTCGGATTTCGGTTTTTAAAAAACTGAAAAAATTAGAATATCGGTTTTTCAAAAACCAAAAATCTATTTTTGGTTTTTGAAAAACCGAAAATCGTGTATAATTAAAACACAACACATAAAGTTACTCAAATGTAGAATATGTGAAAAACCGAAAACATTAGAAATTCGGTTTTTGAGAAAACTGAAAATAGAAGTTTTTTTATTTTTGAAAAACTGTAAATCGTGTTAATTCAAATAGAAATCTTGAAGTTACTGGATTGTAGAATACGAGTTTTAGGTTTATATAAAACAAAAAATATGATAATTTTGAAAATAAATTGTTATGAAGTTTAAAAAAATAAATTTGGTTTTTGAAAACCGAAATTACCAAAATTTTAAAAAATTTAATTTTTGAAAAACTGAAAATGAGTGTCTCATATTTTTTTTAAAAAAATTATTATAAAGTTAAAAAAACGGGCATACGTGTAATAATGAAAAGTATTAGATATTTTTGTGCTAATGAAAAATAAAACAAATATTTACGTAATTTTCCCCATTCTATTATATATATATATATATGGAAAAAACTAACGATAGCTTGACAGCTATAATGAATAGTAGTATATGTAGAATGAGAGCTGTCCAATCTTCATCATGTGGTTTAGAATGCATATCACTAAATGAATTTTAATATTTTTTCTAGAAATTGGATCACAATGAATTTTTAGACGTGTGTACTAAAACATAGGGTGCACAATTAAAAAAAAAAAATTCAAAATATAAAATGAACAAAATACCACTGAAAATAACAAAGGTAATTTGGTCATGTAAAATTATTAAAAATAATTTTTTTATTTTTTATATGGTGCGCAATAGTATTAGGTATATACATCCAAAATTTCATCTTAATCAGATTTGAAAAAAAAAATTAAAATTCATACGGTGATATACATTCTGAATCATATGATGAAGATCTGATGGCTCCCATGATATATATATATATATATGTATGTTAGGCTAACACAACAAGCCCCCAAATAATATGGGTTAAAGATAGATTCCCTTAGTCTTTTTACCTTTGTTGTGCTTATTCTCTTCTCGGGTGCAGTTTGTATAGAGCCCAGGCTCAAAACAATCAAATTAGATCCTACTTTCAAATAGTATCGAAAAATGTGTTTTCAATACTAAAAATCTTTATGATAGCCTTAAAATATATTTCCATCTTTAATTATAAAATTTAAACTTTAAAACATAGAATAAATTGAGGAGATCTATAAAAACTTAAAAATCTTAAAATTGAATATCTAAAAATGCATTACAAGATGCACTATTTTCAAAACTTGAAATTAATTTTTTTCTCATGTCAATGCATCTTGATGTGGAGATGATCAATTTGAGGATATTTGGGCACCGAAAAAAACCCCTTCTAGTGAAATTTTTGAGATAGGCTCTAATTTGATTGGTTAGAGCCTCGAGTATGTATAAAACTTTTTCCTGCTCTTAAATGTTAAAGATCAATTAAAAAGGTATTTTTGACTATTCGTTAAATTTTTTTTTAAAACAAAAGGGAAATTTTTAGATTTTGGATTACTCCACTCCCTCCAGCCCTATCTCAAATCTTTGCCTTCACAACCACCCTCTCTCTCTAGCATCACGCTTCCCCATCTCTCTCTATGATCTTGAATTCTCCCATCTTTCTCTTTCTACACATTCTCTCTAATCTTGCTGACCAACTCTACCTGGAAAAAATCTGTGTTTTTTACCAGTGATCACAACAACCTCTTATGGCTCTCCAAACTGTTCGAAGTAATGTCGCATGGTATCTCTTTGTGTTGCATTGCGGACCCTCCAGCAAAAATCTTGGTATGAGTCCCCATATTGTGCACCATTTTTTCTAATGGTTTAATTAGCCACTCTTTTCCCTGCAAACATTCCTCTTATAAACACTCTCTCTTTAACCGTTTCAGAGTATACAGGGCTTTTTTGGTTTAAAAGAAGGAAAACCCAAATGAGGGGATAGAGGTCTTTCTTGGCCTGAAACAATAGAAACCCAAAAAATAAATTTGGAAGAAAAATCAATATATTTGTGGATTTCATTCTAAACTGCCGTATTTTGCAATTTATAGTGCAAGTGTTAATTATCTGAATGAAATTGTGGCAGCCATAGGGTTAGAGTTTGAATTTGGATGACATACTATTTCTATCAAATATATTAAAAAAAAAAAGGCATTAAATTTAGTCAATAGAAAAATTTTAGACATGTTTTTATCTTTGTTTTGCTTCTTCGTTTTTTCTTTTTTTTTGTTGGAATATTGAGAATTTTATGCATTGGATTTTGCACATTTTTGAAATTTTCCTTATTGTGCCCTCAAAGTGTTCAATAAAATTTGCAGTAGAGGTTCTAGATCATACCAAGGTAAAGATGGAGCCAAAGATGTACTGCGATGGTAAACATGATTTTCAAATGCTTATCTGTGTTCCCAGAGAGAGAGAGAGCATTCACATATATCATGTTTATGGCCTACTTGCAGACGAACAGTGAAGATGGATGCATCAATGAGTGCAATAGTTTGTGACAGTCAAAGTGCTTAATATTGTTTTGGCATTTAAAGTTTCAAATTCAAGATTGTATCAATTGTGAAAGATTCTTCAAGCTTCTATTTTATCAAAAGTATTTGGAGGAGCAAAGTTTTCAGTTATTTTCTCAGAGTACAAAGCTCAAGAAGATATGCACTTGACATCCAAAGTACAAAAGAGAGCCATATGTAATATTTATTTTGTATAGAAGAATAAAAGTCTTCTAATGGAAGTAGATACATGTAACTTGTTGTATGACCCTAGTCGATTGTGAATCTCTAGGAGGTGACAATGGGTATATCTACATGCAATGCAATTGCTCAAATTTTATATGAGCAGTATTAATGGCAATCTCTCTCTTCCACCCTCCCTGCTCCACACTCATACACACAGACACACACACAAATTGCAAATCATGATACATGTGAATGCTTTTGTCTGTTAATAGGATTTGATGCAAAAATGGACTACGAGAATTACTCGATGGAAGAAATTACTAATTTTGTTCAACTCTCTCTCTCTCTCTCTCTCTCTCTGATACAAAACAAAAATTGATACCTTGTGGGAATCCTAATTCTTAGAGTGTTTGTATCTTTGAACTACAATATAAAGCATATTGAGCTCACCCTCCAATCTCTACAAGCAAAATTACAATTAACAAGATATGGGTAATCTATGTACCAATGGGTATTTCCACATGTTGTAATCATAGTGCTTAAATTTTATACTAGCAGTATTAATAGTGGTCATACTATTATTGCATTTGCAACCAATGAATGCTTTGATCTCTCTCTCTCTCTCGCTCTCTCTCTCTCTTTCTGTGAAACCAACACACAACAAAGAAATTGACAGTTTCTTAGTTCCTTGAACTGCATATATGCGTAAAACAGTGTAAGACATTATGATACGCCTTCAAATCTCTATGAGGAGAAAAATAAGTAGCCAAAGAACAGTAACTTATCTATTGCGTATAATCAAGAAGTCACATTACATTTGATGCACAACCTCAATATTGCATCCACATTCCAACTTATACTTGTTCTCACTTAATCACAACAAATTGCATCTATATGCTCAAATTAGTTGTTCAATAAATTCCCAAACAAAGGAGCATTTGCTGCCCCAAAATTGCAGCTATATTGTGCCAAGAATAGTGCTGCCCAAAATTGTACGATGCTCCAAAATTGCAACTGTATTGTACCAAGAATAGTGCTGCCCAAAATTGTTTGCTGCCCCAAAATTGCAGCCAAGAATAGTGCTACCTAAAATTGTTTGCTGCCCAAAATTGCAGCTATATTGTGCCAAGAATAGTGCTGCTCAAAATTTTTTGTTGCTCCAATATTGCGGCAATATTGTGCCAAGAATATGCTGCCCAAAATTGTTTACTGCCCCAAAATGCAGTCAAGAATAGTCCTAATGGTAGGACTTTCTATATGGGGCCTACTTGTGTACCTGTAAAAAATTACGGGAAAATTACAAAATACATCTTTAAATAGACTATTTACGCAACTTAACCCACCTCAATTTTTTCTCACACTTTTTTTTCCCAACACCCTTTCTTCGCAAAAACCCCCCCAACCCAAAAGTAACATAAAATAAGACTAAAATACCCTCGTTTCTTTTCACACGGCCTTCTCTCTCTTGTTTTTTTTCACACGGCCTTCGGCTTCGGCAATGGAGGACTGCACTCCGACAGTCCAAGTGTGCACTCCGGCAGTCACATTGTGCGCTCCGGCAGAGCTTTGTCTGGCCCGCATCGCTCCAGCATACTGAGAAGTGCGCTTCAGCAGTGATATTGCACGCTCCGGCAGTCCACTCCGATAATTTGAGAACACGCTCTAGCACTGAAAATACGGACTCCGGCAATGTAGCACCGCGCTTCAGCAGTGCTTCTTGCCATTCCACTCCGGCAGTAGTATACTGCGCTCCGGCACTACTCTACTTGGGATCGCGAATTGATTTGGTTTGTACTAGAAAGGCATTTCCATCCAAAAATTAAGAACTTTTTACCTTGGGGGGATTTTTGCGAGGAAAGATTGTTTGGGGGAAAAAGCGTGAAAGAACATTACGGTGGGGGTAAGTTGCATAGATAGTTCATTTTAGGGTGTATTTTATAATTTTTCCAAAAATTAACCGATTGTGAAAAGAAATTATTTACTTGTCGTATTGTGGCATATGAAGCATACAAAGAAAAAACAATATCAGAAATACTCTTAAAAACCACAAGATTACTTTTGAAAATGAGTTGTCCTATGTAAAGCCGCGAGAATATATGAAAAAGACGAGTACTTAGAAAACGGTTTCATCATTAGTCATTACAAATTCCCCTTGATTGGGTTGAAGAACCCTAAATGCCAAAGGACTGTAGGTATGAACCTGACAGGTAAAACAAACATCAAGCATCCCGAGACACAATGGTCTGCAAGAGCCAAATCCTAAGTAGTGGATGCTATTAACTAATAATTCAACATCTGAAAAAAGCAACATTATTAAATATATAACCTCCAAGGAATCTCAATGAAAATTCTATCACAAATCATAAATTGGTATTCTCTCTCCAAAGCGAATAAGATAACAAAGTCCAGTTTCTCTTTAAACTTTTGCCTTGTTGCATTTTAAAGCTTATTAAGTTGAGCCAACAAGTCCTATGTAATCCCATTAAGCCATTTAGCTTGTCAAGAAGAAAAATATCCACTGATGTTTTGTAGACTTTCAATATTACAATAACAAATGCAAAAATATGGTGGAAATTCATACCGAGAGTAGCATAGTATAATGGCCATAATCAAAGAAAGAAATCAAGTTGCTGGATGTTTTGCAATTTATTTCCATAGTTACAATATAGCATAGTAAAAATGATAAAAAAAAAAAAAAATTGATCACCAAATATGTGTGAAGTAGGCAATGTTGCTGAGCATTGCTAATGACTTGACTCTACTGAGAATTTTATTGAGCACTTTGCGAGCGTCTTGAATATATGGACGTTGTGCACTTTGTTAACAATCCACAGCCGGGAAAAGAGCCAACCCTTAAACCTTTCCACCAAAAAATAAATAAATAAAAGCCAAGAAACAAGTGAAAAGTTTGATTGAACAATATCAATTTAGCCATGCAAACTACGTGTTGATTTATGGAGAAACAAAAATAGATAATGTTGATAGTTGATACAATAGAGAATTTTGGGGCTTATTCATTAAAAATTGTAAGGGCTATATAAATCAAAGCCACCCAAACATTCTTTTGGGACAAAACTGGCTGAATTCAAGCAAATATAATTTTAATTATACAGAAGAAACAGCAATTGAATCATAAAATTGCCTAAAAAATTTTATTTTATAAATTATGGTTAAAAATTTAAGTCAACCAATAATACTTGGAACACCATTTTTAAATATGATGTTTCCATAAGACTCGATGAAACAACAATTGAATCATAAAATTGATGGATGTAAGGTTAAATTTGAGTTTATTGATAAATCTAAAATACTGACATAAAACTTATTAAAAATCAAATAGAAGGGAAAGAAAAGTTTTTGCTCTCTAAAAGAAGTGACTAAATACAAAAATATTGAAGAAAAGTTAAAAAATCCAAAACTTAAGGGAAATAAATATTTTCCAAAGAAAACTAGAATATGAAGTATGCTCTGAAATCCCAAATGCCTTTTGGGACAGAAGGCTGCACTAAATTCATATCAGAGAACGTAGGAGATGTAGGGGCCTTAGGTTCCTGGTTTGAGGACCCTAAAGTTTCTACCCTATAGTAAGGTCTTTGGACCTATTATGGGGTCGTTCTTACTCTTCAAGAATAATATTATAATGTTCTTTTTCATAATCAGTCTGGGGCAACTAAGGAATATGAAGCCCTGGCTGGTATTCAAGGAAGCACATCCGATAAATTGATCCTTGTCTACTTTAAGGGGTTAAATTGTATTTGTACTTCTCCATTCGAATATTCAATTATATGTTCTACATCTTTATTTTCAAGAAGTTGAGGAGTAGTGTATTTCTACTTCCCCATTCGAATATTAAATTATGTGTTCTACATCTTTATTTTCAAGAGGTTGAGGAGGAATCTCCTCATGTAGATTCCACCTTTCAGGTAGTCTAATTTCATTCCAAGAGATAGTCCTAGGACCTATCAGATTGGATTTCTCAATATTCGTTTGGAAAAAAGACTGTATGTCCTTTTTCATCTATCCTTTTCACATCATGACAGATAGTTATCATGGCTTTATAACAAATCATGTATACAATAGCCAGATTCTGTGAACCAATTTCATATTAAATCCTTGAGTTTTAAGATTTAAGTTTAAAACTTTGAGGACATTTTATGAGCCAATGAGACTGAAAAATTAGGGAAGCAGTTAAAATATATTAGCCCATCACTTAAACTGGACTCAATGATTCCTAATAAGGAATATGCAAACCTTCTATGCCTGCAATCTCTTAGGGATAAGAAGACTGAGGTGTGTAGTTCTTACTAATGGTTTAATACCTACTTGTATCAATCCTATATGAATATAGTTATATGTTCGTTTAACATGTGTTTTGATAATAACTTGAACCTATTAGGAGACTCATTAACAAGTATTTTTTTTTCAACAGTTTTTATGACATAATCGGTCTTAAAACTAAAAGTGCCTTTATGATATACATCTTTAATTGCTACCTTTGGTATATTTCAATTATTTAATTTCTTTTCAATATCTTTGATAATCACCTTAGTACTATTATTAACACGCAGCAAATTAGAAAAAGATGATGACGATGAGGTACTACTAGAGGTATGAGACAAAGATCTCAAAAACTTTGCCATTTAGATAGTAACTAATTCTTAATTCAGCTTTATGACGAGTCAACATGAAATAACCCCTATCTTGCCTCTTCTAGGTCTTACAGGGTTCTAGGCTCACTGCGACTTTGTTTGTGAGACTTTGTCACTTAACTTCCTTAAGCTAAATTACTACCCTAAACAACTAATTTTCCTCAAACTTGGCTTCTGATACTATGATAAGCACAAGACTATTTGAAAACCCGGAAGCATAAATGATAAGCTAAACATATGCGCGATAATACAAACACTCCATATATTATAGTGAAAATTAAAGACTTACATAACAGTTGTAGAGAACAATGGATCGTAGAAGGACTATAGGCGACAGCTGGTGACACACTACCAAATATATAATAGTATTTTACAAAGAGAGAGAGGTAGAGAACTCTGAAATAAGGAAAACTTAAAGGGGTAAACTTCGAGAGATGTCTAGATAAGAGGTGCCCCTTCCCCTTTATAGGCTTTAGATTTCAAAAGGCTTTAAGTCCACAAAAGGTGTCGGTGGACATTAAATTTTATTAAGTCCACAAAAGGTGTCATTGGACTTTAAATTTTATTAAGCCCGTAGCTCCTCCACAGTGTTTTCATGTGAAAGTTGGTAAGTGACTATAGTAGATTCTTATGGTCGGCTACCTGTCTTGCTAGTGATTCTTCAATGGCCATGTTTTATGGATTCTTTTGGGATATGTATCCTAGATATTTTGGAGTTGGTCCGTCCCATCATCTATTTGTACAATCTATTGATACGGTTGAGAAAATGGTTATAGTTCTTTGCTAAGCCCTTCATCATTTTCTTCTTTAGTTGAACCGGCTAAGGTAGACATATCTTCAGTTTCTTCGGCTGCTAGGGTTGTTAGGAGTTGTCTTTTTAACTCTTGTTTAGTCATTTTAGGATATTGTTTTTGTAGATCTTCTACATATTTTACTAGATCATTTTGTGATTCCTTTGTTTCAAGAATGAGCTCCTCGGTTTCAGGAGTAGCGTTCTTTGGAACTCTTTTAAGAGTTAATTTCTTTGGTTTAAGAGAATGATAGGTGTATCTATCTCACCAACGAACAAAAATTTTTTGTTGCAATTCTGGGATATAATCCTATCTATCATTGCTATCATTTGAGATCTGATAAGACCATTTCATAATCCAGGGCACCTCAGATAAGGTGACAAAATATAAGTGCATATTCCTTTTAGGATTATTTTTTATTATATTCAATAAATATCCTTTGAGACTCAATTAAGTCTTTTGGTAAATATTTATGGTTTAAAACCCCAATGTGAGGAACTAATATTTAAACTAGTTGGGAAAATCCTATAAGGATTTTATTTTAAACTATATAAACCAACTATGTGTCTCGGTTAGCATAATATCATGCTCCATGTTTTAATATAATCATAATAATTGTAGAACCTTATTTTCAGGCCGCTATTGCTCATATATCTTATCTTTAAATGATCAAATCCCCAATCTTTATAAGAGACAATCTTTAGTATTTGTAGTTTTGAGTATGCTATTGCGTAAGCATTTATGTAATGATGATGTATAAATACTGACTTAGTTTCAATCATGATATTTTCATAATACTCTTGGGATTTTCCCTCCAATTCTGGGTGCATATGATATTTAACAAATATAGCAGCAATTTCAGACGGTGTTTTAGCCAAATGATCATTCCCTATTGTAATAAGAGAGATTTCATATGTTTCTATAAATGGCAAATTTCAAGGGCTATAAGAGATAATAGATAAAATTGAGGATAACAATTTTTCTCTATTATATATATATATATATAAAGTCTTCCCAACGCCTATAGGAGAATGGAAACAGTGATTTCGCCTATCTATTATCGCCGTTTGTTTCAATTTAATAAAACGAAGGGGTGTGATAAAACGAAACCCTACCTGCGCACGTAACGTGAATGGCCCGAAAGCCTCAAACCCAAATTTATTTTAGGCCATACCCCTCTCTTCCTCGCTTGCTCTCTTCTTAGCCCCATCTTCTCTCTTGTTGCCAAAGATGTGCCTAAAACCCTCTCGATCTTCCATGCTGCCAAAGACAACACCAAAGACCTCTCGACCTTCCTGGCTGCTACAGAAGTTGGAGCTCTGCCATGCAAAGTTCTTCGACATCAATTCAGGTAAGCGCACCTCAAATCTTATCCTCATGTGTTTTTTGTTTTGCTTGAATCGAACCCCCAATTCTGAATAAACTTCAACCCTAAATCAAGAATAAAACCCATTTTTTTCCAAAAAACAACCCAAAAATTGACGCAAATACATCCCCAGAGCTCAACTGGTTTTTCTCAAGTGTATGGTATTCTACCTTAATTCATTTCTCCTCAGCACCTTGCATTTCCATTGATTAGTATCTTTGTGAAAGTTTGTATTAAGCAATGGTATGGAACAAGAAATAGCAATTGAAGAAAAAAAAAAAAACTCGTCGAATTGTTGAATATGATCTACCTAAATATCGGATTCCTCAAGTTCCTCAAAATTTAGCTTTGCAAGCATATTATATTTTGCCAAACTTAGCAATGAAAAGGAAAATCAATCACAAATATCAAATATACGGATGACATACACGGTAAAAAAGACTTAATGGCTTAGAATTATGTTACCTCAAATATCAATTCAGGTGAGTGCACCTCAAATTTGTGAATAAAGCTATTTCTTTTGATAAAAATTGATATTTTGTTTTATGGTATTATTTTGTTAATTTTGGTTTGATTTGTGCATTTTTTACTCATCGTTCATTGGGTCAATTGGGTGGTTTTAGTTAGTTTCTCTTTTGTTATTGTTGTTTTTTTCATTTTTGATATGGTCCTGAAGTGATTGTAGAGCAAAATTTTGCAGTGGTTTTTTGTTTGTCTTTTATAGATCGATTGCTTATTTTTTGTTCAGTAACATTTGCTAATACTTGGAATTAATGAACAGAAAATATTTATTGAGAAATGAATATTAAATAAATTCATTTTTTTTAATTTTCCGTGGAGCATGGATGTGGAACATTTGTGATCCTGAGTTGATGTTGTTATTACTATCATTAGTACTATTTTGTTCCTCTCTCTCTCTCTTGCAAATAGCACTCTCTTTGTTGCTTCCTCAAAAAATAAACACTCTTTGTAGGTGTACATATGATTCTTTTTTCTCTCCTTAAATTTAGAAATTTTGACTTCAATAAATAGTTTCTAGGTTTTCATTACCCTGATAAGTTTCATATGTATGCTTTTAACTACTTTTTGAATAAATGATCTTGGATTTGTTTATAATCTATATTATAATTTTTAGGCAAATTACTTTCTCAAAAAAATTTCTTAGGCAAATTCACTTCGATCTAGAATAACATGATTTTCTGGCCTCATTTTATGTATAAAGTAAAAATGAACTTTGTTTTTTAATGTTGCACTTTTTTGAAGTGCAACCTCTCAATATAGAAGAGCTCTATTATCGTTTGGTGAGATTAGCATGGTTGGGCAGGACTCCTACTGATGCGTTTAGCAAGGTTGGGTAGGACCAACCAAAGACTCCAAATACAATCCTCGAGGTTATCAGGGTGAATACAATGTGGTAGGGCACCAACACCACATCCCATTATTAATGTTGAATTGCTTTAGTATTCATTGTTGAGCTATTTTTGCTAATTAACATTAGGTTTTATAATGTAGTGGGAGGACATCCACCGTAGCACAGAGCTCTTGAGAGATGGTATCAAACCCAAGGAATGAGGCATTCGGCTATCAAAGTATTGACCAATCCCATTAGAGGAGCCCCAGGATAACAATATGAATGATGGTGTACTTGGAGACATTGGAGAGAGTAGCTCCCGATAGAAGGATTAGATCTCGACACAACCCATTCCTATATCAACGCGAACAGAGGAGGTTGGATGGTATACTATGCGTGTGTCATGGATGCCTCAACATCAGAATCTCCTTCCTTTCCCTTCAACATTATTAATTCAAAAAATGGGCATGAATGTGGTGCTGAGGCTATCGTGGATGAAGCTTGCCATGATTCTCCATCTGATAAGGACATAGTTGTAATAGATGGAGAATACTTGTAGATGTAGAGGCAGCCCTAGCAAGAGGTGCAAGTATCGAACCGACAATAGGAGTGACATTTACTGACAAAGATGAAACTTATGATTATTATAATAAGTATGCAAAATTGGTAGGGTTTGGTATAAGAAAGGGAAGGACCATATGGAAACATGGTGGAAGAATTAGTCGGATTTTAGAATGTTGTAGGCAAGGTTTTCTTGGTGAGATGTATGATGGCAGTGAAAATGCTCGCCCCCACACAAATTGTGGATGTCAAGCAAAGATCCGCATTAAGAAGGATGAGAAGAATATATGGGTTATTGCGAAGGTTGCAAAATAACATAATCATATTCTCACAACGCCCAACAAGACTATATTCGTTCGCTCTCATCGAAAGATACCAAACACCATCGAAAGATACCAAGCACATTGAAAAGGGTGATTGACACATTGGAGTCTTCTATGGCTAAATCTAGGGTTATGATGGATTACCTTATTGAAGAGGCTAGTGCGGTAGAAAATGTCCCTTTCATTGAGAAAGACCTTGAGAATCACGTAACTAGAAAAAGAAAACAACTGAAAGGGAAAGAGGGTAATCTTGTTATGGATTGGTTGCATACGAAGAATGAATTGGACCCTAACTTCTTTTATAGGATTCGACTTGATGAGATGGGGAGGTTGTTTGGTATTTTATGGGTTGATTCAAAGTATGTCATACCAATTTTTTAATGACGTGGTAACCTTTGACACCACATACCAAACAAATGAATACAGTATGCCCTTTGGCCCAATCCTTAGAGTTAATCATCACGCTAACACAATTTTCATCGGATGTGTTCTCATCTTCATAGTTATTTGAGAACTGACTAGAAGTAATGGGAGGCCGCCAACCAGGTACAATTATCATTGATCAGGCTATAGCTATAACAGTTGCAGTTAAGATAGTTTTGCTGAATACTAATCATCACTATTGCAAGTGACATCATGGGAAAGTTTAAAACACATCTAAGCCACGTTGAGCATGCACACCCATTATTCTTAGAGGTATTCAAGAAGTGTATTGCAGCCTACACAGTTGAGCAGTTTGAGACTAATTGGTTGGAATATGATCTTCAAGAGGAAAGTTGGCTCAAGTGGTTATATGGTTGTCGCACTCAATGGGTTGATGCATACCTGGTTGATAGGTTCACAACCGACATGAAAACCTGACAACGAAGTGAACGCTTCAATCAACCATTAAGCAGGGACAAATTTAAAATTTTTACAAAAGTACAATGGCATTTTGGAAGTTAGTGTCCTGAAATTTTATTTATAAAGTGCCATTGTTTTTTAGTAAAAATTTCAACTTTACCCTTTATGAAGATGACAAAAGTACTTTTTGTCTTATAGTAATATTTACAAAATTACCCTTACTTAATGATGAAGATATCATAAAAAATCACTTTTTTTTAAAAAAATAGACTACAAAATTAGTAAATTCAATATTCACAACTCTCTATAACTTTAACCTTTGTAATTTGAAAGGTTGTGAAGTTTAGATTATCATATATATATATATATAAACGCCAACAGCCCAGATTGAATCTAGGCCGATATGCGAATCCTGGATGTCCGGTAGTATTTGAATTTTAATTTATTTTTCACAAATCGGAATGATCTGAAATTTAGAATGTGTGTACATAAAACATAGGTGAATCTTTGAAAAATATAAAAAATAATATTTTATATGAAAAATGACCAAATTACTGCTATAAAATTTCAGGGGTATTTTGGTCAATTTTTTTTAACAGATTATTTTTTTTTATATTTTTATTTGGTGCGCTATGATGAGAAGATTGTACACCTAAAATTTCAGTCTGGGCCATTGGTGTTTAATGTAGAGGTCCGCTAGTGGGCGTACTGAATCCACTCCCATATATATATATATATAGGGCAGTGATTTCATGCAATGGTTGTATCATAATATTATGCAACGATAGTTCTAGAAAACCATGTTTATGGTATTTGTATGACCCAAAATTTTGCACCCATACTCTTTTCACCTCAATATTTAATCCAAAAAAGAAAGTTCAGTTTGAACCCTAGATATGGCCAAAATAAGTCCCCCACCAAAAACAAATAGCCATACCATGGCTTTTGAAGGTTGTTGCATCATATTACTATATAACTGTCACATGAAATCATTGCCCATATATATATATATGAGCAATGATCTAATGCATTGGTTGTATCATAGTATAATGCAACGACACTTCAAGAAAACCATGTTTGTGGTATTTGTATGACC
>NW_006497389.1:1745439-1755851 GCF_000471905.2 Amborella trichopoda
TACACTATTTTATTTTTCGTCCTATAGACGTTGGAACTACTTTTTCTATATATATATATATATATATATATATAAGTGATTTTATTTAACGACTTCAAAAAACCATGTTAGAGCCATTTGTTTGATTCAAATTTTGAAACATACACTCTTTTCATATATATATGGAAAAGTCTTTCCAATGCCTATAGGCGAAAATAAATAATGATTTTGCCTACTCTCATCACCGTCCAAATTTTATCGTGCGATCATGATTGTCTGGTAATATTTTATTTTTCATTTTGTTTTTACAAATCGAAAGGATCTGAAATTTGAAAAGTATGTACATCTTAATGAAACGCATCTAATAAAAATATAAAAAAAATTATCTGAGAAAAATAAATTGACCAAAATACCCCCAAAACATTTCGAGGGTATTTTGATCAATTTTTTTCTTGTAAAATATGCGTTTGATAATTTTTGAAGATTCATCTATTTGTGATGAATACACACTCCAAATTTAAGGCTATTCCGATTTGTAGAAAATAAATGAAAAATAAAACACTACCAGACAATCGAGACCACGCGATGAACTTTGGACAGTGATGGGAGTAGGCGAAAAAAGGAAAGCCTTCTATGTTCCCCTACAATATAGATATTTTATCCTCCCTTTATCCAACTTCCCATTTTTTAATGGAAGGCTAAGATTGCCCCAATCACAATGTCACGTCTCTACACTGTTTTATTTTTAACTTTTTTTCCTATAACTGTTTTGACACCAAATTTTTGACATCCATTCCTCTATTAAACTCGCAATGACAAAAAATATAAAAAAATATATTTTCAATAAAATAAAATGACCAAAATACCCCTGAAAGATTCAAGGGGTATTTAGATCATTATTTTTTATCAAAAAATTATTGTTAATATTTTTTATAAGTGCGCCCCAATGAGAAGACAAGTACCAAATTTCATATTCAGAAAAATTGTATTAAAAAAACTAAAAATAGAATACTTTCAAACGACGGATCTAAGATCAAATGGTGAGTATGAGGATAGAACTTCTATGTTGTAAGGGAACATAGAAAGCTTTTCCCATATATATATATATGTATATAAAACAGTGATTTCATTCAACGGCTTCAAAAACCATGCTAGAGCCATTTGTTTGATTCAAATTTGTAAATATACTCTCTTTTCATTGTAATGAACAATAAAAAAAAAAAAAAAATTGAAACTGGAACCTAGAAAGTATTTTTTAAGCCCAATTAACATAGGCCATCCATTTTGATAAGATGCTTCGATCTACGCCTTAGAAAGATTTTTTCTTTTCCAATTTTTTATATGGCTTTATTAGCATTAAATAAATAATATTAAAAAAAATAATAATAATTTTCAGTTTGTAAAGGCTAAGATTTTGAAATTCACTAAATGAATGGTCATGATTCGTTGTTGGGGAGGATTCATTTTAACCATATCTATGGTTCAAATTGAATGGTTATTCAAATTGAATGGTTATTACTAGATTATTAGACAAGCCTGGAACAAGAATGCAAATCAGATAATTGAAAGTTATATCATGGTTATTACTAGATTACATGTAATTGCAACAATTATGAGTTTTGATATTTTCTATAGAAGAAACAATGAATATTACCAAATTTTCAAAAATTAAATTAAATAATCGCTGCAAGTAATATTCTAGGAAGCTTAATGTAATATTTCAGTTTCATCTCTCAACTAACTCCCTTATAATCTGCAAAGCACCTTTGCAACTCCCTTCCCTCACGTGATTATTTGAATTTTGTTTTGTTCATCAATCATGATCTCATATGCTGATAAAATATCAACAAAATTTTCTTGATTAGAAGAACAAAAAATAGAGAAATAACTAAAACCAACCACTAGTAGAATAAAGACTATCATGAGAATGAGATGGAATAGTTCCTTCTCCCAGTGTACATGTTCAGCAACTGTAGAGAAAGGAAGAGACCCACCCCTCAGCACCTTAAGAGAGATGCTAAAAGAGGTAAGCCAGTTAAAATTGCAAGAATTCATTGATCTTTTAAGCAAATAAAATATGAAATTTACATTTATAAATTTGCACTATCTGTCAAGTAGATGTTCATTGTCCTATAAAGGCAAGACACTAACCGGACCAAATATTCAGAATCAATCAAAAAACAAACAGGGAGAGTTCTGAGAAAGCAAATCCAGAAGAGACACAAAATTGACGTACGTGTGGAAGATTGGGTGTTCTAGATTCTCATTGGCAAAATAGTGTGGCAAATTGAAGCATTCCCTCGAAACTAGGTTTCTAAGTTTCCAGGAGATTATGTGCCTTCACAACATAAGCATGCAAACATGTTTGACACTGCAGGTCAACGCATAGACAGCGATAGTAAATACTCTTCTAAATTTGAGTCTGAAGTTTCAAAGAGTGACCACCGAACAAATGCAAATAAATTAGTGATCTAGGTGCCAGCATAGTATTCGAGTGTTACCAAATCAAATGCTGCTCTGGCTATGCACACTTTAGTTAATTTAGATAGATTGTTTCATTCCATCAGCATGATGACCACCTAAATCAATATTTCAATATAATGTAAATCAGTTAATATATGCTTTAATACACTGTAAACAGAGTTAATATCCAATTTATAGTAAGTTCATTCTGTAAATCAGTGAATAAATATACTGAAGTGTTAAGCTATACAAGAAATTTTGAATACATGTAACTAAACCACCAATATGCTTGCGAGATATTCAATCTTCCCATGTGATGGTAGTTTGGCTATTCTTTTCACTATCTATCATGAAGCAACAGCCTCTGCTACTCCCCATTCCATTGCCATTACAAATGGGTGCGAAGTTGGAGGTGTTAAGATTCAAAATGCGCAACAACAGCTCAAGAGAGAAGGTCTAAAATGTTCACTGGCCAGACCCAAAGCTATCTGATAAGCAAGATGGACATGGTATGCAGTATTGCTAATCGCAACTTACGCGTAGCTAGATTCTCTACAGCCTGAGGAAAACAAATGAACCACACTGTTAATTCCAGAACATGTTTGGACTCTGCGACCAGCTCTTAGAATGCATCTTGAAAATTAATTATGAACCTTACACTTTGTCTTCTTTATAAAAATTTTCAATCCAAAATATGCCTTCTTCAGTCCACTGGGTTCCGGGTCAAGACGAATACCCTTTTGGTAGCGCCTTCACAAAAGAATTATTTATGTAACTATTCAAGAAAGACATTCTGGAGCGTATATCACTTCCCAGAAACCCCTAGAATGTTGCAGATGATAACAAAAAAACAAAAGGAGCAGGCATCAGTACTAATGCAGCATATCCTCCTTTCTACCCACTATATTTGAAAGAGTGAACTAGCTGTCACATAAAGAACTTCACCAATATAAATCAGAGTCTTTTCCAGTAACTTTTTCAAAGAATAAGAAATTAGTTGATGGTCATTTAAATCAAGAAATGAAGAATTTAAACATCAAAGCAGCATGTGGTACAATCATGCCATTGTAGCCTTAGTGATCCAAAAGAATTGACCTCACAGGACAAAGATCTGATCGAGGGGAAAATTACAGACTAGTGGGAGGCTATGAGTTGAGTTATATTGGCCCCAGCCTATTGCATTTTGTGAACCACATGTTCCCAAATGGCAGCCAGCAAAACGCTAGCCTTAAGAACAAGTGACGCGCTAATACTCGTGGCCCATGAATGTATTCACTCTAGACACTTAGCCGGTGTCCTTGGTATTGTAGTCAAACTCGACCGGGAAAAGGCTTATGACCATGTACACTGGGACATCCTTGAAAAAACTCAATCTAGGATGGGTTTTGGTATTAGGTGGAGAACTTGGATGAGAGCGTGTTACTCTCAGCCTCACTTCTCCATCCTCATTAATGGAACCCCCAAAGGATATTTTCCTTCAACAAGAGGCATTAGACAGGGCGATCCCCTTTCCCCCTTTCTCTTCGCAATTGCAGCCAAGGTATTCAGTAGGTTCATTTCCAAGATGTAATCCACTGGTCCAGGATGTACTCCGGTGGACACCTGCATGGCTTTTCCGTCAGTCCTCGGGGCCCCACAATTTCCCACCTACAATACGTAGACGACACCTTGATATTCTACAATGCTAACCCTGAAGATTTTTGCAACTTCTTTCTATTTCTAAAGTGCTTCTGCAATGCTAACCTCGAAGAAATTCGCAACCCCTTTCTATTTCTAAGGTGCTTTGACTACGCACCCGGCTTCTAAGTTAACTTCGACAAAACCAAAATGATGGGGGTCAATGTAGACTCAACCACTCTCTCGAACTTTGCTAATTAATAGTTAGGGCTGCGGGGTCGAAATACCTAGGGCTTCCTCTTTGCATAGGCAAACCTAAACAACGACTTTGGTCTCATATTGTAGACAAAGTGGATCGCACACTTGCCAGTTGGAAAGGGCATTTTCTCTCTCTAGGAGGAAGGTTAACTCTAATCAAAGGCACGCGCTCTTGCCAATATTCCGGTCTACCAAATGTCCATTTTTCACATGCTCGCACTGGTCAGCTCTAGAATCGAACAGTTAATGAGAAGGTTCTTCTGGTCGAGAGATGACTCAAGTAACAAATTCCATTTGATTGCTTGGGACCAACTTTGCCAGACCAAAAAAAGGGGAGGTCTAGGAATTAAGAACCTTAGAACTCAAAATTTGGCGCTGCCTAGGTGAATGGAGTTGGCGAATGTCGACTTTAAGTAACCAGCAGTGGATTGACATACTTAAACAAAAATATCGTCTCCCGACCTCTCCTTGGCCGCAAAATTGCAAGTCCAACCGGAGGTCCTTCGGTACTTGGAGGTCAATCTGCTCAACATTCAATACCTTCAAATTCCACATCAGATTTCATCCGAGGGTGGGAAATCACATCCTCTTCTGGCATGACCTTTGGCTAGGTCACACTCCTTTCAGAGACAAATTCCCCGATCTCTTCTCTCTGGCTAGAGATCAAGAGGCTACAATAGCTCAAGAAATGCTCTTGGCTGGACCTATCTATTCGTGGAATCCTACTTTCAGAAGGGCTCTTACGGAAATAGAAATTGAAAATTTCGCCACCTTAGCGGCAGAACTTCAAGCTTGTGTCCTACCCCCCTTGGGTCATGATCATATTATTTGGTCTCCGTCACCAATTGGGACCTTCTCAGTTTTCCTCATTCTTTCGTAGTTTATCTCTTCCCCCAACCTTCACTCTAGCTCCTACTGCGGTCGCTGCTTAGGCCTGGGCATCCTTTGCCCCCCCTCCCAAAATCAAGATCTTCATGTGGTTGGCCCTTTCCCAGAGAGTACTCACATCCCGAGAGTGATACTTAAGACTTAAAACATATGCCAAACATAGTTGAAAATCTCGATATCAGAACAAGAGGAACCTTGTTGTATGACATACTTAAACCTCGATTCCTTAACCAAGGAAACTCATACTAGTTATTCTTGACAACCCCATTTTTATGTATAGTGGAGCTTAGATTCCTGCTAGTCAAAACATCGAACCCATTGACATGGGATCGCACTACGATAAACCCAAATTTCTTGTTACTTGTCTTGATCATTGCACGGACGCCGATCCTAACCCCAGGGAGCTTCCACTATAGGGTGGTTCGAAGAATCCCGAACCGATCCTGCTACCGTCTCCAACAACTATGTTCTCGTCAATGCCAACAGATGCCAATACAGAGTATACAATTGGCAGCATTGTCTTTAAAAATTTGTACCACATACTCTTCCCCCACCTCATCAACAATCTAATCCAACAAGTTGAACAAGTAATTTGCATCATGTGAATGGTCCGATATATAATCAAATTTCAAGAAAAATTCTAATTGCTGCCCAAATAATTAATAATTGAGCTCGTCCTTCTACCGAACCAAATCATCATGCATAATTGTGATGCCATACTTGTTCCACACCACTATGGGAATTCAAAATCTTTTTAATGTCCTTCACTATGTCTCTCAATAAGGGATCCCTAAGCTTCTTAGATGTAAGACCACTATGACCAAACTGTCCAATTGCCTATCATAAACTTCAAGTTATCAACACAAATGATATTGAGTTGAACACAGGTTTGGTAAAACTGTTTGGCAATGTGCTTAAAAACATTGTTCCTTTCTTCCTTTTTTATCGATTTTTAATTGTAGCGTGTACAATTACTTTTCCTTCCACAACAACCACAGGGTACTAGGTGAAAAATGCACCCAACTGCAAGCCCCTTCTAATGGGGTCGCTTTTGCCCAGTACTGCCAATGTCAGTCATCCTCTGTCTCTCTTATAACTCCTACAACCAGATGCAAGTTCATCATCATCTTTATTTTCACAAAAAATATTCAGACTTCATACAACTCTTGATGCTTCATTGCTCTCTTTTGTTTGATTTTGGATCTTTCTTCGAATGGGGTCGCTTTTGCCCAATACTGCCAATGTCAGTCATCCTCTCCCTCTTATAACTCCTACGACCAAGATGCAACTTCATCATCATCTTTATTTTCACAAAAAATATTTAGACTTCATACAACTCATATTCAGACTTCATACAACACTTGATGCTTCATTGCTCACTTTTGTTTGTTTTTGGATCTTTCTTCTAATTTCATCACTCTCTTTAGGCATGCATATACTAGCAAGATGTTCCATTTGCCAATAAATTCCCACGTATAAGGTTTTCCGAAGTGTACAATAAACTCTATTTCGGTCTCCACAATAGGGAAGTTTCACATGTGTTTGTGTCAGATCTTTGTCACTCGAAGAATATGAAGACATTGTTTGTAAATAAGTGTAATGAGACATACCAAGAAAATTGATTTTGGTTGCAATCTCAAACCCAAAACAGGAAGAAATTTTGATTTCTTGGTTTATTCTTCTTGCCTCTTAGTACCCTCGATGAACCGAAAAATATTTGTCCAAAATACTTCAAAAGATAGCACAAAATCAACTGGATGTTTTGCACTAAAAACCTAAAAGGTCTGTAATTTTCAAAATCAAAGAAAAATTTTCAGTTTTCAAACGACTAGAGGCCACATATGGGGCGTATCACATGGCATTATGTGCCCACTTATGAGGGCTATGCACCACCTCGGCTGGCGAATCTTGCAAAATCTAGTCAGCTATATATGGTGCAGCGAAAGGCCGCACCACTTTGATGCAACCACATAGAATTATGCAGCTGCAACTGAAAATCAACAACACTCCAATATTGACATAAGTAATAATAATAAAATAAAATAAAAACTAGAATATCCTTTTTGTTATCCCAATCCAGCATCTTGTACTACCTAAAATTAAAGTTCTATTTAGGTACAAAAAAAATCACTTCAAAAGAGTTTATCAACAACACACAAACATTTGACTCTGGTCATCATCTTCATGAGAAATTGAGTAGGCTGATCCAAGATGCTAGGTGACATTAACACAAAAACGACATGGCAAGCCACTCGCATCTCTTAGGAAATTGTGATTCCTGGAAATATTATTAGATCAGATTCCCACAACAAATCCTAGTAAATGTATATATCATTTGATTCTCTTGCCCTCACCACATATTGGGCAAGCTATGGAATAGAAATTTGGGTTGAACAGATAAAAAAAACACAGCAGGAATCAGTCATCGGAAGCATGGAAAACTATAAGTATGATACAAGAAAATTTTTGGAGACATACTAGATTCCGCCTGGGAGATGGTAAATATACAAGATGCAAACAAACAAGCAAACTGGCAAACTCACCTTAGCTGACATTGCCTCCAATGTTAATCCACCATTCGAGACATCCTCCAAAAGCCAGGGCTTAATGGGTTGGTCCAATGAGATTTGAAAGATGAGGACCTCAGTGAGACATCCATATTGCCATCTTCTTTGCAGGAAAACACTAGCAACTAACAACGAAGAGGACATAATAATTTAGAGAACCCAAATAGTGATGGTGACTTATTGTAAAATCAATCTACCTCAGCCTAATAGCCTGTCCCTCATTAGCTGCAACATCAAGTGGAGCTTGGATTTGATCAGCCCCACCTAGGGCCCAGGCCTTTGTTTGTCTATTGATTTATTAAGTAAAGTGCTAGCTATACATCATTTGAAACATCAAGTCCTACAAAACACAAATTAGTGTATAATGTGCAAGAGGGATAAGGGGGCTGTCAATCGCCTGCTCAGTAACTTCAAAATATCTTCCTCAATCTGTTCCGATTATCAAGAGAAGACCCTATTTCAGCAATGGTTTTTACCATTGACACCTAAAAAGGGCCTACTATTGTGGAGACCATAAATGGTGGCATTTAATGGACTCTATGGAAGAGGAGAAACCGTCAAATCTTCCCCAGCTTGGCCACAAACTCAATGACCATTACGAATCGGTTCAAAAAAAAAAATGATGATATTGGCTTGCCTGATGGCAGATTTCACTGGACAGTGGCAATCAATTGCCTGGAATATGCCCAAAATACACACCCATCGAATTGGCTATGACCAATAATGGGAGCCATCAAAGTGACCCATGGGAGTTCTAAGAGCAACCCAGGCCCTAAAAGCATTGATGGAGTACTTCAATTGACTACTGGTGATATAGTCTTGACATAATCCAGCTTTTCAAGGCACTATGTTACACGATCAAGAACTTCAAATATAAAATATAGATTAAAGTAAGAAACATAGAAAATACGAGCAACAAGAAAACCAGCCTAAACAATCACGAGCAACATCAAAGTGAAACGAGATTCATTTATAAATAGAAAACAGTCATGAGAACAAAACGAGAAAAGTCCATAAAGGAGACATCAGCTTCATTCTCTACAAAATGAAGCAAAACATATGATCACTAATTGCATTATATTGATGACATCAGCTGTATTAACCTTGACTTGGGCTAATGATAATAATCAAAAAGGGAATTTCCTTTTTCTTAGTTAGATAAAAGAACAAACCAATTTCCTTATGAAAAATTAACAGACCTTCGATATATGATGAACTTTACATCAACATTCACCACCCGAACTCATGAATCAAAAGATCCCTACTTTTCTCACTCGGTCTAAATCCCACAAGGAAATCTAAAACACGGTAAAATTGAAACATGGACATTAAAAATCCAATCCATTGTGAAATTTCTCTTGAAAACCCAAATAAATAGAAAAAGTTTTGCAACACAACCATAATAAAGTGTAAACTGTCCCCATAAAATTTCAAAGAGAAAATCCATAAAACTATCCAAATATGCAGGCAAATAATGCATATTTAATTTGAATTACATGGTTTCAAATCTAGATTGACAACTAGTATACAACAATGTATATGCTTGAAAAACAGGTTTGATATACAGAATATAGAAAGGCAAGAGAGTATTCAAATCCATTAACTCAGGGTACAAGAGGAAAGTTTCATTTACCAAGTAAATTTGAACATGAGAGAAAGTTTAATTTAGAGATTTACTGCATAAAATGGTGGAAGCTTGATTTGTATATTTACGTCGTAACTCTGTAAAATAACTATATAAAGCTTGATCACTATGTAAAAATATAGCTTTACAGTAAACTCAGTAGAAAAAATTACAAAAGTCAATCACGAGAGAGAGGAGCCACTATACAGTAAATCAAGGGGGAAAGCTTGGTTTAACAAGTAAATCTGCATATGAGAGAAAGCTCGGTTTAAAGATTTACTCTATAAATGGGTAAAAGCTTGATCTATAGATTTACTTTGTGACACCAAAAAAATTTTATTTAAATTTTGATTACTATATAAAATAGCTTGGCAGTAAACCCAATAGAAAAATTTACTATGTCAATTGAGTGAGAGAGAGAGAGAGAGAGAGAGGCAGAGGGGAGCACCATACTAGGCATCCACGATTCTAGTGAGATGGGAGAGATTGATGCAGAGTAGAGATTGAGAGAAAGATCTTTCAACGGTTCTTCCCTGTAACATAAGAGAGATAGAGCGATCAAAGATAAAAGAAAGAGAAAGAGATGCGACTTCAAAAATGGGATGAGCTTGAAAGAGATATTGTTCCACCAGTAAAATGAAAGCGAAACACGAGAGATATGCACATTGGTAAGGCTGAAGGGGTATACCTCTCCTAGAAGGGAATGTCGACTCTCCGTACAATCCAAGGGCATTTCCCCTTGAAACAAAAGAGGGAAAATATGTCAAGGGAAAATGCCTTGAAAGCTTTCTTTGCAAACAAGCACCCCTTAAGAGATAGTGCTTTCTTCGCAAAAATATTCTTTAAAAAATGGATAAAATTTGGTTTCAATTCATTTGTCATACCCCAAGAGAGAGAGAGTGGGGAAAGAATTTGGTTTTAATTAATTTCATCTTAATGAGATAGAAAATGACACATAAGAATTTGTCTGTAGTTCATTTCATATTGCCAAGTTAGAGAGAGAGAGAGAGAGAGAG